>JAWWNH010000098.1:1800000-2216131 GCA_034641385.1 Darevskia mixta
AAAATATAAACTTCACCTGGGTGGTTCAAACGCAAATTAAAGTTCAGTTTTAATTACAATGGAACCTTTGTTCTTAAACGCCTTGGTACTCAAACATTTTGGCTCCCGAACGCTGAAAACCTGGAAGTAAGTGTTCCGGTTTTCGAACGTTTTCTGGAAGCCAAATGTCCGATGCTGCTGTCGGCTATTGTTTCCGGGGTGCCTGCACCAGTTGGAAGCCACACCTTGGTTTTTGAACATTTCTGAAGTCAAACGGACTTATGGAACGAATCAGGTTCGAGAACCAAGGCACCACTGTATAAGTATTGAAGAATACATAACTAATTAAGCAGTGAAGACCACAGTGAGCTAAACAAATGAGATAACAGATTTCCTTCATCTGTTGAGAGGGGCATACATGCTCAGAACTGGATGTGATTGGCTTGGTTCTCATACATAGCACTGTTGACAACAATTCCGGCAAAACAAAAGTCCTTGGAGGAAGCGCATAGAAACGGTTCCTTCATTTGTGTCATCCTGCTGCCATTAATATGGGCAAATTCTGCAGAGAACTTGCGTTAGTGCAAATTCTCCTGCTGCTTCTTCATGCAGACACGGGCAAGTGTAAGTTGAAGGATGAATGTATCGGAAACTTAGCGAAACCACTGCATAGGTGTTACTGGCGAGGTTTTTTTGTTTGTGTGGCTTAACTTGAGAAATATTTAATTTGATGTGTTTGGGCTTTTCTACAGGATGAATCGGACGGTCCCAGAAGAAAAAGTTCTATGACTCTTCCCCATGTTATCCGCCCAGTGGAAGAAATTACTGAGGAAGAGTTGAATGGTATCTGTGAGACTGCCAGGGATAAAGTGTATAATCGTGTGACGGTAAGAACGCCAGTGTTGTACCAGCATATTCGTTTGCTCTGCCCAGATAAAATGAAGCTTAAGTGTTCTGTGTGAGTAGGCAATAGCCCCTTACGCTTAGAAGTTCCCCCACTCCTTATTCCAAAATCGAGAAGCTCTCTCTGGCAGGAGTGGGGAACTTGTTGCTAGGCTCCAAACCATCAGCTCCAGCTACAATGAGCAGCGGTCTGGACTGATGGGAGTTGAGGCCCAACAGTGTCCAGAGGGCCACAGGTTTCCCACCCCTGTCTTATGGGAGAGCTGGGAAAGAGTCACTGACCCTTTGCAGTAAGATTAACGGGGCAATTTGGAGCTGTAGGAAGGGGAGAACGAGGCATATCACTCTGCTTTCTTTGCTTTATGTTGGACAAAGGTGGGGAATGTCTGGCCCACCCAGGGGCCAGGTTTGGCCTGCCAAGCCACACCCCCTGCCCTACACCTGATATTACATGGGGGGGGGCAGTACAGGTTTGGCCAAAAAGGGTTTTTCAGGCATTGCCCATCATTATTCCCTGTAACCACCCATAACTCTTCTGTTGTACAGGCAGCACCCCACTTTGAGAAGTATCAATCACCAGGCGTTAGATAGTTGACCTAAGAGGATCTGTGAATATGTAGCACCTCTGGATTCAAGGCTAGTAGTGCCCTTAATGAATAGAACATGTTGTTCAGATATAATGCCAAACCATGTTTTGGAAAGTTTATGAATTATGAATCATCCCTGTTCTTCTGTACTCTCCGGTTCCCACCTGAATTTCCATTTTAGTGGCTGAATTGTATGTAACCTGTGATTTGCTACTGAGTCAGACAGTGAGGTAGGGAAATGGGGAAGAGTCCAGTTTCATTTGCCCTCGTCCTTCTTTTCGCAGGGTTCCACTTGCCATCAGTGTCGGCAGAAGACTATAGACACCAAGACAAACTGCCGCAATCCAGAATGTTTGGGAGTACGCGGTCAGTTCTGTGGGCCTTGCCTACGCAACCGCTATGGAGAAGAAGTCAGGACTGCTTTGTTGGATCCGGTAAGTTAAAACTTAATTTTTATACTCATTCTGACGGTGTGGCAGTGTCAGGGACTGGCTGAATGAGGAAGAGTGATGGGAGCCGCCCGCCCAAGAACCCACCTCATGGAGGACACAGAAGATGATGACTTAGACCCCGGATCCTGGTGGTGGGACACTTGAGGAGCAGTCTGGAGAACAGATGAGCTGGGAGGTGCTAGAAGCAAGGCTCAGGAGGGTTAGAGGCTGAGAGTCACAGTGTGAGGGCAGACTCAGACAGAGAGGAGGCAGAGGTTCCCTTTGCTATCCATTGGCAGGAACCTCCCAGTCCTGCTGGCTCTCCTCCCCCGCTGACACCCGGATCGAGCAACAGGGCAGACAGGTGCACAGGAGGAGCCCACCTGCTTGATGCAGCCTTCTTCCACTTGCGGGAGGGATCCAGAGTTAGAAGCTAGAGAAAGGCACGTGGCCAGTGGCCAGTTTCAGCAAGGTCTCCAGTTGGATTAAGACGAGCCAGGGGACTCTACTGTGATGTTATTTTCCATTAATAAAAATTGCATTCTGTGCCTCCTGTTCCCGCCGGTGAATGACCTTGGGCTCGCTTGACAGGGTAGTGTTCACAAAGAAATAATTCATGCTCCTGTGTTTTGTTTAATAGATGGGTGCTTTAATGTTATAATCCAAAGCAGTGAGTCATTCCAGAATTACTATAAACACATTCCTTCCCTTCTCTCCTTTCTTCCTCTTTTAGGACTGGTATTGCCCACCTTGCCGTGGCATCTGCAACTGTAGCTTCTGCAGGCAGCGGGAAGGACGATGTGCTACAGGTGTGCTTGTTTACCTGGCCAAGTACCATGGCTATGACAACGTCCATGCTTACTTGAAAAGGTAACTTTGGGTTTCTCTCCTTTCCACCCAACTCTCCTGTCTTTTGTAGGAGTTTTCATTTATTTTATTTATTTATCTACTACCAAAAGGTTTTCTGAGCAATTTATGACTAAGCAGTTGAAGCCACAGGTATAAAAATAAAATGTAAGGAGTGGAATCTGTAGAGAAGTAAAGCCCAGAGCAAAATGCACAGCAAAGAATAACATCAGTACAAAATACCTTGAAAGGTTTTAGGATGGTGAAGATGGGAAAAGGTTTTCACCTTTGCCAGGCATACCTGTCTGAGGAAGGTCATTTTATTACTTGTGCCACCACTGAAAAGGACCCACCTTTTGCACTTGAGGCACACAGAGAATGGCCTCGGAGGGTTATCTTTAGGACTGCGTGCATGTTCTGCTGGCTGTAAAATTTAGTCTTATTAGTCGGGTTTCCTTTGCTTTTGTTATGCAAATGGCAGTCTGTTCGGAGGGCGCAAACAGATTGGTGAATGGTGTGAATGATTTGCAGAAGGCCCCAGTTTCAGCCCACCATCTACAAATGAGAGCCATGAAAAACAAGAGCTGGAAGGATGGGTTTTTTCCACTAAATGCTGGGTTAGATTATTGGTGGTCTTTGTTTTTGTTTATAAATAATAATTCCGCCTTTTTAAAATCACATTTACAGCCTGAAACAAGAACTTGAAATGCAAGAATGAAGTCGGACTTGGGTCTGTGGTGATCGGCAAAACTGACGTTAAGGTTAATTGTTTGTTTTGAAGGTGTTGGTTGGTTGGTTGTTGTTTTTAAACCAAGCATTCATTGTTTCCCCTCTAAGTCTTAAGAACAAAACCCATTGTCTCGTTTGACTGAAGTTCCACATTACAGGGTGGGACTTTCTAATTCCGTTAGGTAGCAGTTTTCCTTTCATGCTGAATGCAATTAGTTATGTGTATTATGCCCACAGTGTGACTTCACACAAGGGTTGAAACTTCCAGAAAGAGATGCCTATGGTGGAATTTTCCTGAATCTTTACATGGTTAAGTGTTTCTATATCTTGCAGTCTGGAGCTGCTGCCATCGCAACATCAGTTCATCCTTTGGGGGTTTCTCGTGCTGATATATCACCCTTTTTTAGATTTAGCAACAAACCAGACAAATCTGGAACCTGACTGGAAATACTGTTAAGTCTTAACGGATGTTGCAGGAGAAGATAACAGTGACAATGGTGACATTTCCTAAACTGAAAGTTTTGGTGGGGCTTGAGCCGCTTTGCTGAAGAAAGCAGTTAGTTGTTTTCATCCATCATAAAGCATGGTATGAATAGATTAATAAACATTATACAATGCTCCAAATAGTAGATTGAAAAAAGGATGAACAAACTTGGTGGCTTTAAAGATTTTATCATCAGCTGTGTTGCTGCGGGCTTGATCTGAAATACGCGATGGAAAACCATGTACGTCTGAAATTTTGGGGTGATTCATGCAGGAGCAAGTCCTTTTAACCCATCTCATGCATAGGGCATAATGTCTAACATGGAGCCTATTGTGTGTGGGGGGGGGCCTTGCACATTGCATGAACAGGGGATACAGTTATATACGCGTAAGCCTTGCATTGTACTTTATGCTGGCTGGGTGATAAGCAAGCAGCTTGCTCTCATGCTCATGGTATGTATATATAGCTCATCCACGCAAGGGACTAGGTTGATGAGCGTAGACTGATCTAGAAGCTGATAGTCCTGTATGTTTCAAAGTGCATTTAGTTAATAGGCCACAGGACTTCAGCATCAAACAGTTAATAATGGCTACAAAATTTCACACTGATATGGCCTCTTGTCCAACAGGCGGGAATTGTGTTCCTAAACCTTAAAATTGCTTGAGAGAACATAAAAGGTGTCCTTTCGGTAGGACAAAAGCAACTTACCACTTAGTTGTTGCTTGTAACAAACACCATACTGTCTTGTTGTCTACATGTGTGACACAATATTAAAAATGGTTGCTGAAAACCTTATTCCTTGTGTGGATAGGATGTGGGGGCAGGGTTGCTATCCAATCATACATTTTTGGAAGGTAAAAATCTGCTATTTTGCATCTACTTTTTTGTCTTTTGACATGGATATAAAATTCTCACATGCGTTCTGCTTTTTCAACCTTTTGTAGAAGTTCCTCCATCATACACGAAAAACCTAGTTCAAAACCTGTTGTGTATATGCTAGATCCCATGCAATTTCTGCTCTGGCTTTCTTCAAGCATAGCAAAAGACTACTGTTAGTTATGCATACTGTAAATGGACCCTGTGATCTACAGAGCTCTTATGTACAAAGTGTAGTTTTGATAATAAAAACCTTGCCTAGAAATAATTACCGTTCTCTTTTTTAAAACGTTCCTGGACATGGTGATTTGTGTCTCACTAGCATTGCGCTGTATTGTCTAATGCACACACGTGTGTGTGTGTCAAGGTCTCAGTTCATTTTAGCAAAATACACTAAATACTCTCTGTGTTCACAAAAGCAATTCTAGGTCCACAGATGTTTTGGGGCTATAACCCCCCCAGTAGTCAAGAGATTATGGGAGCTGCAGTTGAGCAGCATCTGTGGACCAAAGCTCAGGAGGGCTGACAAAGGAATGTACAGCTCTGCTCCCCCAAGAGAGAAGCCTTGCAGATAGGGGAGCTCTTGTCTACATCTGCATAATCAAGGCGTTAAGGAGACTATTAGCAGAAGCTAGTGGTTGAAATTGGAACAGTTGTGCATTTGTTTGGCTCTTCCAGTTCAGTTGTTTGGAAAACAGCACAGCTGAGAGACTGCACAATGCCGTTTTAAATGTGTTGTGCAGGGGGGGGGGGAGGATTATTTCACAAATTATGTGGGTTTTTTCTATTGTAATTTATGTTGTGAACCGCCTGAGATCTACAGGAAGAGGGCGGTGAACCAGTTTTATAACAACAGCAGCTTTGGTGTTTAACTGATTCTTAACAGGCAAGAAGAGAAAACAGTACTTGAGAATGTACAGTTAGATGTAGCAACACAATGTTCACAGCCTTAAAAAAACAAAAACACCCCCAAACCATGCTGTTGCGCATGCACACAAAGTCGCTACGGGGAGGGAGCAAGCAGGGGATGGAACGGAAATGCCGAAGAGTTTTGGGAAATAAGACTCAAGCATCATCACACGCCTAAAAGCAAAGCAACACCAGCAAGAATCCATTTAGCTGGCCTTTCCCTTGATTTTAAATGGAAAGTGCACACATAAGTGGAGCCCCTTAGTTTTGTCTTATACACTGGGCATTCGTAAATATTCCTTGTCTCTTGCCTGTCGTTGGGGATGGCTCTTACAAACACAACAGGCATAGCCGGTGTCGGTGCTTTCAGGCAAGCTTCAGCTAGGTGACCCCCCTGAACATCCCAGCAAGCGCCTGTCAATAATTAAAATTGAGAGAAAAGGGATTTAGCCATCAATATTTCTTTACCCCCAAACAATAAACAAAACCCTTTAATTCCTTTATTGGTCTCTTTCAGAGCACCTCTATATTTAGTAATGTGTGCCCCTTTGCCACCTAACACCTGTTTACTGATAGGGTTGTATAATGCATTCAGACAGGACTCATTTCCACTGGAAGGTAACCAGCACTCCTAGAATCATGGGTAGGCAAACTAAGGCCCGGGGGCCGGATCTAGCCCAATCTCCTTCTAAATCCAACCCGCGGATGGTCCGGGAATCAGCGTGTTTTTACATGAGTAGAATGTGTCCTTTTATTTAAAATGCATCTCTGGGTTATTTGTGGGGCATAGAAATTTGTTCATTCCCCCCCCCCCAAAAAAAAGTATCGTCCGGCCCCCCACAAGGTCTAAGGGACAGTGGACCGGCCCCCTGCTGAAAAAGTTTGCTGACCCCTGCCAAGAATGAATGCCGGCCTTGTAGCGTGTCTCGTGGAAAATTCCTACTATGAGCTGACCAAATAAAACGGCCCCCATGGTATAGGAATAAAACTGGATAAACTCTTCATGGAAGCAGAGCACACTGGGGAGGAGCCACCAACCCAAAGCCCTCCTGGGGTAGTTTATTCATCTCCCCTGTCATTTTCCTGTTGGACCCCCAGCTCCGGCCCTAGAAGAGGAGGGCTTTGTATTTCATGGACCCAGAGCTTCCTCACCCTCTGCAGGGCAGCCACAGAGGTTTCCATCATATTTACATACCTCTTGCATGCGAAAACTGCTTCTGAGCGGTTTACAAGCAAAGAATTATACCCACACCACTAAAATAATAACACAATAAAACTATTCAATCGAAACATTTTTACTACTGTTCTCCATGAGTGAATCCATTTGCAAAAATGTATGGCCCTAGAATACTCCCAAGGACCATAGGATCGCACCCTTAAAAAAAGCCTGGTAACAAGCCCATAAAAGTTACTATGGTACCAAAAAGAGCTTATGAGCCTGCTGGCAGAAGTGGGACAGAAAGTTGTGTTCTGTGTTTTGATGCTGGGTGCACTGCCCCTCAACCAGTCGATGCAGAGGAGTCACCTATGGCTAACAGGCTAGTGCTTCAACACAGAAATGTGAAAAACGTGGCCATGAAACGAAAAAGTGAAGGAACAGGTGAGAACTCATAACTCTTATTTGAAGGCAATAGGGAGGTGGTTCTATTTTTTTTTAAAAAAAATAATGCCTTAACAGAAGCTTTTCAGATAAACACCCCATACCTTCTAATGCCACCATTTTTAAGCAGTTGCAAATCCTTGAAGTCCCTTACCTTCCAAGTACAAGCCGTGTATGTATGCCCCTTCTCTAGCAGGCTGCGTAAACTCCTCTTTGTACTTTTTGGTGACGTCCACCGTTATGTGCATCTTATCCAAAGGCCATTCGTTTTTATGGGCGAGGCTCTGCATGACGGCTGAAATAAAAGTGTGGAGGCACCATATGAGTTGAGCAGTAAAGTGAGGAAGAGGAAGAGATGTTGCCTGGGTTCATTCCTAGCTTGTCAAGTTAAAAGTAGTCTTGTGGAGCAGGGGGAAGGACTGGCAAAGGTATTGTGACCTAAGAACCAGGACTCCAAACATAGACACCACTGCAGTAGATCAGGGATGGGGGACCTGCAGCCTTTCAGATGTTGGGCCTCCCTGCTCCCTTCAGCCCCAGTCATTGTAGCCCAGGGGTGATGGGGATTCTCGTGTGTCAATATCTGGAGGCCTACAAGTTCCATATCGTTGCCTAGGACCATAGACTTGATATATAAAGTGGCTTCGTAAGATCAGTGGAACCAGAAATCATTCCTTTTCGTCTGGAGTGGACAGGTTTAGACCAGCTTTCTTACAAAGTTCAGTGGAAAGAAAGGCACAGACCCGGAAAACGCTTCAGAAACGCCACAAAAGGTTTCCTTGCGGCCCTTTTCTTTTTAGCCTAATGGCAAACATACCAAAACTATGCAGAGAAATGGTACCAGGCAATGGTGGGGCAGTTGACAAAGATGGCAGCATTTGTGCCATGGCATGTTTGAATCATCCCCGTCCTCCCACAAGAAACGGCTACACTGAAAGCTTTGCTCTGATACGGCTTTCCATAGGCTGGTTCAGGACAAAAGTCCAGGGGCCAACCACATGTCAATGGGACCGGAGTCAACCAGCATACTTGGGATTCCTTGCAACTGGTAGCCAGAGGCAAACAATGGATGCTGAACAGAGCCATCTCTAATGTAAGGGAGCATTTGACAATCTTACATACAGTGATGGGACAAGTTGAGCAAGGTATCTGAAGAAGTGTGCATGCACACGAAAGCTCATACCAAGAACAAACTTAGTTGGTCTCTAAGGTGCTACTGGAAGGATTTTTTTTTCTTTTTTTGAAGTTGGGCAAGGATTACTGTATTTTTCCAAGTGTAAGACGACCCCTATTTTTTTTGAAACCATAATTAAGAAATCTATATTTTAAACATAAAACAGAACTACTTTGATATTATCTTAAATATTCAACACGCTGGTATATTTAGTACCATATATTTAAACATCAGTGGCAGTCAAGGAAGTTGGTCAAAGTTGTTGAGGTTTATTGGATGACTGCACACAAAGTTGTTGAGCTTTATTTTTGGCCGATCACAAGAATCTCTCCCTCCTCCCCATCCGCCACCACCGATCCTGGGCTGCCCATGCAAGAATCTGTACCTGAGCCCAGACCACCCACCCCAGAGTCTGAGCCCAAACCCCTGCGCATTCACCATCCGCGTATAAGACAACCTCCGATTTGTTACTAATTTTTAAAAGCAAAAAACCATTGTCTTATACACAGACAAATACGGTATTGTCATACCATGTTTTTGAACTTTATGCTTGGGTCTCAGTGCTAAACAGCTGACATTTCCATTGCAAGGTAGGTCTTTTACCATGAAGTCTGGGCTTACATTGCAATAATTTGTGGATCAAACAATAAATGCAGATTTGTGGGTGCCAGGGATTGCACCAGCCCACAGTGTGCTGAGAGCTGCTTGCACAGGAAATTAAGCTCCAGCCGCCACAACTATCAGAATTAATGCCTATGCTGATTTCAAAATAAAACATTGCTTGGTCCCACAGAGTCTTGAATTAAGCAGCTATGTCTTGAAGCTGAAATACAGCTAAATGGATTATTTGTACCCAAATGACAAAAAGGTTTTAAACTTGCTTTGGGTAGCTGTCTCTTGAAAGCGGCACCTCCCCTCCCTTTAAAATAGGAAAGTGCCCAAAACAGCTTATGCTATGTGACATGGAAGTGTGCTATTCAGAGGATGGCAAAAGGTTAAAATAATAAATTTTTCTGGTCCAGCCTAAGACCTTGTGCAAAGTAGCTTTTTGGATGCCAACCTATAAATACACACACACACACACACACACACACACACACACCCCTATTATATTTACTAACAGTATTTTAGCTTCTTTGAAATCGCTATTTCCTTTATTTCTCTTTCAATGGCATGTCCTTTGACAACTTCGCATTCAGAAATTATTGAGTGCCCCATGATACAAATACAGTAAACCCTTCGTGAAATAATAATAAAAAAAATCAATATAGTCACCGACATACTGTGTATTGAGGAAAATAATTGTTTATGGCACACAGCTTAAGCTGTGCTGGTAATCACATTGAAAATACAATATTTATTCATTAGATCAAATTTAATGAAGCCTCCTGGCAGTAATTATAAAAATTACTGTAGCAGTAAATTACTAATGAGTTGTGTGATGTGCTTTCCTACCTGTGAGGAAGGACTGGGGGTTGAAAAAGCCTGATATCCAGACGACACTGGGGAGGGTGAGATCCTGCGCCCAGGAATCGAGCTCACGGCAGCGCAGAAGGAGATCGTTGTACCTTAGCAGCATCGAAAAAGAAACAAAGATAGAGGCAGAGGAATTGGTGGCTTGCAATGGCAATGATAGAATAAGCGGTGTACTGCCATAAACACGCTGGAGCCTACGGTAAATACATTTCTACCACACACTTGCTAAAGCCAGTAAAGGGGGAGTGATTTGTATTAGCTCCATCTACCTGTGGAATGATGGGACGCGGGTGGCGCTGTGGGTTAAACCACAGAGCCTAGGGCTTGCTGATCAGAAGGTCGGCGGTTCGAATCCCTGCGACGGGGTGAGCTCCCGTTGCTCAGTCCCTGCTCCTGCCAACCTAGCAGTTCGAAAGCACATCAAAGTGCAAGTAGATAAATAGGTACCACTCCAGTGGGAAGGTAAACGGTGTTTCCATGCGCTGCTCTGGTTGCCCAGAAGTGGCTTAGTCATGCTGGCCACATGACCTGGAAGCTGTACGCTGGCTCTCGGCCAATAAAGCGAGATGAGCGCTGCAACCCCAGAGTCGGACACGACTGGACCAAATGGTCAGGGGTCCCTTTACCTTTACCTGTGGAATGGCTTCCCAGGCAAAGGGAAGAGAGGGAGGGTCAACTTCACACCAATGTTCCCTCCATCCCGTTGTAGCATATATTGTTTCATAAGCTAGAGGCAGATCCAGAGAAATGGCCTGTCCTGTCCTGTCCAGGACAACTGATGCTGCAGATGGTGAAGATCAAAGCATCAGCCATTTGCACCCCAGCTTAACATACTCCACACACCCCAAAATCTGGTCATAATGCTTGACAATGACGGCACGTGATGGAGATGCTGTGCTGCGACAGGAACAGGCGTACCTCAGACTCGGCTTTTATTTGAAAAGCGCAGCATTTAGGGAATTGGGAAACTAAGTAAAGACTCATAGAATCATAGAATTTTAGAGTTGGAAGGGACCCCAAGGGTCATCTAGTCCAACCCCCTATAATGCACTATAAAAACTACTCAATCAAAAATGTCAAAGGTGCTAAGAAAATGCTCAACCGCATTTCTGCACAGCTCAAAACAACATCTCTGTAGCATTCTTGCAACTGTTAAGCTCTACAACTCCCCCCCCCCAAAAAATATATTTTTTGGTGGCTAGAAACATATTTTAGGCATAATTTAAGGTGCAGGATTCCTAATTTATCAATACGTGAGTGCAAAGATTTGATGCTGAGATTACTTGGGCATATTTTAAAAATTGACCGGCACATGTTTTTCATCCTTAGAGGTATAATTTCCTAAAGGTGATATTACAGCAAATAAGCCAATTGTGCCCTTCATTTTATTCACATTCGAAATATCATTTGTTCAGAGGTTCCTGTTTTCTGCAAAACGTGTGCCTAATAAGATTTGCCAATATATGTTTCTTTGGGGCGATGAGTAAAAAAAAATCACTACCCATCTGCTGTATGTGTGAATTATAGAGCAGAACCACATCAAATATCAGAGTTTCCTCACTTATTCTGCCTCTGAGACACATCCAAGGGCTTGCTGCATTCATTTGGCGTAGGTAGACCTGGTGTCTAATATATTCCTTGAACATATTTATAAAGGATTAACCTGTGCATGGTATTTCTGAAAACTGATTTACCTAAAACACACATTTTATGCCACTTTTCTCCACTTCAACTATCCTTCCTATTTAACTTCAATATTTGTCATTTTTTTTACTGAGAGATAATATGCCTTGCACATTATCAGTATTCCGTCTATGACCCGTGCTTTCCCCCCACAAGCCAATACTTTTCTGCAGATTACTTGCTCTGTCTGAGAATACCTGCCTACACTGAAAGCATTCGCAAATGGTTTGCAAGCCACTGCTAAGCAAATGCCTAGATAACCTATTTTACTCAGACAGACGTGTCATTTTCAAAGTATAAGGGAATGGTGTTTCGTGGGATCTTTCATGGTGCACCGGAACCCTTGCGAGAAGGTTAGACAACATTTCATCAAGCAAATGTTATCCTACATTGTCCAGTGCATTTCCCCCTTCACTTTCCTAACTGCACCAAGTCCAATTTTGGAGAAGGCTTTGGTGTGCAAGAACTCCAAATCAACTTGAATTGCACAAGCTGAATTTGCTGGTGTGTGATTGAACCCTACCTGAAAACAAGCCCTTTACTCCTCCTCCTCCTCACCCAGTTTTCTATTTTTCTCTCTCCAACCATGGCCACTGAGTTCTCTTAGCTGTCATATTATTATTATTATTATTATTATTATTATTATTATTATTATTATTATTATTATTATTATTATATCTATATTTATTTATACCCCACCTTCTTTCCAGACCAGGACTCAAGGCCACTTACAGACAAAGTAGAAAAAGCTACAGACGTAGAAAACATAGCCATTAAAAATTAAACACCAATAGAATTAAGATAATATAAAATATCTAAAAATACAGATAATAACAAGAAAACTCCTTTGGCCTCTTATTTGGTGATGCACAAGTGGCCACTCCATTTATAGGCAGAAGGTTCTTCTTGTAGCTAAGTATAATACAAATAAAAAAGTCAAGGAACCAGTCAACTGAGGAATTTTTGTTGTGTTGTGCACAGCCCACTCATTTGACTGGGGCTAGCTCAAGAGGAGGAGACTCTTGAGAGTCCCATGGACTGCAAGAAGATCAAACCTATCCATTCTGAAGGAAATCAGCCCTGAGTGCTCACTGGAAGGACAGATCCTGAAGCTGAGGCTCCAATACTTTGGCCACCTCATGAGAAGAGAAGACTCCCTGGAAAAGACCCTGATGTTGGGAAAGATGGAGGGCACAAGGAGAAGGGGACGACAGAGGACAAGATGGTTGGACAGTGTTCTCAAAGCTACCAACATGAGTCTGACCAAACTGCGGGAGACAGTGAAAGACAGGAGTGCTTGGCCGTGCTCTGGTCCATGGGGTCACGAAGAGTCGGACACGACTAAACAACAACAACAACAGCTCAAGAGATGTTCCCAGTGGATTGTTTTCCCAGACCATCTTAGCCTACTGAAATTCCATCCTAGTAGGCTAGTCTCATTCCATCCTCTATTTTAAAGAACATTTTTCTGGGTTCCTGCAGGTTCCCTGAATTCAGTCTCTGCTAGCTTCACAGAATCATTGTGGTTTGAGAATCAAAACCCTCCTGGCATTTCTCCTCCTCGTGAAGCTTAATGCTACTTAAGTAAGTCGCTATCTTTTCGACAGGTCGCTTCCCCAAGGGGGAATCATCGAAGTGGATGACCATTCAGTATCGTAAGACTTCCCGGGGGGAAATGAATGCCATCTCTCGGAACAGACCACAGCTGGGTTAGTTAAAACAGAGGCCACTAAGCAATGCGAAGGGCTCTAATGAGCTTCAGAGGCTAATCAGGGGTGGAAATGTTCCCAGGATGCTCTTGAATTGCTTAGTGGGATCCTGTTTTCCAACAAACACATGCTAGAAAGGCATGACTTGTGGCTATATTCACATTCCCCAAGGCCTGCTAGTCCTTGCGGCCGTCTGCAGAACATGCATTTCCTGAAGCCTCTCATTAAACCTGAAAACATTGCTTTATGTCAGGGGATTGAGAAAGAACATACCACAGTTGGTTACTGGAAAACTTGCTTCCAGCTAACAATTCATCGTGCCGGATCGGTAGGTCAGTTGCTACTCAACGACTGCAATAATTCTTACAGCCTATCGTTGTGATGCATTTGCTGTCCTTACGAAGCTCAATATACAAATTTATCCAGATCCCCCTGCTTCTTGCTGATCCAACCCTCTTTGAAATATTGATTAAATGCCAGAGATTTCCTTTGTGGTGGGAAATATAATAAAGTAGATTGGACGGGGTGGGTGGGGATGGGGAGATAACAGATTGCCAGTGAAGCATAATGCTTTATGGTTGCGCATTAAATAGGCACCAGCAAGTAGCTATATGGAAGGAATG
The DNA here is from genome assembly GCA_034641385.1 of Darevskia mixta. NCBI lineage: Eukaryota > Metazoa > Chordata > Lepidosauria > Squamata > Lacertidae > Darevskia > Darevskia mixta. The sequence goes on from JAWWNH010000098.1 coordinate 1,814,010, forward strand.
TCTGTCTGCAACGGAGAATGGGCAGCTTCAGCATTTCAGTGCCAAACTGAACTTTGGGAGACGTCTCCTTCAAAAGCAGGTAAAGTGTAGTAAAGGTAAAGGTAAAGGGACCCCTGACCATTAGGTCCAGTCACGGACAACTCTGGGGTTGCGGTGCTCATCTCGCTTTATTGGCCGAGGGAGCCGGCGTACAGCTTCCGGATCATGTTGCCAGCATGACTAAGCCGCTTCTGGAGAATCAGAGCAGTGCACGGAAACGCCGTTTACCTTCCCGCCAGAGTGGTACCTATTTATCTACTTGCACTTTGACGTGCTTTTGAACTGCTAGGTTGGCAGGAGCAGGGACCGAGCAACGGGAGCTCACCCCGTCGCGGGGATTCGAACCGCCGACCTTCTGATCAGCAAGCCCTAGGCTCTGTGGTTTAACCCACAGCGCCACTCGCTGTAGTACTGATGCCATATTCTGGACCATGCAAGCAGAGAACCCTCCTTTAGAGTTGGCGGCATTCCTGTTCTGCTGTGCAATTGTCTATGAATCACCAAAGGCCCAAACGCAGGACAACTGGGTGGTAGGTTTAGTTGCAGTAAATGAGCACTCGTGCTTGAAATACTGTGTGCGAGACAGACAGGGAGGGGTGTTTGTGCAAGTCTGTTTTGAAGCATTCACAAGCTTCCTGATGACAAAGTTGTGTCTCCTCTCATACTACTAGAACAATACAGTAGGAGAAGCGTGATTTGACTAAAGTCTGAGGAGGTTTCCCTGACCTTTATTAATTTAATTAATTTAGAAAAAAAATCTAAGATCAGTTAATGAGAAAACTATGATATTTGGTGCACACAGAATCATTGAGTGGTGTCCAATGCTATTCCTACTCAGCGTAGACCCATTGAAATCAACGGACATGACTAACTTAGGTTCATTAATTTCAGTGGGTTTACTCCTAGTAGGACTTAGCTGATAAAACACAAAACAAATCAAACTTTAAAAACCACCACCTATAATTAAATTAAATTATATGACTAGACAGGCTTGCTGAAATAAAAATATGTTTTCAGTGGGTGTCTAAAACAATATACAGTGGTACCTCGGTTTTCAAGCGTCTCAGAAGCCAAACGTTTCGGTTTTCGAATGCTGAAATAAGTAAGGAGTATCTTTCTCTGCATAATTATTTGAGCCATGATGAGTGCACCTGAGGCCTAAGGAAAACTTCTCTTTGTATTATGTGAACCCTAGTCTCACTGTATCATTGGATTATATCAAGGGCCTGGATAAAGATGGAGTGTGGTGTACATGTTTGGAGTTCTAACGATAATCAGCTGCAGACCAGGTATTCTCATGGATCAGTATATTTTTCATCATTCATTTCAACTACTTGTATGCCACTTAATGACAATAGTCTCTAAGCAGTATACAGTGGTACCCCGGGCTACAGACGCTTCAGGTTACAGACGCTTCAGGTTACAGACTCTGCTAACCCAGAAATAGTACCTTGGGTTAAGAACTTTACCTCAGGATGAGAACCACCATACCTGGTGTACCTCTCGAGATAAACTTGTATATGGTGGTGCTGTGGTCTAAACCACTTTTGGGCTTGCCGATTGGAAGGTCGGCAGTTCGAATCCCAGCAACAGGGTGAGCTCTCATTGCTCTGTCCCAGCTCCTGCCAACCTAGCAGTTCGAAAGCACACCAGCGCAAGTAGATAAATAGGTACCGCTCCAGCGGGAAGGTAAATGGCACTTCCGTGCGCTCTGGTTTATGTCACGGTGTCTCGTTGCACTACAAGTGGTTTAGTCATGCTGGCCACATGACCCAGAAAGCTGTCTGTGGACAAACACCGGCTCCCTCGGCCTGAAAGCAAGATGAATATGACTAAATCATTGGTGTGCTTTTGAACTGCTAGGTTGGCAGGAGCTGGGACAGAGCAACAGGAGCTCACCCTGTTGTGCAGATTTAAACCGCCAACCTGATCAGCAAGCCCAGGAGGCTCAGTGGTTTAGACCACAGCACCACCCGTGTCCACACACACACACACACACACACACACACACACACACAGAGAGAGACACACACAATTGATTTATGTAAGGTAAGACTGTAGACTTTTTTAAAGGATGGGTGTGACACTACTAGGCATCACTACAGTATTTATAAGCAAAAATATTGCTGAGTTTCTCTCCCCCACCCCCACTGTTAGCTGCCCATGACAAAGAATCTACCCTGATCTGTTGCCATGAAACTCACCACTGAGCTAGGCTGTAGGTTGATGGATAAGCCAGTTTCATCCAAGTGTCAGGAAGATTATCAAAAAAGAGAGCTGTCTGTAGTTGCTCCATCTCAGCAGAGATTGCCAACTCACCCTAACAAAAGAAAACATTAGTGTGCTATTTGCGTTGCACAAAGAGACTGTGATAAGATGACATGATAAATGATAGAGGGCTTTCTTCCCCCCTACAGTAAAAACACACAAGGTAGCTGAATTGTCAAATGTAAAGAATACCTTGGCTCTTAAAATTGGGGTGAGTTATTTATTAAAAAGAGGTGAAACGATCATGCAAACAGAAGCGGCGGTTTCTGTCTCCTCTTCGTTTCATAAGTATAATTGCGAATATCTGAAGAAAATTATGCACGACAAACTATGGGTTGGAATCCAGAGTGCTCTCCGCAAATGGAAGGACGACTTCTGTTCACAGAAGCAGACTGAGATCCTGTGGAAAACTCCCTTTTGAGGAAGGAGGGGGTTTTCACTTATCTCCTTTTAAAAAGTATTAACGTATCATCTTTTATATATATGGCAGCATCGGTGGTATATAGTAATAAAACGCCATTAGAAACAGTACAAAACAATCATTAAAATGACTGGCCTGCTCTCCTCTGCAGCCCCTGGCATGACCTCTACACTGCTCCAGAGAGTTCTCAAGTCACCATAGCAGCTTTTGAGTAGACAGTGGGGGCTGTAGGAGGGAGGAGTCATCTTCTCTTGGTCCTACCACCCTCACAGACATGGGAGAGGGACTTTTTGGTGGCTGCTCCCAGACTTTGGAACTCCCTCCCCAGAAAAGCCAGACTGGCTCCCTCCTTGCTGTCCTTCAACTTCCTTGTTCCAACAGGCTTTGGGGAACTTACTGCTTTTAATTAAAGGGCTGGTGCTGTTTTGTTTTTACTGTGATTATTTGCATGGCTTTAATAGACTTTATACATGTATGTAGTTTTAATTCTATCCATGTTTAATTGTTTTATAATGATTTTTCCTATGTTTTTAGCGGGTCTTGTTTTTATCTGTAAGCTGCCTTGAGCCCTGTCATGGGAAAAGGTGGGTGGTAATACTACTACTACTACTACTACTAATAATAATAATAATAATAATAATAATAGACAATTGCCACTGCCATCCTTTCTCCAGCAGGAGCATCATGCAAGTAGAGTTTTGCTCACTGGGTATTTAGATCCAGCCCGTATAGAATAAAATACTCAAAAGGCCAGATCTTGTAAAATGTAAGCCCTTAAATATAAATATTAATAAGCACAAGCTTGCGCTGTTGGCCATTTGAATGCTCCATATTTAACAACAACAAAATGCATGGCACATAGGCTACCTGTCTCAGAAACCAAGCTTTTTTTTACCTGTGGGAAGACTTTTGATGTGGAGGAGGGTTAGCAGCAGAAACTCCTGCAAGCTTTGTTCCATGTGCACGAGCAGGTAAGAAACTTGTGGAGGGGAACTGAATTATATCCACAGCATGTATATATTACGTTAGCCACTCATACAAGGGGGGTGGGGAGGAGAGGGATTAAAAATACCCCCTGATTTCCCCCTTCCTCCTGCAGCCCCTTGAACCCACAAAAACAGGGGACCTTCAGCAGCCTGGTGCCATGATCCCTGTCTCCCCCCAGCTTGGCTTTTAGCTTCTGTTAAAGCTTTTAATGTTTTGTGTCATTCTGCTTTTGAGTGCCGCTTGTTTAAGGCTGCCATGCTGCTAGCACTCTATGGTGCTTAGGGTGAGAGAGTTGGTTTGTTCCTCCAAGTTTCACAAATCTTCCAGGGCCTTGTGCCTCAGTGACATTGCCTTTTCTGACAAAGGCTTGTCTGTTAAACTGCATAGATCGAAGCTAGATCAGAGGGGGGAAAGCTGTATACTTAAATTACCACATTGTTACATTGCTGAGGGACCCAGGTGGCGCTGTGGGTTAAACCACAGAGCCATGGGCTTGCTGATCAGAAGGTCGGCAGTTCAAATCCCCGCGACGGGGTGAGCTCCCGTTACTCGGTCTCTGCTCCTGCCAACCTAGCAGTTCAAAAGCACATCAAATTGCAAGTAGATAAATAGGTACCGCTCTGGCGGGAAGGTAAGCAGCATTTCCGTGCGCTGCTCTGTTCGCCAGAAGCGGCTTTGTCATGCTGGCCACATGACCCGGAAGCTGTACGCCGGCTCCCTTGGCCAGTAACGCAAGATGAGCGCCGCAACTCCAGAGTCGTCCGCGACTGGACCTAATGGTCAGGGGTCCCTTTACCTTTACTTTACGTTGCTGAACTTTGCCTTGTTCAATCCTTGGTAGATGATGTTTGTTTCCTTGGAGTCATAGAATCATTGGAAGTTGGAATGGACCATAAGAGTCATCTAGTCCAGTGTTTCTCAACCCTGTGCCTCCACATGTTTTTGGCCTACAACTCCCATCATCCCTCGCTAGCAAGACCAGTGGTCAGGGATGATGGGAGTTGTAGGCCAAAAACATCTGGAGGCACAGGGTTGAGAAACACTGATCTAGTCTATCCCCTGAAATGCAGGAATATTTTTACCCAATGTGGGTCTCGAACCCACGACCCTGAGATTAAGAGGCTCATGTCTATTGACCAAGCTATCACCACTTCCTGGGTCATTATTGCAACTTGAAGACCAGGCTCCGGGTTCAAAAAGATCACTGTACTAAGTACCATAGCTATATGCAATATCCCCAATAGAACATGCAGATTCCTTCAGGTTTACCAGCTGCCAAAAGTACAGAACTTAATTCACTTTGCTGGGATTTTCTGTCTTCCAATGACTTTGAAAGAGACCTGCGGCCCCTTACATCAGCCAAGCCTACTAGAAAATTGAATTTCAAATCCTCATTTGGATGGAAATCACCTTTGCTTTCTTTTGAAGGGAACCCAAAAATGATGGCAGCTGGTAACCTTTCTCTATAACGTTGGAATCTATCAAAGCCATAATAATAAAATTGCTCCAATTGTCATAGCCATAATAATAAAATTGCTCCAATTGTGTCATGATGGAGACAAACTAAATGATGGAACAGATGCCACTAATCCCAGGGAGAGACAATTTGTTTTCAGTGTTTTCATCCACTGTTCCTAACACATCCATTTTATTTATATCTAGAGTCCTAACAAAACAATAAAGCAAAGTACACACACCTTAAGACCGAGATCAAGTTCTTTAAGGGAACGTCTTATCTCATGTAAGAGTATATTCATCCGTTCACATTCTTGAAAGCAAACCAGGATATATGGAGAACGTTCAGCTGTTTTTGAGGTAATGTCAGACATGTTATATCCTTCCGGAAGCTTCTCTTGTATGTCATCTAATATGGCCTTTACCTGCAAGCAGGGATAGATGAATCTGTCAGTTTCATTTTCTCTCAGTTTCTCAGTCTTAAATTCAGTTCTCCACATTTCCACAGTAAACTGAAGTACAATTTTTAAAAATCCTAATGAAAACTCATTAGTGTTTTAGTGTGAATTTCTCCTAATAAACATATATTTGTATGCAGTCAATATACAATTTGCAATATACACATTTTTCATTAATATAATATAATATAATATAATATAATATAATATAATATAATAATATTTTTTCCACTAATACGTGCATTTTTTTTTTACACAATGGTTGGGGAATTGCAATGGCAAAATTCATAGAAATCTGAATTTCAAACAATAGCTGTGTTTGCTTTTCATACTGATTTCTGTAGCTTCTCATTAAAAATGCACATAAAAATCAAATCCCAACCTGCAACGGATAATAATGTTCCTAGCAGAAGTTTCACTGGGATCCAGCTCTGTGGATATCAGCTTAAAATTTAGAGGTGCTATTTCCTTGCTTCCAATGACCCTAGCATACTTCAGCTGCTTTTTGACAAGGATTATGCACATGTCTGTCTGCTTCAATAAACTCAACTGAACCTGCAGTTTTAAGCAAGCTTACTAATGAGTAAACACAGAGGCCTAGTTTGTATGACATGATAAACCGAACTATGCCTTACTGGGACACTTGAACATGGTGGCTTAGGTTTGATGAGGCCCGAAGCTACTGAAGGTAATGGGGCCCTTTCTTATGTCCAGCTGTCCTTTGTCAACAACAAAATGTCACTGTTTTTGTGTTGAATATATGCTATATGGTAATTTATGGACCTAATAGGTATCTATTTAGGGACGCGGGTGGCGCTGTGGGTTAAACCACAGAGATTAGGGCTTGCCGATCAGAAGGTCGGCGGTTCGAATCCCCGCGACGGGGTGAGCTCCCGTTGCTTGGTCCCTGCTCCTGCCCACCTAGCAGTTCGAAAGCACGTCAAGGTGCAAGTAGATAAATAGGTACTGGTCTGGCGGGAAGGTAAATGGCATTTCCGTGTGTTGCTCTGGTTTTGCCAGAAGCGGCTTAGTCATGCTGGCTACATGACCCGGAAAAACTGTCTGCGGACAAACACCGGCTCCCTCGGCCAGTAAAGCGAGATGAGCGCCGCAACCCCAGAGTCGTCTGCGACTGGACTTAACTGTCAGGGGTCCTTTACCTTTACCCTTAAAAGGGCAAAACTAGGCTTTATTTCAGCCGGGTCAAAGGCCCAGTTTGGCACACTCCCCCCCCCCCCATTTGCACACACACACACACACACACACACACACACACACACACACACAGAGGCTGCGAGGCGCCCAGGGCAAAACACCCGGCCAGCCTCTCTCCATCCCCACCCCCCATAGCTACGGCTCTGGAAAGCTGCTGTGATCTCCTCCCTGGAAGCCTGCACAATGGCAAATGCATTGCTTACAACACACAAGAAGGTGACTGAAAAACAGTTGCAAAAATGTTCAGAAAGTGTTTGGAGCTATGACCAGCTGGTTGTTATTGCACATTGCAGAGCTCTGTCAATGGCTGTTGAGACCAAACTAATACTTGTGGGGGCTGGATCCAGACTACATTACAGTAATTGAATTAATTAAGTCCTATCAGTTTCAACTAACTAACTTGTCCCACCAATCCTTTTTTTTAAAGGAAACTGGGTGGTTTTTGTTTTGTTCACAAATTAATACTATAATTATACAGAACAATAACCTGTCCTCTATTTCAGGTAATTATACCAGGCAGGCCATAAACAGAAGCTGGTCTCTTTAGGATTTTTTTAGGGCTTAAAATGCAAACATTTGGGTGTGTGTGTGTGGGTGGGTGTGTGTAATTTATGGGTCCCCATTCACTTCAGTGGCAGAATTCTGCTGTAGGGGTAGTCTCCAAAGCAGGCAGGGCAGAGGGAAGAGCCTGCAATGAGCTTGTGGAGGTGCTCTGAGCTTTCACACAACACTGGTTGTGCTGGGAGCCGCAGATATAGGTACCATAGGATCCAAGATGGAGGATGGGGGATTCCCAATTTGGTTTTATATTACGAAGCTTGCCAACTGAGACATCTTATGATTTGGTTAGAGGGAGAACAGGGGGAAGATTTGGGGTGTATAGAACGGGAGAATTTGGAAGCAGTAGGAGGGAAGATGAGAATATTCAAAAGGAGGAAAAGGAAAGTTGAAAAAATATCAACATTTGCAGGGCCCATTTGGGTATGGGAGACGTGGAGAAAAGAGCTTTTTCCTGACCTCTCTCCTCTTACAAAAATGTGGTATTATGATAAATTGGCCCCGTTAAGGGAGCTCATCCCAAAAGAAGTAGGGGATAAATTAAAGGAGATCTCAATCCAGGATATGGGAAAAAGTTGGGAAACAGAAGGTATGATGGAAGAGGAAAGTGGAATTTGGAATAAGATTGGAATTCCAGGTGGTCAGACCTCACCTGGAATACTGTGTCCAATTCTGGGCACCACAGTTCAAGAAGGATACTGACATGCTGGAACGTGTCCAGAGGAGGGCAACCAAAATGGTCAAAGGCTTGGAAACGATGCCTTATGAGGAACGGCTTAGGGAGCTGGGTATGTTTAGCCTGGAGAAGAGAAGGTTAAGGGGTGATACGATAGCCATGTTCAAATATATAAAAGGATGTCTGTCATATAGAGGAGGGAGAAAGGTTGTTTTCTGCTGCTCCAGAGAAGCGGACACGGAGCAATGGATTCAAACTACAAGAAGATTCCACCTAAACATTAGAAATTTCCTGACAGTAAGAGCTGTTCGACAGTGGAATTTGCTGCCAAGGAGTGTGGTGGAGTCTCCTTCTTTGGAGGTCTTTAAGCAGAGGCTTGACAGCCACCTGTCAGGAATGCTTTGAAGGTGTTTCCTGCTTGGCAGGTTGTTGGACTGGATAGCCTTTGTGATCTCTTCCAAATCTATGATTCTATGAACACTGGTTGTGCTGGGAAGTCCCATGCTTTTGCTGCAATGGCATCGCGATGAATTATCACAAGGGCCACTGCTGCAAAAATCTAACTTGCTGAAGGCCTATTTTGTGAAATGATTGTGAGCGGCAGCTCTCTCCTTCCACCCCACCTTCCCGGCCCTCAAAGCATTCCCTCCCCAGACATTTTTATATATCTGTCTTGGTTTTTTATTTTTTCCAGGGGTGGGTGGGTGGGTGGGTGGTGTTGCTTAAAAACTCACCTTTTCTTCCACGGTCTGTGACGCTCCTTCCCCAGTGATGGAGTCTTGGGATTGTAGCTCAAGCAGAGAATGGAACAGGTTGTCTGAAGTCACTGTCAAGAATTCGATCTCTGCGTTGGGATGGAGGCCATAATGGACTGGGCTTTCGGGGGGAAGCATTTCATCAATATATTTGTGGAAACCTTGGTAATCCAGGTTCGAAGGCACTACAAAGCCAGGAGCAAGGGCCAGTTTCCGATCAAACTATCAAAAAAAAAAGCCCAAACACACATTAATCATGCCCTGCTATCAAGGAGCTTGCCTAGGTATAAATCAAATTGTTCTGTTTATGGAGTCATTGCTGAGAATGACAAGACTTTTATAACATTTTAGAAGATCGTTGAATACTGATCTCATTTGCTCGATATTTTAATTAGCTCTTTTATATCTCACAGGTGCTGACATTCCAGTGCATATTGCTGAAACACAGGTTAGTCTCCTGTTAGCAAATAACAGAAAGGAAAATTTCATTTAGAACTGAAAAGATGAGGGGTTTTTTCCCTTCAAAAGCAAAGAGAAAAAGAAAAAGAAAAATGTTATTTCTTCCAAATTACAAAGTGCCGCTCTCTGGTGTAACATTATTATTCCACGTGGCAATTTTACTAAATGAAGCAATTTACAAGAGCATTTTAGAAAATGCCATCTTTTATTGAAATGAAAGTGTGTAATGGCATAAGGATTTTTAAAATAAAACAGGCAAGATTTCTTCTTTTAGACTATTACCAAAATACATGCATTGTCTATTTGACAAATCAATCTGCTCCCATAAAATAAAATAGAATTGCTGTTTCATAATAATGATTTCTGTTTCAAATGACTTGCCGTGAGCCAAACAAGGTCTTTTATGGAACAGTATGACAATTGTTTAATCCACTGCCGTAGGTTCATGAGTTCTGCTTCAGCTGCATCTCAAAATCCACTAAGCAAATATTTAGCACAAGCTCAAGTTTAAAAACAACAGACACGTGGGAGTATATTTATTTATTTATGCTGGGTTGTATTGACTTGACGTTCACAATGCTATTTGATGCTTTCGAAACGCGGCTGTGGGATGTTAAATTACGGCAGAGTCCCCACAGTTGTAAAGTAATTACCAACCTGCCAAAATAATGCAGCAATGTGGGCAACAGCAGCAGCAGCAATGATAACAAGAAGGATAATGATAACGGGAAAGGCTGGAACCTCAAAATAATGTGGGGTTCGTTGCTCAAAGATAATTTTCCTGTAACCTTCCTTTCTGTGGTTCAGCATTTCAAATGGAAACAACCCGAAATCTTGAAAAATGAGACAGCATCAGGTTTGTGTGGGATGAGAATAATTTTGGTGGCTTTCAGATGGAGGGTGAATCCTGCCAGGCATGCTAATTAGGCATTCCTGACCTCCGCAAGGGATGCTTGGCGCAAGTCGATACCAATACTGAAAGTTGTTTGCTCAAACAAGAGAGAGGGGTCTGTTGCAGGAGCAGCTCAGAAGAAATGCAATACCATCATGGAAGGTGGCAACTTGTCCTCTTCCAGTTTTCATCATAGCTGTCAACTTTCAGATTTGAAAATAAGGGATGCTGCGAGGGCGGTGCAATGGCACCAAGTAGCCTCGCCACCCTGCGCTCCAGAGGCTGCGCGCGAACGGGTGAGCGAAAGAGCGAGCGCGTAGACAGCAGGCAGGCGAAAGAGCGAGCACATAGACGGCAGGCAGGCTGGCTGTCTGGTTGGGCATGAGGGTCTGGATGCACAAGGCATGCAAGCTCCGCCCCCAGTCGGTCTCAGACTCCTTATTGGCAGCCGAGCAACACAGCTGAGGAGCCTCCCTGGCCGGCAGGGAGGGAGAGGAGCTGCTTCCTTTGAAATCTGGGAAATTTAAGGGATATCAACAATCCGGGATAGCAGCGGGAAACGGCATTGGAATAAGGGAGTTTCCCGCAAAAAAAGGGATGGTTGACAGCTATGGTTTTCATCCCAAATCAGCTGTAGAGCAACCTAGGGGTCATCCACACTTACCCTTTGCACCACACTTTCTAAGCATAGGTCCGCTGCTCTTCCCAGGAAAACCAGCTCTTTAACGCTGAATTGGAACAAATGGCAGTTCAGGTTTTGTGCCAGAGAAGCGCCAGGGGCAAAAAAAAAAGGGGGGGGATTCAGACAAAGAGCTTTAAAGTGTGGACCTGTGCTTTGAAACATGGCCAAAAAGGAAGTATGAATGAGCCCATTAGTTGCCCAAATTACAGGAAATGGGGGTGGAGTGGGGTCAGAGGGTTATATCAGAACCGGTTCAGCTGCGGGTCAGTAGGTGAGCCGTAAGGTTTACTCTTTATTCAAGGAAACAGAACACAAATAGAGAAACTGTAAAGCAGCTGCCAGAACTGACCACCTGCACCTCTAAGTCTCCTCCCCGTCCAACTGTATCCCCAGCAATCTTAAACTCCATTGGGGAGGCCCCCCCTGTGCTCTCTGCTTTGTTAAATGCAAAGCCCTCCGTGCCCTTAAAGACAAGGGAGGAGGTGAGCTGGATACAGTAGGACCTGCAGGCTCCTGTGAACCAGTTGCAGCCTCAGCCACACCCCCACGCCTCCTCCTCAGCTGCCTATCCTACGTTTGCAGTGCTTTCTGCCTCTTCTTCCTCTCTCTCTCACACAAGCCTGTTGCTTGTTCAGCCTCCAACTATTCTCCTGCTGCCTCCATCCTCTGACGTGTCTTCCGTGTCCCACCACCATGTCCCTGGCTCAGAGCCTTCCTCTTCTGAGATTTTCCTAGAGGAAACCTAGAGGAACCTCCCACCACTCCTCCTCATCCAGACAGTTCCTGACAGTGTGGGTTAGGGCATTGTATACTTACTTATTGTGACAGTCCCCTTAACTATTGCTTTTAGAAGGCTATGGATGGGCCATGATTTGTGGGGAGTCGGGGGCATGGCTTTTGGATTTTATGAAGTCCCCTCACTTAAGGCTGAACCACACTTCCTCTTCTCCTGCTGCTTCCCCCCCCCCTGAGGGAAACAGCTTATTGGTGGCTCAATCGGTGCAAACAGCAACCAGGTATTTTGCAGATGATTTAGAGTTAAAGAGTGGATTTTCCCTGGGGTATATTGTGAAAGCAGGACTCCGATACACAAGGAAAGGTGATAGCTGGATGCCCTAGGTCAGTGATGGCTAACCTTGACACTCCAGATGTTTTGGAACTACAACTCCCATCATCCCTAGCTAACAGGATCAGTGGTCAGGGATGATGGGAGTTGTAGTCCCAAAACATCTGGAGTGTCAAGGTTAGCCATCACTGCCCTAGGTAAAGGTAAAGGGACCCCTGACCATTAGGTCCTGTCATGTCCGACTCTGGGGTTGCGGCACTAATCTCACTTTATTGGCCAAGAGCCGGCATACAGCTTCCGGGTCATGTGGCCAGCATGACAATGCCGCTTCTGGCGAACCAGAGCAGCGCACGGAAATGCCGTTTACCTTCCCGCCAGAGCGGTACCTATTTATCTACTTGCACTTTGACGTGCTTTCGAACTGCTAGGTGGGCAGGAGCTGGGACCAAGCAACGGGAGCTCACCCCGTCGCAGGGATTCGAACCGCTGACCTTCTGATCGGCAAGCCCTAGTCTCTGTGGTTTAACCCACAGCGCCACCTGGGTCCCTGGGCTGGATGCCCTACTTGTTAGCAAATAGCTTTAAGAATTAGCAGTCTATATATCACCAGCAACAGAGTGGTTGCTCCCTTGGACGTTTAGAAGAATGTGGTTTCTTCTTTTTTACCCAGAGTTCTAGTGATGCTGGAGTGGAAAGTGGCAACACTGCTAAGCTTGCCTTGAGAACCCAAACAGACATAGGGTGTCCAGGTGTCCTGCTTGCCCTCTATTTGAAAGTGTTGTCTATTTGAAATATAAATATAAATTAGCACATGCAAATTTCATGCAAATTGTGTCCCTTTTGGTGATGCAGACCTTCATTTTTGGCAATGTGTAACTGGGCACTCTAATTAGGCACAGCGTCCAAGATGAAGGCACATGTCCATCTCCCCCCACCTCCAGCCTCAACCAAGAGGAGTGTGTGCTTATTTGAATCAGAGTCACAGAAAAGAGAAAAGGGGGTTTCAATATTTTTCACAATACACCATTTGGTGTTTTTAGAAAAAGTAACCATTTTATGAATAATTTTGAGTGGAAGCCAACATTGCATGAGTGGTCTTCCACGCAGTCAGTGAGACTTCCCCTATGTTTCCTCCCCATTTGAGGGGCAACTGTGGGGCTGCAATTGGGAAGAGAGAAAGAGGAATTACTATTGCATAAGCAGAATAGGCACTATTGGGCTCTCTCTCGCTCTCTCTGACACTTTCAGGGCATAATTCTCAGAGTGATTTAACAATCAACTCCTCTTTCCAGGGAACTCTGTGAACTGTGGGGGTGGGACTAGGGACATCTTAATAACTCCCAGCGACCTCCACAAACTACGGTTCCCATGATTCTTTGGGAGAAATCATGACTATACAAAGCGATGTGAGACTGCGCATATACTTTGAATAGGACATGTTTTGCTTTCTTCACAGGTATTCTTTCTTTTCTTTTTTTACGACCAGAAACAAAAACAAGGGGCTAAGAATGAGTATTTTCCACATCATTTGACAATAAATAAATGATCCAAATTATACATTTTCTCCTTCCCAGCACTGCCATGTGGACAGTACATTGGATCGGATCCTTAGGGCCACGAGGCCGAGAAACGCAATTAAAGCATAAATTGTACTAGATTAGAATAACGAAACAAGATTTTGATTCAATATTATCGAGTGAAATTAACTGCCTCTGACTTTGCAAGGTTTGATCAAGAGACCGGGACTTTTTCTACCATGAACAAATGTAAGGCATCTTGCACAATAAAATTACCTGTCACCTTATCTGAGGTTGTGGAGGGGGTGGCAATGTTTCTCCAGAATTTAAATCGAAGTCTGTTAATCCTCAGTGCTTGAAAGCAAAAGAAACTACAGTACAGAAATGAATCACCCCATCATAAGGTAGGTAAAAAAAGAAAGAGTGCACTAATTTGAAGAGAAACCTGACTCCTAGACCTTGGTGCAAAAGCACGAAGTGATTCCATTTTTGAGGTTCAGAACTGTGATGCTTTGATTACTAGTCTCCAGCAAAGCTGAAACCTAAGAACTGATCAGTTGAGATGATAATTAATAATGACAATATCCCTTTATATGCTTGCTTCCATATAATAATGTAATTATGTCTCTGTGATCACAACTGAGCAACCAGCGGATCATTGCAGTTTGGAATTACGTGAACAGGGAAGAACTAGGCATCCCTGTTTCATGTCCTGAGATATTATCTGGGGTGAAAAGAAATGTTTAATTAATGGACAGTTCATAAAGTGACCAGTCTAAAATACAGGGTTATTCCAGATGTTAGTTTGAGTGCTACAATATATAGGTGAATGCTATGCTACCGTAGGAAAATAAGTGTATGGTAAACAAACATTATGGGATGCGGGTGGCGCTGTGGGTTAAACCACAGAGCCTAGGGCTTGCCGATCAGAAGGTTGGCAGTTCGAATCCCCACGATGGGGTGAGCTCCCGTTGCTCGGTCCCTGCTCCTGCCAACCTAGCAGTTCGAAAGCACGTCAAAGTGCAAATAGATAAATAGGTACCGCTCCGGCAGGAAGGTAAATGGCGTTTCCATGTGCTGCTCTGGTTTGCCAGAAGCAGCTTTGTCATGCTGGCCACATGACCCGGAAGCTGTACGCCGGCTCCCTCGGCCAGTAAAGCGAAACGAGCGCCGCAACCCCAGAGTCGTCCGCAACTGGACCTAACGGTCAGGGGTCCCTTTACCTTTTAAACAAACATTACAAAGTAACTTTGCTTTCAGCACTGGTGTAAAATTACAAAGTAGATTTGTTTTGAGTGTCAGATACCGCGAGGAACCTAAATTCGCACATTATCACCCTTGTTTGTCTACCGTCATAAATAAGGACGAGGAGGAAGATATTCTTTGATCAATGCAGTGATTAGCAAAGAATATACATACTTTGGGGAGGGGGAAAAAAGCATCTGCTTCCAGTAGGGGGAGCTCTAACTCAGGAAACGCATTGTGCAATTGCTAAAGCTCTTATTACCTGATAGGGTTGTATATATTCTTCCAGGTATGTACAGCACAGCCGCCTATCCCAATCGTCTGTAATATGACCGCCGTACATAATCTCTCCAAACAAGTACCGTAGATCTTCCCAGGGTACCTGAGAACCAATAAGGTGGGTTTTTTTTCTTTTTCTTTAAACATACTCAAGATGTTAAAGCAAGGAATCAAGCAGGCACACATACAAAACTGCGAAGGCAGAAAGCAGACTTGAGTTAGTGCCACAACTGCCTTCCTCAGCGAAGACCAAATCCGTCTCAGTCACCAGATTCAGAGCAGTATGTCACGAAACTGCCAGCATCCTTCTTTGCCACGCTCAACTCACGGAAGGCGTACAATGTGCTAATTGTCCTTAAAAACCACATTGCAACATAGACAATAACCACCTGAGCACTGCCTATGTGCAGGGGGAACAAGAGAGTTCAGGCACAGCGCGTTAACCAAAGGGATGGTCCTTAAGTGGGTTTGATTAAACGCCATCCTACCTGTGAGTTCCCTTCTAGGTAATTGTACAGAACGTTGACCGAAATGGTAAGGTCCCCGTTGCTGAAAGGGTATCTCCTGTTCCAGCCCTGAGGTCCGAATTTCCGCCGCTCAGCCACACAGGCATGAAAGTAGCAGAGTGGAAACAGAATCGCCTTAAATTCCTGCTCGCGGGTACACTGATCAAGAATGTTCTGTACAAAAGAAAGCAGACAAATGTTTTTTCCTCCCCGCCTCTTCTGAAAGAGACCCTGTGTCAAGGCATAGACAACACATTTCTGGCAGCTGAAAGAACGGGCCTGAATGACTTAACTGACAGGAGACAGGGACAAAATATTTGCCCTTTTACCGGTAGTTTATAGATCATGGCATTTTCTCCCTCTCTCACACAAGCAGCAACTATTTCATTCTTTCCCAAAAAGCCTACTTAAATGTTAACATGGGAGCACAAAATATATCTAAGGAAATCTCTTCAAACCTGAAAACCCTTAAGAAGAAGACGACGACGAATAGCCATTTCAGAAAAATAAATTCAGCATATAACAAAATCTATAGGTCAACATCTCGAAGGAAATGCCAGTTAGCTGCTGCTGGTGAATCAAAAGTGCATTACATTGTTTGGCTTGTCTATACTTTGATATTTTAATGCCAAAAGAAAAAGAACCATATATATTTATATAAAAGCAGCCCAAGTTTTATTTCTTCATATAGTTTTCATGGTCCGATATTCTCAGTCAAGGTCTCTACTGTGAATTCAAATAAATTATGTCAAGCTGGTGCTACAGTCTCAGCAACATAGTGCCAGTAATTTACAAAACACTGCACAAATAGTATAGCCCACCCTGCAAAGAATATTTTTTTTCAAAGGCAGCTTAGACCAATGGCAGTACTTAGCTGCACACAGTAGGGATATGCATGCATTTATGCCAGAGAACTATTTTTCTAAATAAATTTGTCAATCTAGGTATTCCAACACTATTGAGGAGAGTGAGGGTATTACTCCATTTTATAATCTGCAGCAGCTCTCTTCAACAATCATGTGGCTTCAAAATAATATGTTTAATAATCTAATTTTTGTGGCTGATCCATTCAAGTGATATTTTTACTTGCCTGGTCAAAATTATCCAATGCAGCGTGAAGATTAGCCAGCATCCCGGTTGGTGGTTCATTGGTTATTTTAATAGAGTTTTCCAAGATTCCCTGTGGAATTACATGCTCTTTGGGGGTGGGGGCAGGTTCAACACTCATATAAACACGATAGGCTGAGTGACTTCCTTCACTGTACTTCTCCAGTAATTCCTCTAATGTGTCAAGCCACTTTGCAACAAGATGAATATTCTACAGGGAAGAAAAGAGGCTTCCCAGTGAGCTATTGATTTGAAATATGAAACATTTTATTGATAACGAGCCAAACAAAGCAGTTTGTCAAAGCACAATATTTTGAGGGTGCTAAAAAAAGAGAAGGAAACCACAACACCTCAAATTCATCTATTTAGCACAATAATGACCGCAATCTTCTCTGTTTGTATCTATTCATCTGATTATAAAGAGCAACAATGCATTCTTCTACACATATATCAACTGAAAGAGTATATATAAAAAAGAAGATAATAAATTAGCAAATCAGATAGGGAACGTTAGAGAAAGTATCTCGATAACCCTCCCTGCCATACAAAGCAGTTGCTCGTATTTTAATACTGAAATTAATGCTGCTACGGGCTATGCAAATATACACACCTAAAGGTTAAGTGATATGTTCCCTCCCCACCCATGCACCCTTGTTTGGAGAAGAGCCTTAAGAGGAAGCTGCTACAATCTGAGCTGTGTGCATACATTATTTTTAAATCAACGGACAGCACTATATTGCAAAACCGGTGCAATGAAGGGATTAGACTTACTTGGAGGATAACCCAGTGGCCTTCTTTCGATGCCTTTTCCAGAGCCATCTCAGCTATGGCCTCCTGCCCTTGACCCAGAGACACGTTGTGAAGCTTCCCCGAATCAATGGTAAAGCCAAGCTTGCTCCCTAAACAGAACAATACAGCTCCAGGAAATGCTAGAGAGCATGTGCTTTTTGTAAAAAAAATATGTTGCACAGAGGAGAATTTAACTAAACCCCCACCCCTTATTCTAAGATGCTCTGCGCGCGCGCGTGCGCACACAGTTCTGTTGCAATCCATGCTTCCCACAACCCACAGGAGTGTTTCCCATCGAGTTCAATTGGTGGCAGATTGTATCCTGCATTCTCTCTCTCTTCTTCTACATTAACGCCACAATTTCCAAATTTCTAACTTTAAACGTCAGAAGGCTCAGCCTTTTGCTTGTTGCTGGACACAGTAACATGATGACAAGATTATACAAGATGTCTTCTTCTTCTTCCTCTTCTTCTTCTTCTTCTTCTTCTTCTTCTTCTTCTTCTTCTTCCGCCCATCTGACTGTGTGTATCCCAACAAAATATTAAAAAACACAACAAAACATCAACCATTTAAAACTTCCCTGAACTGATGGCTGCCTTCAGATGTCTTCTAAAAGTCAAATACTTGTTTATCGGTTTGACATCTGATTGGCGGCCAGTTCACAGGTGGGTGCCACTACCGAGAAGCCCGTCTGCCTGGTTCCCTGTAACCTCATTTCTCGCAGTGAGGGAACCGCCAGAAGGCCCTCAGAGTTGGACCTCAGTGTCTGGGCTGAACGATGGGTATGGAGACACTCCTTCAGATATCACTTTGAGAAAGAGCAGGGTCCATAGTTCAGTGATTTACATGCAAAAAGGTCTGAGGTTCAGTCTCTGGTTCCTCTCAGGCTGGGAAAGGCCCTCTTGCCCGAGACTGTAGAGAGTTGCGACCTGAGTAAACCTCATGATGCCCTTTAGAGATCATTGGAATACAACTCCCCATTATGCTTGATCATTGGTCATGGTGGCTGGAGCCCAAAAATCTCTGAAGTAGATAATACTTCAACAGACCAATGGCCTGCCTTAGTATAAGGCAACTCTTTAGGCTCTGTAAGGATTTCAAAAATTGCATATGTGTTCCCTTCTCCAACACACTGAAGTGAGGGCATGCTCCTATGGATACAAGATCACTGTGTGCACAGTGCAAACCCTGGAAATAAATGGTGTTAACATACAAGGCCACACTTATATGTTCTGCATGGTAAATTTAAATATCGACGTCTATCTAACACTGCAATCCTACACACGCCTCCTTAGAAGTAAGCCCCGTTGTGGTCGCTGGTACACTAAGGTAAGTGCCTAAATTATGCAAAACTAAAATCAAGGAAGGTATCCTGTCTGTACAAAACTGCATTATAGGTAATGAAAAGCAAATTTAATGTCAACATCAAATATTTTAATGTGCTTTTTAAAAAAACAAATAAATGTTAAAATATAAACCATAAACACTACCCATAACAAACACAGCATTTGCATTCTGTAGGTGATTGGCATAAAGACATAACTTGTGCACCTTTGAAAGAAGTGCAAACCAGCACTGACAAGACATCAGGTTTATGCCGGTACAAATCTCTGCTATGCTATTGCATCCTTCCAGAACGAGTCATGAGCAGATGGTGGCCTATTACCATTAGCACCAGCATTTCTAAAAGATATAAATGTAGCTTCAAATGCAGCATGTTCTACCAGCCCTTTCACTAATCTGCTATGTCTCAGCCAGTGTCAGGTGACAAAGGCAAAGAGAGCTCTTAGGATGCCTTCCAGCCACAGGATATCTTCATGCTGGCTGCCAGGAGGATTATTAGCCATTTCTGCTGCAACACCTTGACACCCATATGGATGGATAAGAAGGGTTGTTGTTTTCCCTCAGAACTATGCTGCTGTTTTAGAATTGTGCTTTTTTTAAAAAAAGACCAGGTCTCAAAATTTCATTACATAGGAGCAATGCTGTCACCCTTATTCAGGTATAGGCAAACTCGGCCCTCCAGATGTTTTGGGACTACAATTCCCATCATCCCTGACCGCTGGTCCTGTTAGCTAGGGTTGATGGGAGTTGTAGTCCCAAAACATCTGGAGGGCCGAGTTTGCCGATGCCTGAACTTATTGATGTTGATAGCTTCTTGAAAGATGCTCCCCTCCATACCCCCTTCCAGTCTGAATCAGACACTTTACACCCAAATCAGCTTTCCATTGAGATGAGAGAAACTGATATGGTCAGTTTCTCTCATCATATTGGAGAAGTTTCTCTCACTTCTCCAATATTCAGTTCTTCACATTCCCAACCCGGCTGGCAACATTTTTTTTTAGTCCTCATGTGCCGTTTAGTGCACATTTATCCTTACATACATGTCTGCATGCAATTTTGCCTAAACACACAGGTTATTGCAAAGCAATTTCCCCCAAATATTATTATTTATTTTATTTATCAATTACATTGATATGCCACCTTTATCTTCCAAGAAGCTTAGGGTGGTGCACGGGGTGCCATCGGACGCGGGGGGGAGGGCCCCCAAATTTTCAAGGTGCGGGCCGGGCCCTCTAAATATTCTGCGGCAATGTGAGCATAGCATATGCATGCACTGAGGAACCTGTTCACATAAATCAGGGGTCAGCAACCTTTTTCAGTCGTGGGCTGGTCCACCGTCCCTCAGACCATGTGGTGGGCAGGACTATATTTTGAAAAAAATAATGAACAAATTCCTATGCCCCACAAATAACCCAGGACTCAGGACAAGGCAACTTCCTATGTTTTTACACTGTTATGAAAGTTTGCTTTTCTGAGGTGCTGCTGTAACAGAGCCAGTAGTCCCAAGTTCTCACGCAGTAATAAAGATGTTTACTTAACAAATGAAAATAAACAGCCTTACCTAAAGATTCCACATCTTTCAGTGGGTCAACTCCGGGAGATAAAATGAAAATTATTGGCAAAGCAGGCCCGCTCTCTTGAAACAATTTTGCAAAGTCAGTTTTACGTCCCTCCGCATATTTGCTTCCAAGTTTCTCCTCAACAAAGTTCCTGCAATGAGGAGTTGCAGATAATAATGCCTCGGGGGGAAAATAGCATTTCCAAGCTATAAAGAAAGACATTCTCTCAACAGCACAGCATTTCATCATGTCTTGCATTTGCTCAAAATCAAGCACAGCCCACAGATCTGCTCCTCAATTCATTCTAACAGTTAGTATACATAATCCAACCTGACAGCGTAAGTCATCCGATCTGGCCTCAAGGCTCTCATCATAATCAGTTTCTGGAGGGAACTTTTGGTCTTCCATTCTTGTGGAAACTTCTCTTTCTCGGGACATTCTGACTCCACCACTTTTTTCCATCGCTTTGGAGATCCTTCTATGTCTTTATCCAAGCCACGAAATTCATCCATGAAGCTCATTGTCTAAATGAGAAGCCAAAAAGCATTGAGTATTTTTGTAAAAACACTTTGGATGGCAAGCTCTCCCGTCCTTCAAAATATGCAAAATGCTTTGAGTTGCATGCATACTGCACCTTAATTGCGCTCCAGGTGGAATTGGAGAGGAAATCCAGAGGGCTGTTATAACTGTGGTCAATATTAAATCTCAGAAGGAAATCTAGGTCACGGGCATCAATCTGCTTATTCATAAGCAAGAGCTAAAAACAAATAATGAGAAAAGTTTTTTTTTTTTTTAAAGTCAGAGAAAAAGTCGGGCGGGGGGGGGGGAGGCCAGTTTAAAATGGACGTGAAGCTAAGTATCTTCAAACATGTGAAATCTCAGAAGTGTGTTATGTGCTATATTTTATCTATGCTGCCTTAATTGTTTCCATGCTGGGAAAAGTACCATATAAAATTGGCTTCAGATACATATTATTCACATTTTTAGCCCTTGTGTGGCTGATTTTTTTTTTATGAATAGCTGATGTAAGGCGAACATGGATGGAGTGTCTCCACCCCCATCGTTCAGCCCAGACACTGAGGTCCAGCGCCGAGGGCCTTCTGGCAGTTCCCTCACTGCGAGAAGTGAGGTTACAGGGAACCAGGCAGAGGGCCTTCTCGGTGGTGGTGCCCGCCCTGTGGAATGCCCTCCCATCAGATGTCAAGGCAATAAGCAAGTATTTGACTTTTAAAAGACAACTGAAGGCGGCCCTGTTTAGGGAAGTTTTTAATGTTTGAAATTCGTATTGTTTTTAATATTCGGTTGAAAGCCACCCAGAGTGGCTGGGGAAACCCAGCCAGATGGGCGGGGTATAAATAATAAATTATTATTATTATTATTATTATTATTATTATTATTATTATTATTATTAAAGAGGGGAGAGAGCATTAATCCTTTGTCCCTGCCGTGGTCCCAATGGGAATCTGCCCATGCCTATGGGAACTTCCCTTCCATTGCCGCAGGGGGATTCCGATTCTGCCACAGTCTCTGCCATGGCCTCAGTCTGGTTTTCCCCCAGCCTTGGTCATTTATTTTTAAAAATACCAGTCTTGCAAGAGCTGAAGAAGTGGCTGATTCCTAGCATGACCCTCTGAGGGTGGAATAGAAAACAGAGGCAAAGCAGGATTGTATTATCGTTCGGGCAAAGGCTTATTTTAAAGATCAGGCTATGTAAGGAATTTACGAGAAGATAGGTGAGGGAACAGTGTTGACTCATAAGCCTGTGGGTTAAGAATTTAAGAAGCACTCAGGCCAAGGTTAATCTAGCCCAGCCTACTGTTTTCACAGTGGCTGGCCAGATGTCAATGGGAAGCCCATAAAAAGCAGGACATAATTAGCACCCAGCACTCTCCCCACTTGTACTACTCCATTATTACCACGTCCCTACATCTTGTGGGAGTGAACACCATAGTCTAAATATGCATTGGGTGAATAAATGCCTCCTTTCATCCACCCGGAGTCTAACCTGGAGTTGTTCCAGACCCGTGATAATTTTGCTTACATTTTCTTAAACTTTTTCCGTTCGGCAATATCATCCTTGAGATACAGTGAGAAGAGCAGAACCCAGTATTCCTAGTGTGGCCACATTATAGACCAGGCATAGGCAAACTCGTCCCCTCCAGATGTTTTGGGACTACAACTCCCATCATCCCTAGCTAACAGGACCAGTGGTCAGGGATGATGGGAATTGTAGTCCCAAAACATCTGGAGGGCTGAGTTTGCCTATGCCTGTTATAGACTGTATTGAGAGTATAGAAGAAGGGATGATGGTGCATCCTGGTAAATATTCTGGAATGTAGGTAAGGCATCTGTAAAGAAAAAGAGCCTTTCCTATTGGACCACACTGGCTAAAGCCAATGTGATGCTTTGGGGTACTATAAGAAGGACAGAAAGACTATAGCTCAGCAAAGCTCTAGGTGTGCAGAATATTATTCATTCTGCCCAATATATTTCAAATAAAATCTTCTTCAGTGCTACCACAAAATATATTTTGTGCCCTATACCATCTAAATCTTCTTTTGCAATGTGATTTGAGAGTATCTGGGGAGCTACAGAGCATGGAGTGTTATGTCTTTACAGTGCCAAGGATGATCCAATTTGATAATAATAATAATAATGACGTCATGCATCTAGAGGTCTCCAGTGCTCTCTAATCATTTAGAGGTCTCTTCTAAGTTTGCACTGGTGCTTTCTTGCTTTATCCTCTGCATTTATAGCTCAGGTCCAGTCATGTTAAAGAACTTTCTTTTCTTTTTCCGACTGCAGCATTTTGAAGATTTATTCAAAGCAAGCAAAAGTTTCGGGGGTGGCGACTCTCCATTATTACAAAGCAAGATCAGCCTCCTAAATGGTCTTCGGTGGTTTGTTCATTTTAAAAAAAGTGCTCCATGAAAGGGCAACATCATTTCTGCATCAACATTCGCAACGTACTTTTGGAGCATGTTGAGGAGAGTCAAAGTAGCTGCACAAATGCCAGCAATCAAAATGGAAAACGAACGGAACACGATGATTGGCTGCCCTTTGAAACAAATGGAATGGGGACATGGAAGGGGCACAGGGGCATTTATGACGAATTTTATTGTTCCCAGGAAAAGCAAGCAAGACTTCCGCAGCTACTTCTGAATAGGAGATGCTTCGCTTTTGAAATGCACCAGATTACACACTGCTTCAAAAAACGGAAAAGAAGAGGAAGAAGAAAAACAGTCACAGGGAGGAGGATCCTCTTGGGGATGCCTTACAAGAGCTTTATTTCCTTCAAACAAATTAGACTATTCAGAGTACTGTTGCTTTCATCTCCGTCTTCAAATCTATCATGACACATGCCATTTGCGGAAAGGGCTGTGGTGGTTGGTACAGAAGGTGTACACTGAGCACGGGCGAGGGAAATGCTATTTCTTTTTTTAAAAACCCAATCGTTTTCTTTAAAATGTTTTGAGGGGAGAGGGAAAGCTGGCGAGAAAGAATGAGACATAAACAGCAAATATTATGTGAACAGTAAACACTGAATATTTGAGTGGCCTTGAAGGAATTTCAGTAAAAGCTGCTTTCTAGCTTTAATCTCAGGGTTCCAAAGGGACTCTCTTGAGAAAGCTTTATTATCCCAGGCACACAGATAAGCGTGTTTAAATTATTATTATTTTTAAAGGAAGGCACCCATGTCATTATAGGACTGCAGTTAAATATATCTGAGGAAGTGGGGAGGACTTCTTAGATTGTGATACCTTGCCGGCATTTTCTAATGCTTCCTACTGTTTTGTTGGGATGGAAAACCCCCCCTGCTAAAATCCAGCAAAGGATTTTAAGGATAGCATCTTTTTCTTCAGCTTGTAACATCTCTTCTATAACAATACAGAGTTGCAGCTAAGTGTAATAACAAGAGGGTGACACAATAGATCCTGGTAAGCTAAAAAGGGAAGTTTTTTTTAGGTTCCCCACCAACTTTGCTGCTCTTTCACCCTCATTTCTTCTTCGTGTAATAGAAGTGCCATCTGTTCCTAACCTTAACATGGCATGTGTTTGATTTATATTCAGTATTAGATAATAGAAGGGGAAAAGATTATAGCACGATCTAAGGCATCTACGAGCATTAGCTAGCTCTCTGGTCCAAAGATAAATAATACGCAATAAAAGGGTTGGGATCAGCTGCACTCTGTGCTACAGAAAAATATATATGGAAAGCAGGTCCAAATTTATTCAGTGCACAACAATAGCAGATGCAGCACAACCAAAAAGAGGGAGGCATTATACTTGCTAACTTGCAAAAGTTCTCTGTGTTGCATAACTCTGATTCTGCGAGCCTCATGGTGGGGAGGTATAGCTGTGCTGATGTGGGCCTAAATCTCATAAATGTGTTTGTTTACTGTTAGTGAGCTCAATTTTTTTTGGGGGGGGGGAGAAACTCTGCATGCATGGTGAAGGTGATCACTCAAAAAGCTGTGGAATAAAACTTTCGTCAAGAGACCAGGGCCCATGACAGAAATAAGCCTGAATGGCAGCCTTGAGCACAAAAAGATTTTATTGTCCAAAGTGTGTGAGAAGCAGAAATGCTGACAGGTACCTTAGTTAAGGTAAGTCAATGGAAGAAGATTTGTTGCCCTGTATGGCTAGTGGGTGGCGCTGTGGGTTAAACCACAGAGCTTGCTGATCAGAAGGTCGGCAGTTCGAATCCCCGCGACGGGGTGAGCTCCCGTTGCTCGGTCCCTGCTCCTGCCAACCTAGCAGTTTGAAAGCATGCCAGTGCAAGTAGATAAATAGGTACCTCTCCAGCGGAAAGGTAAACGGTGTTTCCGTGCACTGCTCTGGTTCGCCAGAAGCGGCTTTGTCATGCTGGCCACATGACCTGGAAGCTGTACGCCGGCTCCCTCGGCCAATAATGCGAGATGAACGCCACGACCTCAGAGTCGATCACGACTGGACCTAATGGTCAGGGGTCCCTTTACCTTTACCTTTTATGGCTAGCAGTGCTGGGTAACCTTCACGAGACACCCTACACCAGGGATAGGCAACCTAAGCCTGGGGGCCGGATGCAGCCCAATCGCCTTCTCAATCTGGCCCCCAGATGGTCCAGGAATCAGCGCGTTTTTACATGAGTAGAATGTGTCCTTTTATTTAAAATGCATCTCTGGGTTATTTGTGGGGCATAGGATTTTGTTCATCCCCCTCCCCCAATATAGACTGGCCTACCACATGGTCTGAGGGACAGTGGATTGGCCCACGGCTGAAAAAGGTTGCTGATCCCTGCCCTACACTCTTAAAAGGCTTGGGATCAGGTTGACACCTGAAACATTGAAATACATTCCAAAATAGCCATGTGCACCAGGAATGGGGAAATGGGGCCCTCCAGAAGCAGCTGGACTACAAATCCCATGACCACCATCTATTCTAGCTGGGTTGATGGGACTTGGAGGCCAACAACATTTGGAGGACCACAAGTCCTCCCCTCCATCTCAGCATGGACGACAGCGGCTCTAACTTCTTCTATTGTCTGCACGCTGCCTAAGAAAACCAGCCTACCTGGAAAGCTACTTGGGCCGTGACAGTAAGCTTGTCTCTCTCAAATAGCCCGCGACTGATATAAATAAAAGTAGAGTAGGTTACACAGTCGATCAGGTTGTTGACCCTTTCTTTCACATTGTTGGAAGGTTCTGCTCGTTGCACCGCTTTGTGAAATACGACATTAAATGCCTGTGAGAGGAGACAGACAAGCTTGTAAGCCAATAGTGATGCTAGATTAAAACAGCGGCACAAAAAAACCCATATTGATTTCTTCCTGAATAGTAACCTTGAGTGAGAACTGATACATTGGATTGATTTTCTTCAGCTCATCCATGAGGAAGTAGAGAAGCGAGGCTCTTGCTGCTACTGGGCGGTAATGCTCACGGGCCTCGTTGATCTTGACTTCATTGATGTTCGCTTCCATAACCTGGAACATACCAGTTGGTTGTAGTTAAACTCCCCCCCCCAAACCCTACAAAACATCTGACAGTTAATACGATGAATCTCAGAACTTGCCGGTACTGAGTAGGGGACAACAAGTATGAAGGCAAGGGGTGTAGCTGGCATCCCAGAATTCAGAACAATGAGTGATATCAGTTTCCACTGCTCTCCTTTGAACCTATAGGTTAAAAACAACTGACTGGGTGGAGTTTGGAAGACAGAGAAATAGAGTACTATTTTTCAGAGTACTGTCCAAGGTAGAAGAGAACATAGTGGAAGTAAAGGATTTGGGTATGACCAAAGAATTAATGCAGTTATTTGAGAGAGCAACACATGTGGAGAAACGTGTCTAGAGAACCTCTATATGAGAATCTGTTGGGTAAGGAAGAAGACAGGAGGGGAGGGGAGGGAGCTAGTAGTGAGTCTGACTAGGTTAGACCCTCCAGGTGTCCCAATTTTCCAGGGACAGTCCCAGATTTAGAGAAGCCATCCCAGTTTCTGATTTTATCTCGGAATATCCCGCTTTTCTTTAGGACGTCCCTATTTTCATCAGAAAAATGCTGGTGGGTATGAAGTTATGTGACCCCCAAGCCAAGGAGATAAGTAACTATACAAATTTTTAGAAGACATCTAAAGGCAGCCTTGTATAGGGAAGGTTTTTTTTTTAAGTTTAATGTTTTATTATGTTTTTGTATATGTTGGAAGCTGCCCAGAGTGGCTGGGGCAACCCAGTCAGGTGGGTAGGGTATAAATATTACCACTACTACTACTACTACTACTACTATTCAAGGAGGTCCAAGTTCCAATTTAGACCAGCTGATACTATATCCTTAGAGTTAAATTACTCCTTCAGTACCGGTATAAGGTTGGGCTTATAATGTTTACTTTGCTCACATAATTGCATAAAAGCAAATTCCTTGGGCACGCAGGGGGCTGCAGATGGGAGCAGCCATATCTTGCTACACAAGCACCCAACCCTAATAAAAGCCGTATATAGGACATTCCATTTCTAGATGTAACACACTGCCACTTTTATGTCAAATTTATTATTGACAATTGCATGTAAACGGCAATTGCATGACATTGGTAGAAAGAGATGTGATTCAAAGTGGTTGCCAACTTTTTAAAAAATGCAGTTGTTTCTTAACCATATTGCTATTCTTACGTATTCTGACAGCACCAAATATTCACTGATGTGCATCAGAATGACTGAAATTAATTTCAAGCCACAGTACTAGAATCACACTTTTATTGCTTTCATGTTCATCTGCAGCCCCTCGTTTTGTAGTGTCTTCCCTGTCCTTGTTGGCACATGATCGCTGTTGGTGTTGACAGTTTTAATGAGAACCAGAAACTTAAGACATCCTCTTCACCTGCATTTTGTTCCAATAATCATTTATTCCCCCCCCCTTGTGCTTTTACTTAGTATGCCAAGATTATTGTCTAGCAACAGCAAACATTTTGTTGTTGTTGTAATGCATGGTCTCAGTTTAATTGTAGCTTGGAGGGAAAAAAATTACGCTCTTGAGAAATAGTGCTAACAGGTAATATTTCTGATAAACAAAGGAACCCAAAGTACATTTGATTTCCAACTGAAAGTTATAAATGCAGTGTAAAAAAAGAATGGAAAGAGTCAACACTTCGCCTAAATTCCCTTTGTTTTATAGCTTTTGTTTAGAATGCAGTAAAATATTCCCCTCTGACTAAAGCTTACTCGTTTGCAAGTGATCACTGTATAATTTGCACAGAAATTTTACAACACAGTGGTATATACATTCTATGCTATAGATTATATAAATGCAATTATGGTAGATAACAACTTTTATTAAATCCCAATGGAAAATATTAAGAATTGCATAAGTAGGTTGAGGAGAGAAATGTTATAATGACTTTACATATATATTTTTAAGTTACTTTTGCGTTGTTCTATGACTACAGTTGTTGTAGGCTGTGATTACTTCATATTGATCATTTTACCTTAATTTCTATTTCTGCCGCTGTGTGTTTTGTTGTTTCCAGTCTCTCAACCAAAAGGGTATCCCCAAGGAAATTACTCTCGGCAGCTGAAAGGCGTGTCAGTAATTCATCTTCAAGCATTTTCAACTCAATTTTAAAATAATTTTGCTGCTTTGTGAGTTCAGACTGAAATGAAAATGGTAAGGTTGCAAACCTATAATTCAAGCACCATTAATATAGGAAGTATGCATCACTGAACTTCAAAACTTGCTGATTTCCCAAGACTTTATTATATCCCCCATTTATAGGGTTTAATAACTGAGCAATGGGTTGATAAAGAAAAGTGAAATGTGTAAAGTGCAACCTTTATTCTGAATATTATTATGCAGACTTAAAACAAGACAAAAATTAGTGAAATAGCAGGTCTAGACTTTACTATAGCCACCCCAATAAATATGAGCTGGGCATCCAGATTTATGTCTTGCAGTTAAGAATAATTACTTCTGCGACTGTAGTGGTGTCTCCAGTATGAGCAAATTCTGCATGAATGGGAGAAGGAAGGTGACAACCCCTTTTTTAATTTCACAAAGAAAATTTCAGTGCCTGGTAGGGGAAATGTTTCAAGTGTGATCCAAGCAAGCAATTGATGCAAATCAACAGAACAATCATTTTTTTTTAAATGCAATGAAAGCTGACTGAAAAGAAGCACTTTTGTATTGGAACACCTAGCTACTTGAACACTCATTGGAAAAAACAATGCAACTGTGAATATGGACAGGAAGATAGGCACACTGGCATGCACAAAGCCACTCCTCTCTTCTTTTAGTGGAAGGAACAAATAAACCAAGATATATTACATGACCTATCATCCAAGACAGTAGGAAGCTATGGCTAACATCTTCAGAACAAGTCAGGTTAGCAAGCCAGTTTCAAATCATAGGTTTATATACTGGCCTACTCCAGAACTGCTAACCATAGTTTCTTGGTTTGGGTGAATCATAAACTATAGCTAACAGAAGACTTCTTTGTTTGTTTGCTCACTCAAATGAAAGGAGGGTCATATCTTGGCTTGTTCGTATCTTGGTTCATTCAAACGACACGCGATCATCTAAACGAGGTGATGCACATTCCCGTATACACAAACCTTAAAGTGTTCCAGATCAGGTCTTTCCACGTTGACAACATCTGCCAACAGTTGATCCTCTAAACCATCTCGTGTGACAGTAAAATTGATTAATGTGGTCTGAGCTTGGATTTCTGGTTTATAATGGGGATTGGCAAGTTTGGTGTGGAGGATGAGCCGGAATTTAGGGTGAAATTTACACTCCTTATCTCCTACTCTAATATACCTGCAAAAGGAAAAACATGATAGAAAAACGCTCTACTGTTTTGCAAACAGCAATGAGGGGTAGGCCTTCCACACTGGCAACCCTGGGAAACACTGCAAGTTACAGCTGCATTCCTGAGAAAATAAAAAACACGCAGGAGAAGAAATGGAAAAATTAAGGCAAGGAAAAACCTGTAGAATTCGCTCCAGTTGAAATCATAAAGATTTTAGCATTCATTCAAATTCAGAATTGCAACCACAATGCAATAGGTCTCAACAGGCCACAGACTCCCACACTGAAATCAAATGCTCCCAAGGCAGCAAGAAATTAAAGATAGCTTTTTTCATTTCAAGTTTGACTTAACAGTAGATCAATAGTCAGCATAAAGAGGGTTCAGCTAGTGTGAAGATGCTATTCAGACAAGATAGACCCAGCAGGCAACCAAACTCACAAACAAGATTTGGACGTAGGTGGGAAATTAAGGCTACAAAGTGAAAAAGGTTGGAAGCATTATTGTTTGGGATTGTGGGCAACCAGACTCGGATAAACCTTGTTTCTTGGTTTAGCCGCCCAGTAGAGATATTCACAGCTGCAGTAATTGGAGCTAACTTTTAGGGATAGGAATATCAGTATTATTTATGGCTGCAATGTCCTTCCCAAAATTTAATTTGTGCAATTAAAGTGGATTAAAATGCTCTGCCACCCAAGTACAACAAACCCACTTTAAGAAAGAAACAAAATGGTTGTGGACAGGAAAGTGACGAGGAAATGCACTGAAAAGTGTGGAATCAATGAGTGATAAATGAGAAGGTATATAAACATGCAAATCAGGATAAATGCTCAATAAACAAGGTTGATTGCAGTGGGAACTAAGTGCAACTAACTTAGTTTGGATCCATTTTTTAAAGGAGCAGAAGGAAAATTTCTTTCGGTATATACATTTCTGTTTGCAGTTTTGTCTAATATACATATTTTTGCAAAGCAATTTCTCCCCTTAATGCATTTCTGTATGTTCATTCCACTAGTACATGCACTTATAGGCACACTTTAACAATTCATATGCATTTCTTCCCCACATTAGTTTGCTAGAGAACGAAGTCACAAAATCTGGAAAAGTGCGAATTTTAAAGTATGGCTGTGTTTCGATCTGTTCCAGAAAGTGAAAATTAGGAAATTTGCCTTTAAACGTAAACTGAATCAAATTTCCATTGCATCCCAAGTTAAATCGCACGCATAAACACATGCAAACACACACACATCTTCACCTTCCTTTTTTGAGCATGTGCCTTCCAAGCAGAGGGTCAAGCACAGGATCAATGGTCTCCTCCAGGTTTTCTATTAAAACAGGGTCTCCAGAAACAATAGCTTCTTCTATCACATCGACATACCTGCAAGAGAGAGATTTAGGGAGAGCAGGCAGACTTAGGGGAAGATACAAGGAAGAGCATTCAGTTAAGGGATTTTCACCAGCTATTTGGATCAAACTCTGCTTCTTTGTGTGTGTGTGTGTGTGTGTGTGTGTGTGTGTGTGTGTTTGCAGTCAGTTGATATATTTATATATCTGTATCTATGCAGCAAGCATGGATTAAGACAAGCAAAACAAGCTAGTGCATTGCATCAACCGTCACACTATACCAAACCTAATGTTTTTATTCCTCTTAATAGCAGCAGCTACCAATGAGCGCTTACCCTTTCTGACTCAAATGGATGACTTTCAAATCCGAGCCATATCTGCTTTTTATCCATTTGATCCCCTGGTGCTGCGGGTCAATCAATAGAGGCCAACGTTCGCAGTTTGTAAGAATAGTGGCGTTTTGCGTGGACATGGTATCACTAGGCAAGCCTTCATTGTTCCATTTAGCAATTGTTGCATCATCCGTCAGCATGGAGATCGGATCAAGACCTTCAGTCATTGGAATGGGAACCTAAAATAATAAAGGTTAACTTAAAAATGCCTAGTTTCAGTGACTTGTCCCTGTGACAATACATCACACTGTTCATGTCTGTAGTGCGGAGAAAGGGAGTGAGGGAAGGGAGGAGCATAGCAGGATCGCCAAGAGGAAAAATAACACTGCATTTCTTAATTCCCATTGCAGATGTTACAAACATAGATGGGTGCTATTGTAATGTTACATATCAGGAAACAAAACGAAATGAAGGCGTTCATTCATATTGGAACTCAAAATTATTGTTCTATCTTTATGTGAACTGCTTTGAGGGTTGTTGGGTTTTTTTAACCATCAAGCGGTGTATTTTATGAAAATATTTTATAAAACAAAAAGAATGAAATCAAAGTGTATCATGTATTGAACGCCAGTTCGTTCTTTGTACAATATTTATCAAGATCGCTCTGCTTGTCTGTCTGTCTGTCTGTCTGTCTGTCTATCATCTTATACCCTGTGTTTCCTTCACAGAAAAACCTGAGGTGCCTTGCAGCAGTATACATGCCTGAATGGCCAGTGCTTTTTTCTGGGGGGACACAGGGGTACACATACCCCTAAACATTATGTGAATCTAACAGGAGAAGAAACTAAAATTTTAAAAATTTTAGTTTCTTCTCTAGCACAGCAAACCATCAGTTCCGTTGCTACCCCCAATGGCTACCCCATTTCCTGTCACGGTGCTTCCTGAGTCTCAGATGGAAGCAAGCGTTTAATGTGTGAAGTTTCTTTGTTCTTTGCATGCATGTTCTTTGTACTTTTGTCCATTTACTGTATTTATTTCCCCCGATTTGAACTATAAAATGGTGGTTCTCTTGAGTCAAAATGAGAGTACCCCTAAACATTTTTAAAGAAAAAAAAAAGCACTGTGTATGACAATTCCATTAAAAAGAAAAAGAAAACAGATCATGGAAACATAACAAAGCAACAATGAGAATTCACTGAAGGAAGCTGCTCACCAGACTACGGTTTGCATTTAAAAGCACAAAGCTTTTCAGGCTTTGGGAAGGAGACGCTAGGGGAACATTTAGGGAACTAGTCTAGTCCCACTAGTCAAATGACTGCACCCCACTGCTCCCTTGTTCTCTCACAATAGCAGTGGCACTGACCTGAGGGGTTCTCTCCTATGAACCAACCCTGACCCTGCGCTTGTCATCTGAGGCCCTTCTCTGTGTCCCCCATCCCAGAGTGGTTTGGAGGGCGGCAACAAGAGAACAGGCCTTTTCTGTGGTGGCTCCCCAATTGTGGAATGCTCTCTCCACAGAGGCTCACCTGGTGCCATCATTACATGTCTTTAGGCGCCAGGCAAAAATGTTCCTCTTTAACCAGGCCTAAATAATCTGTGGCCTGTGAAAGTGTGGGGGAGAGGACTGTTATTATGATGACTTTTTTATTATTAGCCTGTCTCTGCCAGTATGTTTTTATTATGTTTTTATCATTGATGTTCTGTAATGTGTTTTTAATGTTGTACATCACCTTGGGATCTTTTGATAAAGGGTGGTATATAAATTGAAATAATAATAATAATAATAATAATAATAATAATAATAATAATAATAATAATAATGTAGCAAAAGGTCAGACTGTCCCCAAAGGTATCGTGGATTATGCCATTTTGATCTGTGTTAGCAACTGAATTACTACTGAACTATTTTGAATGGGGAGAAAAAATCCAATTCTTTTACTACAATTAAGAACAGTGAAATATTTTGCTCATGTAAAATGTGTTTTCGTGCACTTTTAATATGTACCCCCTCCTTATCTAATGAAGTATTGTAAGAATTTTTTTGATATTTTCTTTGCTGGCAACACAGAAGCATAATGTATAGTTTTCAAAAATTATCCCCCCAAAACATTTCAACTAAAGACATCTTTATTGCATACTACCTTTTGGCTTCTCAAGAAGGGCAGCCACAGATTCTGAACTAGCTCATGCCGATACCGTTTGGCAAATGGCCCAGCGTACGAAATGAATGCCGCTGTTACAAGCACATCTCCACACAGTGTCTTCTCTTGCTCATGATACTGAGCTACGGACTGAGCCCACCTCACATTCTCTGACTGAAATAAAAGGGCCATAGGTTAATTTATAGCAGCTTAAGGCAACTACAAAATTGTCTATAATTATAAGGAAGGAACCTAGGGTTTAGGTCCTTGGATACTTTCATCATGAGGCAAACAGGCTAGTTAAAAGCTCTGTGGAATGGAGCGGGGAGTCTCCATCTGTTTTAAAAAGGGGACAAGAGGGCTTCCCATGGGAGGGCATTCTTGAGATGGAGGCCTAACACAGATGACAATCTAGCATGGTGGTTGGTCCCTTGAGCTGGGCTTCATGGACTGATCTTAAATTGAGGAATTTAGCTTTCCTCAAGATATCCAGGACCTGGGCCACTTAGGGCTTTAAAGGTCAGTGCCGCAACTTTAAACTGGGTATGGAAACAAAGTTGAACTTAACAAAGTGGGCTTAAAAAAAAAGACATAATATGCTGGTGCTGCCTTAAATCTGTCAACAACAGTTGGGCAGCTGCATTCACAACCAGCTGAAGCTTCCAGAGCATCTTCAGGGATTGTCCATGGAGAGTGAATAACTGTAATGTAATACAGTGGTACCTCTGGTTACGAACTTAATTTGTTCCGGAGGTCCGTTCTTAACCTGAAACTGTTCTTAACCTGAGGTACCACTTTAGCTAATGGGGCCTCCCGCTGCTGCCGCCGCCACTGGTGTGCGATTTCTGTTCTCATCCTGAGGTAAAGTTCTTAACCCAAGGTACTATTTCTGGGTTAGCGGAGTCTGTAACCTGAAGCGTCTGTAACCTGAAGCATCTGTGACCCGAGGTACCACTGTATAGACTTCGTCCAGACATGAATGGTAGTAAACTGCTCTCCCAGAGCAAATCATATTGTGCTGTAGAGTCTAAGATAGGCTTAACACCTCCCATCAGACCTTACCACCAGCCATGGTGGTCGGGGATGACGGCAGTTGGAGTCCAACAACATCTGGAGATTTTCCTCACAGGTTCCTCACTCCTGGTTTAAGCTAAGCCATGTTTGATTGTGTGTTGCCATGTGTAAAAGCCTCGGGTAAATAGTCAGCATTGTACAGGGCACAAAAGCACTGAAATGCCAGCTTTATCATTGACCTGGGGAGAGGGAAGCCAACTAAACATAAATGAAACATGCAGTATGTCACTTTTGGCTTGGACAACTGCATCAGCATCTGATGAATTCTAGGCATGTAGGGATTCCCAGTCCAGCAAAGGACATGCATATGAAAGCAAGCTTCTGTGCACAGATCAATCACTTCATGGATCAGAAACTGAGAGTGAAAATCAGATGAACTTGCTAATGTTGCATCCAGATGCCTATGTTGCCTGTTTGTATTGTACTGCTTTCTGTAGGATGCTCATTGGAAGGCAGAGTTTAGCTTTTACACTATGGTGCAACCAGATACACACTGATAGATAGCACAGATTTTAAAGCATGTCTAGGCCTAGGTGGGACGGATGAGTTTTAGGGTGGGATTCAAAAAAAGTTTTACTCAAGAGTAAATTGAAATTGATGGACCTAACTCTGGCCATAGCTGTCAACCCTCCCTTTTTTTGGCGGGAAACTCCCTTATTCCAGTGCCGTTTCCCACTGCTATCCCGGATTGTTGATATCCCTTAAATTTCCCAGATTTCAAAGGAAGCAGCTCCTCTCCCTCCCTGCCGGCCAGGGAGGCGCTTCAGCTGTGTTGCTCGGCTGCCAATAAGGAGTCTGAGACCGACTGGGGGCGGAGCTTGCATGCCTTGTGCAGCCAGACCCTCACACCCAACCAGACAGCCAGCCTGCCTGCCGTCTATGCGCTCGCTCTTTCGCTCACCCGTTTGTGCGCAGCCCCTGGAGCGCAGGGTGGCAAGGCTACTTAGTGCCATTGCACCGCCCTCGCAGCATCCCTTATTTTCAAATCAGAAAGTTTGGAAAAATCCCTTATTTTCAAATCCGAAAGTTGACAGCTATGACTCTGGCTGTGTACATATTACCCGCTTAAAACACAGCTAGGTAGTTCTTTTTTTTCTCAATCTGGCTCAAAGCTGGTATGGGGCTGGGGATGCATCAAAATGCACTATTTTATAGGAAACTACAGGACAGAAATGGATTTGTGGCTCATGTTGCGTGTATGCTGCTTCCCCAATCAGTGGTGGCAGCACACTGGGTGCAGAGTAAACGGGAGTGTGTGCACAGCCTTAGCTGTGTTCATTAATTTAGACTGGTCTACTCTGAGTAAAACTCTAGTCTGAATAGCCAAGTATCACATTACTTAAATAACTAGGACATATTGTATTGCGTATTTTGCTGCAATCCTAAGAAATGTTCAGCTGTGATCTCAGAGCATCTCAGACTTAGAGCATCTTTTAAAAAAAAACCCAAAAAGTCTGTTAGCACTGCCCAAGAGTTGCCATTCCTGCCTTTTTCTAAAAGCTCATCGACATGTTAGTTAGTAGGTAATCTTGCAGTTAATATATACGGCAGCGAGGCAAATTGTAAGAAAACGTAAAGGTCAAAAACATGTTTCCTTTATGGGGGAAAATGAATGATAATGACATAATTTTTTTTCAGCTCATCAGGTTCTTTGCTAAGTGCCTCTGTTATTGTCAGATCACTAGTGTATAACAAAGGCATGCTTTCTGTAGGCTGCTTCATTAGCCTGCCCTGTAGGACCTCACCTCGAGACCTTTCACTAATCTGTTGGCCAGCTCAATAGTCTTATTAGTTCTATTCACTTCTTCCTGGCAGCGGATTTTCTCAGCTGTCGCCCTCTCAAAGGCAGTGGTGAAGGCAGCCAGGTTTGTGTCTAGTTCCTTTAAATAAAAAATTAAAAAAAACAGTAAGAAACAAGACTAGACATTGTAGGGACAAGCAACAAAAAAAATGTCACTGCACGGTCATATATATTTTTTTCTACTGCGGAAAATAGGAACACAGGGAGAAGTCTCACACCGAGTCCTGCCATTAAGCCCATCTAGCTGAGGATTGCCTGGCAGAAACTCTCTAGAGTTTCAGGCAGGGGGCACCCCCAGATCTACCTCCACAGGCACCTGGGATTAACCTGGGGCATTTTGCAAGCCAAACAGGTGGCTTGCTGCTGAGCTAAGGAGCTGCTATATTACACAGCCAGGAAAAATACAATTGCTCTTAGAAACGTTCAGATGTCCGGTGCACACAACCAGAAAGCATTGCAAAAATGCTTCAGTAGGGGTAACATTTGCTTTCTTTGCCAACATGCCAGCAACCTTTCATGGACAAAGCTTAGTGCAATCCAATTTGCGCTTATTTTCAAAGCAGGTCTATTCCCCTGTTTACCTCGTTTGAATTGGGCGAAACAGTTGCCTAAGCTGGAGAAAAGTCACATATCTTGCCAATGGCTCATCAGCACATTAGTGCTCGTATGTGGCAAACTGCTTCAATGACTGGCTCCCTACCCAATAATTCCAACGGAACTGGTAGAAAAATGACCAACCTATTGTGGAAATCAAAGTCCAGCAATGTTTTGCGCAGACTATCCTTTACGGTGACATGCTGCCAACAATTGTACTAAGCACAATAAGGCGGTTCAAGGTTAGAATTCAGCAACCATTCTCCACTTCAAATTCTGTAGTTAAAACAAAGGGAGCTCAAAGAGAGGTTTTGCTCACTAGGACAAGCATATTAGGCTCCTCCTTGTCCACCTCCTTGTGGAACACCGGCAAACTCCTGACAAACATCCACAGATATTTATCAATACAGGAAAAGCAAACAAACCAAGAGACTGCTTTGAGCATCCTTTGAGAGCAAGCAATATTGCACAGAAGTTCTTTTATAGATGGTAGAGCGTTGCACTATTTTCACAAGTAGTTTGTTTCCCCTTTGATTCACCCATCCAGATAGGAAAACAAAGTAGCAACATACTTAGCAATTTTTTTAAATATATAAACCTTGAAAATGAGCAGAAGTGTGTGCCTGAAAGGATTTGACAAAGTCAGTGTCTGTCACCAGTCCCTAGTAGAGATAAGGATAATTAGAAGTGGTGCTTCTATTTCTAGCAATGATATATTCCAGACCAGAACAGGTAATCTGGGTATAATTTTATACTTTCCACTCTGTAACTTTGGCCTCATGCAACTGCAAAGTGTAAAAAAAAAAGGGGGGGGGAAGAGGAAAGAGGAAAAGTTGTAGAAAATCCTACCAGCTATTAATGAATGGAAGGCAGACTATGAGTTCATCTAAGTAATATATATATAAATATATGACCTATGGAATCCTGCCAGGATCTGCAGAATCCTTTGGTGGATTGATGAGAAAGAGCTGTTTAGGGATCTGGAATTTGCCTGGGGGCAGCATTAACTTACCTAAGCAATTTTCTAAAGATTTCATAGTATGAAATATGGAAAAAGAAAATGTATGCAGCTCTCGATGGCTGCTTATCCCTCTTTATTTTTTTAAATTTTTAAATTTTTTAAAAATAATTTTTATTGGTTTTTATGATTTTTAAGCACATAACATAGCGGTTAAATTTTCAAACTTCCCCCCTCTCACCGTGGGAAGCCACAAACCCCCCCCCCTCACAGAGGTATACATATTCATTATACATTTAACCTTACTGATATTTTCCATAACATTGCTTGGGCCTGGCCCAGTTCTGTGGGCCAGGCATCTCTATTTTTCTAAGTTTCATAGTTCAGATGACTTCCTCAAGTCCCCCACTGTTGAATTCATAGTAAATCCTCTTTAACAGATTCATACTGCTTATCCCTCTTTAAGGTTTCTTTGAAATACCTGTTCTACCTGACATCTCCACAAAATGGGTTAAGTTGAGCAGGATGCACACTTGAGATGGAGGAGAGAACATGCTCTGTGGTTGAAGTCAGAAAGCTGCACATGACAGAGACTCTGTTTACTCCGGAAGAAGCCAGGGTTACAATACTACAAGAAGGAGCACCCGTGTGCCAATGTCACTCAGTACCCTTTTCCTCAATACTGAACATGTGCAGGCTACTCCGCTGACCCTTGTGTGACTCCCTTGTTGACTCATTATGACAAATCCCTTTAATTCCTGCTAAACACAAAGCCAAAGTTTCCAACCAACCCTGTTACGATTGCCAAATTACATCTGCCGCATCTATTCCTCGGCTGAGGGACTTGGGGTCATTCATTCTCCCAACTGCCCCCGGTATGGAAAATTCCACAGGAAGGGAGACCACTAGAACAATCTTATTTTTTTCTACCTTGCGAAACCAAATTAGATTTACATAATTTCACATATGCAAATGAATTAAATGCTTGTGTTTTGAGAAATACACCGCTTATTTGAACTACCTACATTTTTGACACTACCTAAGTATTGTAGTATGACGCGGGTGGCGCTGTGGTCTAAACCACAGAGCCTAGGGCTTGCCGATCAGAAGGTCGGCAGTTCGAATCCCTGTGACGGGGTGAGCTCCCGTTGCTCAGTTCCAGCGCCTGCCAACCTAGCAGTTTGAAAGCATGCAGTCACAGGAAAGGTAAATGGCGTTTCCGTGCGCTGCTCTGTTTCACCAGAAGCGGCTTAGTCATGCTGGCCACATGACCCAGAAGCTGTCTGCGGACAAACGCCGGCTCCCTCGGTCTATAGAGCGAGATGAGCACGCAACCCCAGAGTCGTCCGTGACTGGACCTAACGGTCATGGGTACTTTTACCGTTACCTTTAAGTATTGTAGTAACAAACGGCTGCAAGCCTCTACCCCGCTTACCTGGGAGCAAGCTCTATTGAACTCAACAGGACTTACTTCCAAGTAGCTGTGTAAAGGAGTGCACTGTTAGCTTATTGCACCATTCCCCCCCTTCCCTTTTCTGGAATTACCAATAAGACATGCCCCTACCCTTACAGTTTGTGCATATCAATGTGATTAATTTTTTTTAAGTGCCAAAATCTCTCTCTCTCTTTTAAAGCAGTGCCCTTTTCAAAACAAGGGGAAATTCAGTGTAGTTTCAGTGCCACAGTGATCAAACAGTGTCACATCACTATGGCAATTGGTGCCCAGGCCAGGAATACAGATCAGCTTTAATTGTGCAACGCCTTATTGCTGGTGCATGTCAATCAGAACCTATGAATTGAGAAAAATTTGCTCTGTTCATTCTGTTAAATGATGTATCCAATTAAACCTGTTAGAATTCATGATCTTCAGTCAAGGTTAAATGAAAGTAGTTACTCCTGTCAGCTAGGTGATTAAATGCTGCCTACATCAGGCACATTTATGTGCAAAATTAAAATTTTGGTATAAAGCATGAATCTTTATGCATGCCAGTTAATTATCTTGCAGTTCTTTCCACTTATTAAATGCCCATTGCATTTCTTCTTAATCATTAGCTTCCTTTCAAAACTTGTTTCATACTCTACATTATACCAAATTTCAATGTTTAAATGAAATGCTGTATAAATGAAAACTTCCTCTTTTCAAGGATTTGGCTGTTGCTATGTTACTGAAAGATAACCGTTATTAACAGTTTCCCTCCCCACCCCCCAGTCATTATGCAAAAGATCTGTTTGTGTTGTGCTACAGGGTTCTGAGCCACTGTGATAGGAATCCCTTGTGTTATTGCTGCCTGCTGGTCATTTCTGCTTTCTTTAAACCTACCTGGGACTTCTCCTGTTCACTAGCCAAGCACTGAGGTAGTGGCATGCAATGCTACAACGCAACAATCAGCCTAGCAATAATAAGAGAAAACGCTCCAGACCCATCCCTCCCTGAAAACACAACAGTCGAAAGCCTTAAAATATACCAGCACTGTTTTAATTTGCCAGAAGAGGGAAAGGGGGAAAGCTCTGTTGTCGTTGCTGTTTTTAAGAGCCAGTGTGGTGTAGTGGTTAAGAGCGGTAGACTCGTAATCTGGGGAACCGGGTTCGCGTCTCCGCTCCTCCACATGCAGCTGCTGGGTGACCTTGGGCTAGTCACACTTCTTTGAAGTCTCTCAGCCCCACTCAACTCACAGGGTGTTTGTTGTGGGGGAGGAAGGGAAAGGAGACTGTTAGCTGCTTTGAGACTCCTTCGGGTAGTGATAAAGCGGGATATCAAATCCAAACTCTTCTTCTTCCTTATGTGAAATGAGGTGGTGTTGAGGATCAGAGATGGATAACTTGTGAGATGCTGCTGAACTCCAGCTCCCGTCAGCCTCAAGCAGCATGGCCAATGGTCAAGTATGAGGGGAGTTGTAGTCCACCCATCGGGAGGGTACAGCTTTCTCATCTCTGATTTGTAGCACCACTCCATATCACATAAAGGACAGTGTTGTGTCGTCTGACAGCTGAGGGAGGCTTGTTCTCTGCAGACTCGTATCTTACTCTGTCCATCAAGATTTGCAACCTTCTCCTGTCTTCACAGAGTTCTTTGGGGTTTGTTTCTCGATGAATCTAGTGTTCAGAAATGGGTTAAGGCATAGGTAGGCAAACTAAGGCCTGGGCGCTGGATGCGGCCCAATCGCCTTCTAAATCCGGCCCGCGGACGGTCCAGGAATCAGTGTGTTTTTACATGAGTAGAATGTGTCCTTTTATTTAAAATGCATCTCTGGGTTATTTGTGGGGCCTGCCTGGTGTTTTTACATGAGTAGAATGTGTCCTTTTATTTAAAATGCATCTCTGGGTTATTTGTGGGGTACTGGAATTTGTTCATTCCCCCACCCCAAAAAATACAGTCTGGCCCCCCACAAGGTCTGAGGGACAGTGGACCGGCCCCCCTGCTGAAAAAATTTGCTGACCCCTGGGTTAAGGTTACTGAGCTTCCAAACAGGTGTAGCACATAATAATATCAAATTATACTGAGGATAGTATGCAAAAATAAATAATTGTCAGCATTTGTAATGCCAGAAAGAAAGCTTATTGTCTCAGATGATGTTTGTTTGTTTGGGTTATGGTCCAATAATGATTTACTGAGAAATTCCAGTGGTGTACAGTATTATGTCATTACAGGAACCATAAGAATTCCCTCTAAGTTGCTCCTTAGGTAATCAGATTCAGCCGCTAAACTAGGGGCACTTCCAGGTTCCCTGTATATTGAACATTCATTTGGATTTGTTTGTGGTAAGGCTAGATGATATTGCACTGAGCAGTGTTATCCCACAGTAGGGATGGGAGATAAGTTCAATTTGATTCCCATTTAAAGGCAAATTTGCCTAATTAACATTATTCGAAACCATGTGTGAACTGAAACATAGTTATTCCTTCGAAATTTGCACTTCTCCAAATTTTGCATTGCAATTCTCTAGCCAAGTAATGTGTGCAGAATTGCATGTACTAGGCTAAAGTGTGCATATAAATGCACACACAAAAAAATTCCTTCTAGTAGCACCTTAGAGACCAACTAAGTTTGTTCTTGGTATGAGTTTTCGTGTGCATGCACACTTCTTCAGATACACACGAAAGCTCATATCAATAACAAACTTAGTTGGTCTCTAAGGTGCTACTGGAAGGAATTTATTTATTTATTTTTTTGTTTTGACTATGGCAGACCAACACGGCTACCTACCTGTAACTGTATATAAGTGCATGTATCAATGAAAATAATATAAAAATGTGTTATATTAGGGGGAAACGCTTTGTAAAAACGAGTATATTAAGCAAAATTGCATACAAAAATGCAGGAGAAATTTGCACCAAAATGCTGGTGAATTTTCATGAGGACATTGGAAAAATAAAAATAAAACACAAATTGATGTGGAAATGTAGAGAACAGTACTTAAAACTGGTAAAATGAGAAACGGAGAGAAATCAAAAGTGACACATTTGCCCATCCCTATCCCACAC
The DNA here is from genome assembly GCA_034641385.1 of Darevskia mixta. NCBI lineage: Eukaryota > Metazoa > Chordata > Lepidosauria > Squamata > Lacertidae > Darevskia > Darevskia mixta. The sequence goes on from JAWWNH010000098.1 coordinate 1,856,283, forward strand.
CTTCTAGTATATTTTCCCATCTCTTTTGTTATTGGAAAAGTCTGATCTTTGGGGAAGCAGATTTGCGATGCAAATGTCATTACCCAACCTGGATTTGGTGGCATGTGAGGAGTCTGTTGTACTTGAGGTTGGTTCCCTGTGTGATTCGTACTCTGATGTTCTAGGTTTATTCTAAATAAAACAGGGAACCTGCTCAATTAGAAATTGTTGCCTGCTACAGGAACCCAGTGGAAGGGTGGGCAATTAGGAATGGCATTGGGGAAATGTGGGAGGGGTGGGCCTGGTGGCCCAGTGGGGTCATCCGTGTTCCCTCTCTTACATAATGATAATCAAATTTGTGTGGGGACAATGACTGAATATGGAATTTCATTAAGATCTATTATTAGGTCCTCCAAGAATTAGTCTACTCCCTTTCAAAATTATCTCCACTAGTAGCAGCAATCACAGCATTCTGTGATAATGAATCCACAAGTTTACTACAAACTGTATGAAGAATATTTCCTTTCCTTCATCCTGAACCTACAGCCAATCAGTCTTATGACCCTGTGTTGTATTGTGTTGACTGAGAAATAATTGTTTCACTCTATTTGTTTTCTTGGCAAGATATGTATCATAATCTTTATAAAACTTGTGACACATTCTCCTTCGCTGTCTTCCCCCAAACCAAAAGACCCTAATCCCTTCAGCTTTTCCTTGCGGAAAAGAAACTTCGTGAACACATGATAATTTTGATTGCCCTTTTCTGTACCTCCTCTGGCTTTTTATTATCATTTTTTTGAGAACTACTGTGCAGCCTATTCTAAATGTGACTCCAACAAAGACTGATATAACAACATTATCTTCAATGCCTTTTCTAGTAACTCCTAACGTTGGACACAAAAACAATGTTAAGTCCCACTGATTCCTACGAGAGATTTAAGGACTTGAGTAGGGTGCTTAGAAAACAAGTAGACAGCAGCTTCTCCACTGCTGGTGTGTGTTCTCTCTGTAGTGTACCTTATAATTGCCTAATAGTAACAACAGGATTATTGTTTCTTTTCATCTTCAGTATTCGGCCCAGCCAAATTATGCAGCGAAGAAATAAAAGGAGTTGCAAGGACAGGACCCAGAAAGGGGTATGACAATACAACCGTGTTGAAACCAATTAGTTCTGGACCTGGCCTGCGTCTGGATGGGGGAAGACACCCCCACTCCCAAAACCTTGTGTTATTTGGAAGGAAGACAAGGCATATATTAATTAATAAGCCTAAGCTACTGCAAAACTGAGAAAGTTTGTTCTACTATTTTGTTTGCAGCAGGATCATTCCTTATATATTCACACACTTCTGAATAGAAGATAGACAGATAGATAGAACATAGAAGATAGACAGATAGACAGATAGATAGATAGATAGATAGACAGACAGACAGACAGACAGATGATAGATAGTTGAGCCCCAAAATCCCTGCCCATGAAAATAAAGACACCAAGGAGACAGAATTTAGTTTAAAGGTTAATTGGCAAATTTAGGCTACAACTTTATTGAATACACAAGTGTGACTGGTATTGGCTTAGGCTAATGACTATAACTGGCTCCTGCCCACCCAGCAGGGAGCCTGCAAAGGCTAAACTACCTGCAGAGGGAGCTCCAGCAATGGCTATTGACTGGTGCTCACCCCTGGGGTTCCCGGGGGTCCTGGCATGGCCCTAGCCCTTCCCCGGGCTTCGGACAAGATCCAGACCCCCGAATTCCTTTAACAGAATACCCTATCAAATGGAGGGGCAGGTGATGGCCGCACCTCCCCTCCCCACATCCCCCTAAACCAATGCCAACTGCCAAACCTTACAAAGTTGTGACGATTGCTGAGAGGTAGGCAAAAACCAAGTGACCACTGCCCATTTGCCACATTGGACAAAATTCCTACCCGGCCCCTGTCGCAAAACAGGCGACCAACCGAAGTCCAAAGCAAGGCCAGACACCATCCTAACAACAAGGCGTGTGTGTGTGTGTGTGTGTGTTTGGTAGTGCGAACCGACGTTGCGCTGCTGCTTAAAAACAAAGCCCCAAAGCACACCACCAAAGCAATTGGCCAAGAAGCAGTGGCATGATTATAATACCACCAGCCCGGGTCGGGGCAAAGCCCCTCCTCCAGGCCAGTGGCGGGGGGAGTCCCAGGGCTGCATGCAACATGGACCCTCTGTGAGGAGGATCCAACATAGATAAGACAGAAGATAGATAGATTACTATTTCTCAAAATGTCAAAAGAATTCAGATCTGTATCATCTAATTTTGGATTTACTTTTAAAAGGTTGCATGCATCCAGTTTGGGCTTGGCATCTAAGCACCGTGACAGTTTTGACATTAATACACTATCTTCAAAATATTTTAAAGCCTATGTAATGTTGAACACTTCTTCTTAAAATAGACTTATTACGGCCCCATTTGATGTCACAACATGACCCCACTTACAATTTTTTGAAACACTATAGAAGGGTCGAGAGCTAGAAGTTTATAAAACAAAGTGAAAAGCAAAATGTGAAAGAAATAAGAAGGGTCGTTTTCACAATGGATAGAAGGGTAGAGAGATTTGTGTCCAAGGGTCTATATTGAGTTGCTGTTGTTTAATTTGTTCATAAATGATCGGGAGTTACTCTTGGTAAATAAAACTACCGGTATTCAATTTGCTAAAAATGGAACACTGTTTGATTTTGCCAATGTTCAACTGAGACTACTAAGTCATTGTTTGTTTGCTTGTAAAAAGAAAAATCAATTTGAGGCAGAAGAAACCAGAGAATTGCAACCTGGCGATTGCACTCTAGCAGGCAATATGGCACCCACTCTCCTTAACTGCAGACCAGACATTATACCTCTCTCTCTTTTGCCAACTTCTATAAAAGCCCTGCTCCTGTTCCTTTAACATCTAAAAAAATATTGATTGCTATTTTTGTGTGTATCCAGGGGTGCACCGAAATTTTTTTGAAATGTTGGGCGGGGAGTTTACAACGGGGAGGCAATGATCTGAACAGAGATATGGGAAGCAGGGGCTATATATATCTGCAAGAGAATGTGTACCTGTCTGCACTGGTGTGCATTGGCTCATGTGAAGCTGCCATGAATCATGACTTATGAGATTGTATGTATGGAATGAGATCATGATACATTTGTGGAGGTGACCCATGTTGCAAGTGAGCATTGGGCTCCAAAAAAACCGCTCAGGTGGCTTTGCACACACGGTGGACCCCCTTCAGAAATGATCAAACTAAAAAACAGCAGCAAAAGTGAGTTAAAAGTCCTTGAATTAAATGTAACTACTAAATGTAACTAGCATTCCAGTTGAATGACCAGACCCATTTTTGTTGGTTATTGGACAAATGCAAGAAAATCAATATCTCTGCTGAGAAACCAGAGTTTAGAATTAAGGGGGAAAACCCCCTCCAGAACATTCTGAGTTCAAATGTTCATCATTCCCTAGTGTTATTTGAAATTCTTGTTTGGTGTTAAATGGTCAAGTCATAAATTCTTCACCCACTGGTGGATTTTACAACTTGTTTTTACAACTAGCTTTGAAACTTGGAAAAAGTCACAAAGGTTAACAACAGCTTTATACTTCGTTATTCCTTATCAGTTGAAATAGACCTGAGAATTTGTTGTTTTGCTCCATTCTCTACAGTTTCACATTTACTACTACGTCATGATTTAGTAATTCACCAAACATAATATCAAATGAAGAGGAATTGTACACCTGTATAAAAACAAATGTAATTTTTAGAACTGTTGAGTTTACAATCAGTATTACTGAAGTCACACATCAAACAAACTATGCACATTGATTGCAAACACCATTTGTTTTCTGAATTACTAGGCACATTGACTTGAATTCCCTTTGAGTTTACTGGGATTCTTTTCATGTAATAACGCTTAGGGCTACACTAATGATTCCTACTACGTTAAAGCAAACTTTTGCCATTTTAATTCATCTTCTTTGTTCATTTAACAACACAATCCTAAGCATATTTAGACACTGCATATGGTTTGCTGGCAACAGTTTTAAAATATTATCTATTGCATTTTTCCTGAAAAAAGATAAATCCAGATTAAACCAGGGTGTTGACAATATGGGGTGGCATTTTTATGTCAATGTTTTGTTGGTGCTGCAAAATCAAACAAACTTGTGTACCTTAGAAGCACAATAAACACCCATCTGGAAACATCTTTACTCCCAGGTAAGTGCATACAAGAACTGCAGTTCAAGTAGTGAGAGGAAACTAGAATACATTTATCTGCTGGTGAGTAGCACCTCTGTCAGGAGGATCAAGCAGGTGTAGTCTGTCCCATTAAGAGGGAGAAATTCTTTTTCCTTTTATGGTGGATACTTCTTGGAACTGAAAGCTTAAGCCAGCCTAAATAGAGTGTTCCCTGAATTGCAAATGAAAGCTAAATGGAAACTTGGCCATTTATATCAAGGAACAGCATTTATCTGAGAAATAGGCTAGGCTACAGCCAAAAATGACTGCCACCTCAGTGGGTCCATCCCCCACCCCCTTTATAGCCAGCAAAGGTAAACTAATATTGAATGCATGTCGCTCAAATATCAAAGAAAAAACCCCACCCACAGATCCTTTTTAAAAAAGGTCCTAATCAGTGGGTAAATAGGTAATTGGGGTCATAGGAGACAATAACAATAATACTTTGTTCTATTATTTCAGAAGAGTGCATCAAGTCAAACAAAACACAACAAATGATTATCCAGACTAGAAACCCTTTCATTGTCTCTAAGAACAATAATGGAATTTTAAAATTTGACATCTAAGGAATGGTACCCCCTGTTTGATATGTAGGAGATAGGAAGAGACCTACATAAACTGAAGACAATAACACTTACATTGAGCTTCTTCCTTATTGACTCAAGTTTTTCCGCTGCAACGAACAAGTCTGCGTTGGCCTGTGCCAGGGCTTGCCGTTTTTGGTCTACTTCGCAGTAAACCTAAAAGGCGGAGCAGGATACATGTTTAAACTGTGCACCGCACACCACAGAAATTTACCACAGAAAGTGGTATGTTGATAGAGGCCTGAATTCAGATAGCAGTCCGGAAAGATAAAAAAGGGTTAGAATCATAGAATCGTTTGAAAAACTTATAACAGTTTGAAAGTGGACCCTGTCTAATGAGGACTCAATTCAGTGATTGTAAGCGTGGAGCTTGAAGTTCATTGATCTTCAACTGACCAGTTGCTCAATAGTGGTACCTCAGTTTACGGACTTAATCCGTTCCTGAAGTCCATTCTTAAACCGAATCCGTTCTTAAACTGAGCCGCGCTTTCCCTAATGATGCCTCCTGCCACCGGTGCCCTTCCACCATTCGGATTCCGTTTGTAGACTGAGGTAAAGTTCGCAAACACTACTTCTGGTTTTTCGGAGTTCGTAAACCGAATAGTTCGTAAACAGAACTGTTCGTAAACCGAGGTACCACTGTACCCATTATTTTGTCACAGTCTGACCTGAGATGTGTCCCAATTTAGAAAAAGAGAGTGTTCACAGTTAATTACATCACAACAATGATACATTTACTTAGGGTTTGGGTGGGAACTAAGATATGTTAGGTGAGGAGTCAGGGTTAGTGGTTACATGCTTACTTTCCCCTCTGTTCCATTTTATGTAACTTTGTCCATTACCTTTTCGTGCAGGATCCCTGTGCTGATCATCACTTGCTATGAAACACTACACACATATAACAGTCCATGAGGGTTTGACATTAAAATGCAACTTATTAGCAGGGAAAGTACATTATGTCATATGAACATCCAAAACAAGATGGGATCAAACCACCAGCATAATTGATCTTTCACACTTGTTTTATGGGTTCAACTGATCAACGGTAAACATATAGTAATTAAGAAAAAAATGTTAATATAATCAGTATGGACACGCCTGATGTTTGTACAAATGCTATGGGCTACAACATACAGAAAAATAAATTGCCAACTTTTAAAACACACACACGTAAAAGTATCCACACTTACATATATCTTTTGGATGTGTCCACGCAAAAGGAAAGCAGATTGATAAAGGATAGAAAAAATGCTAAATATGCATCATGACAAACAGTGAAAAATTAAGTATTGCAACCTACATTAATTACATTCTAGTAAGATGAATAGGCTGTTCATCATTAATGAGAACATACACCTTTGTCTAAGTTTTATATCTACCTGTGATAAATGTGCTAATGGCGATAAAATACATCATAGTAGCATTTGAATTAACAGCTCACTAATAGATTGACATATGAGTATGAATAAAGTGTTTAATCATAAACATGGCACCACACCTAACAGCAAACCCTCCTCTGTGCATATATCAAAGAAACAGAACCCAATGTAAACATTACAACCTTGTTTTAGTTAGTACATACTAAAACAACGTTATGTCATTGTTTGTAACCACGTTGTGCTAAGAATTATAGTTAGAGCCATACAAATTGTAGTGTGGTTTATGAACCTTTTAATTAAAACAGTGATGACAATTTTTGAATGGGAAGGGTGTATGTTGGCTCTGTGCAAAATACACATTGACTCCTACTCAAGTGACAGCAGCCAGATAGTCAAACGCTCCTTCTGTGGAGCTTGATCCACAGTGAGCATAAATTCAAACAGTTTGAAGGGGAGTTGATAGACAACTGCTGAGTGAAAGAGTGCAGACTTCACACCCAGAAATGTAAAGTTCCATTCATAAGACGCGGAGGGTAATATCATTTCTACAATACCACTAAGAAACGCCCGTACAAAATAAAACACAAATTTAATGTTACCAGGCATCTATACTATATTAGGGCCCTCCAAACGAAACTTTCCATGTGCATTCAGAGCAATTTGTGCTCTTGACAGTGGTCGTGTCTGTTCTCACATTCCAGTCAATTTGCACCTTCAAAATTTTCAGCACCTTTAGCAATCCATACATAGTTGGAAGCTTTTTGCTGGAAAACCATAGCTTTTCACGCCACAAATGTTTCAATTTTTTGGATACTGCTTTTGTCGCACTATAGCACTATGATGCCCTGCCACTGTGCCAAATTAACTTTGCTTCTTTGTGACGTACTTCCTGGATACTGGTGTTCTTGTACGATAGAACCTTGACTTACCACTGCTCCTACTCGCAAACAATCTGACTCGCGACCACGGCAAACCTGGAAGTGAATACCGGGTTTGCCACGATTCGCGCATGCGCAGAAGTGGCTTCTGCCAACTGCACATGCGCAGAATGGTGCCGCCGCCAAATGCGCATGCGCAGAATGGCGCTTCTCCCAGCGACCAGGATCAACTCATGAAAAGACCTCCGGAACAGATTCCGTATGTGAGTAGAGGTTCCACTGTAGTTGGAATGAGGCAAAGGTTTAGCACAGTCGTCATGGCCTTAAAAACACCTTAAAAGCATCCCTACTAGAGAGGAATGGCAAACTAAGCTGTTGGACTATGCCGAAACGGCAAAACTGACTGGAAGGCTCAGGAACCAAGAAGACCAAAACTTCAATAAAGAATGGGAAAAATTTATAATTTATCTTCTAGAAGACCACTGTAAGCAGATGAAAACATTAGCAGAATTTTAACAACACTTGTAACATAGCGAATATCATGGACAATATGGAAAGATACAAAATATGGATTATTAAATAATATGCAGCCGAGGGGGTTTACAATAGGACCCATGGAGGGGAAGGTGGGCAGTCCAGAGATTTGGAGAAATCTCAAAATATGGATATGTATTTTGGATTGTTATAAACTAATATTTGTAAAACCAAATAAAAATTATTCTTAAAAAAGCACTTAAAAATGTAAACATTGGGGTCATGATTTCATAAATTAAATATTAGACGAAATTAGTATACTCTGCTTTTTTTGATTAGTTTTTATTATGTGGTGTATTATTCTTTCATTCTGTTGCAGAGTGTTAGTGTAGGGATTTGTGTCAGCATCATGTGGGTAGGTCCTTTATTTATATATTTATTAAAATAATACTTAAAGCAGCTGAAATGAAAAAAAAAATACAATATGAAAATACCCAAACCGCACATTCAGTATAATGATAACAAGGTCAACAATAATATACTCCAGATGTTCCTCCTCTTGCTGTCTCCAGAAGAACAGAATTCCTAGGGCTGTGATTCACATCCCCCAAAGGCTCACCCCAAAATGTTCCTTTCCCTTTGGCAGCCACCTGAATGCAGCCACTCTCCCTCAGACCTGTTTTATGGGAGTGTGCTTTGGACACCAATGACAGCAGTCTAGATCAGTGGTGGCTAACCTTGGCACTCCAGATGTTTTGGGACTACAACTCCCATCACCCCTGACCACTGGTCCTGTTAGCTAGGGATGATGGGAGTTGTAGTTCCAAAACATCTGGAGTGCCAAGGTTAGCCACCACTGGTCTAGATGATAGCTCTAATTGCTGGCTGGCTAGCTGAAGCTTTCCTTAAGTGAGAAGCCTGAGAGACTTCCTGGCAACGAAATACTTTCATTTGTTTTGTTTTTGACATTATTTCATTTGCCACAGGAATGAGCAAAATATTTAGCCGGCCAAATGTCTAGTAGCTCTGGAACATTTAAAGATGAGCCAGCCTTTTCTGTCTTTAGGTCTTTTTTTTAAAAACATAACAATCATCTTTATAATACCTAAAGTCAGGGCTGTTTTCCAGCTGGAACTCACTGGAACCCAGTTCTGGCACCTCTCAGGTGGGTGCCATTGCCATTCTAAGAGAAGAAGGTGCACTCAGGCACCTCTTTTCCTAAAAAAAATAGCACTGCCTAAAATGTCATACATTTACTTCATGGCAAGATCCACATAACTGTTAAACACAAATAGCTTAAAAGGTAAAGGGACCCCTGACTGTTAGGTCCAATCGTGGACGACTCTGGGGTTGCGGCACTCATCTCACTCTATTGGCCGAGGGAGCCGGCGTACAGCTTCCGGGTCATGTGGCCAGCATGACTAAGCTGCTTCTGGCGAACCAGAGCAGTGCACGGAAACGCCGTTTACCTTCCCGCCGGAGCGGTACCTATTTATCTACTTGCACTTTGACATGCTTTCGAACTGCTAGGTTGGCAGGAGCTGGGAACGAGCAATGGGAGCTCACCCCGTTGAGGGGAATCGAACCACCGACCTTCTGATTGGCAAGCCCTAGGCTCTGTGGTTTAGACCACAGCGCCACCCGCATCTCTACAAATAGCTTAAGGCTGTCCAAAACATCTGTCCATTTTCCTGAAGGAACACTATGATGACACAATGATGAGAGTGACTGGTAGAGTAGAGCTGTGGAATCAAATTTCCACTCAGCCATGAAGTTTATGGGTTGTCCTTGGGCCAGCCAACATCTTCAACCTCACCTACCTCACACAGTTCTTGTGAGGACAAAACAGGTGGAGGAAGAGCCTTGCACACTACCTTGAACTATTTGGAGGTGAGCAGGGTAAGAACTGTAATAAAAAATATACGATTACGATTTCTTAAGCAATTAGAAAATAAAGTAGAGCTAAGGTAAATATTATTAATTCCTACCTCGTGGAATTTAATGATATTAATAACCCATGCACAAAGACCAGCAGCTGCTGAAGATTTTGTCCGGACAAACTCTGGGCTGAACTCTGGATCACTCAGATAATCTTCTTTTACAGCTTTAACAGTGGCTTCAGGGATATGTTCTTTATCAAAATGGATGAGACTTTGGAGGAATTCATCTACCTAAAGAGCAAAGAGAAGGAGGCCACCCCAAATCATAGAATCTTAGAGTTGGAAGGGACCCTAAGGCTCATCTAGTCCAAACCCCTGCAATGCAGGAGTCCCAGCTAAAGCATCCATGACAGATGGCCATCCAAACTCTGCATAAAAACCTCCAAGGAAGGAGAGTCCACCACCTCTTGTGGGAGTCTGTTCCACTGCCAAACAGCTCTTACTGTCAGAAAGTTTTTCTGAATGTTTAAGTCAGAATCTCCTTTCTTGTAAACTTGAAGCCATTGCCTCCAGAGCAGGAGAAAACACACAATTAACTAAATTGTGTGAAGCTAGTATGACCCCCTGACAAAATATCTGATCAAAGTTTATTTTTTAATGTTGTGAAAGTTTTTTAAGAGACCTTTTTGTCGTGTTTTGGGATAATCAGTAGCTTTGAAGTACAGTGGTACCTTGGTTTAAGAACAGCTTAGTTTATGAACAACTTGGATTAAGAATGCTGCAAACCCGGAAGTAGGTGTTTTGGTTTGTGAACTTTGCCTTGGAAGCAGAACATGCTTCGCTTCCTGTTGAGTGTGTTCCATTTGTAAATTGAGTCCCCCGCTGCTATGGGAAAGCACGCCTTGGTTTAAGAACGCTTTGGTTTAAGAACGGACTTCTGGAACGGATTAAGTTCATAAACCAAAGTACCACTGTAAAGTCAAAGAAACCAATTGAAAAAGCTGCCCCCGCAATAGCTGTTAGCGCTTAATTTTTTCCCCTGTGATTTCCTTTTGTGACAGCTTCTAACCACTTCACAAGATGCACATATTTTTGGCACCATAGTAGTAGTAGTAGTAGTAGTAGCAGCAGCAGCAGCAGCAATAATAATAATAATAATAATAGCTACTACTACTACTAAAAATACTGTTGAGGTGTTATGAGCAGCATAAATTATACAGAAAATGTTGCAGCCTCTTTGGGAGTACACTGACTTTTCGTACATCCCATCCTTCACAGAAGCCCCCACCTCCGTCTTCAACTGGAGGTGGCTTTGCAGGCGTCACGACTGACCCGCCTACTGGGCTGGAATTCAGCCCGATGCATCAGAGGCTCTCCCGCCCGCATCATCCTCTGGCCGACCAATCAGGTCGGTCTGGGGGCGTGTCCTGCTGCCGTTTAAGCAGGAAGCGGGCGGGAAATCCTCCCTTCTTCGCCCCGCTCCCCAGCTGTTAGGTTCACCCACCATCCCACCCTTACTCTCAGCCCTTGACCTTGCTATGGACTTCGGTTGGTTGCCTTGGTTGGCCGAGGAGCCTGGTAGTTCTTTTTCCCGCTTGGATTAGCCATTCGGGTTTTTTCACCTACCTCATAGCAAATCGTCACAACTTTGGTTTGGCGGTTAGGCATTGGAATAATTCATCCTAGAACTGAGGAGGGGAGGTAGCGCCATCACCTGCCCCTATCTTGAAGGGTATTCCGGTAAACGGATTCCGGGGGCGTGTCCGTGTCCGAAGCCTAGGGAAGTTAGGGCCCAAGGCACGCCCCAACGGTGATCACAGGGGGAGTTCCATTTGATGTACATCAATGGGGCTACTCTCTGGGTGATTAACCCTTCCCAGACTTCCAACACACGGGTTGGGGTCGGATATAGCCTGTTAGGGTCCAATGCCTAAGCCAATACTGCTCTACATCCGTAACCAATAAAGTTGTGGCCTTCACGCCCATTAAAATTCATATAATGTGTCTGTGTCATTACTTCAAGGGGAAGGAGGGACATAGCCATGCAAGAGGTTTTATATTTATAAGAAACTGTGCTGACATTTAATAAGTATGATTTGGGGAAATGTGTGGCGCAAAGTCATGACATTCCCCTCCCCCACCCTTTGACAGAATGTCAAAGGCGTCTATTACTTTCCTTCCTTTCCTGAAGTTCTTTGACAAACGCCTGCCATGCCCATTATCTTTGGCATTTCCCGCCTATGTGTAACTAGCAGATCAAGGCACACCAGAGATTAAGAAATGTTTACGTAGACTTTTGCGTTAATCTCCGTGTCCCCTCGCAGAGCGTTCCCTGCTTACCTTGCTCATATACATCTTGGCGGTTTTCCAGCTCCTGTCCTTTGGAATCTTGCCGCTCGGGGACGAGAGAACCAGGACAGCAGCCGTCACATTTGTTACGATAGCAGGTGGGTTTGGGAAAGTTCTTAGCTCAGTTAGGTTCAGCTGAAATACAACAGGCAAGACATTTGTATTAACAGACCAATTATATTTCCAAAGGAAAGGTAAAGGTAAAGGGACCCCTGACCATTAGGTCCAGTCGTGTCCGACTCTGGGGTTGCGGCGCTCATCTCGCTTTATTGGCCGAGAGCCGGCGTACAGCTTCCGGGTCATGTGGCCAGCATGACAAAGCCGCTTCTGGCGAACCAGAGCAGCGCACAGAAACGCTGTTTACCTTCCCACCAGAGCAGTACCTATTTATCTACTTGCACTTTGATGTGCTTTTGAACTGCTAGGTGGGCAGGAGCTGGGACTGAGCAACGGGAGCTAACCCCGTCACAGGGATTCGAACCACCAACCTTCTGATCAGCAAGCCCTAGGCTCTGTGGTTTAACCCACAGCGCCACCTGGGTCCCTTTTTCAAAAGGAAAACCTTAGCGTTATTTAAAAGAGGACCATAACATCCAATTAAGGTGGGCACATGTCACACTTTACAGTGGCCAGTCCTTTATAGTGGGTGGCGCTGTGGTCTAAACCACTGAGCCTCTTGGGCTTGCCAATCGGAAGGTCGGCGGTTCGAATCCCCGCAACGGGGTGAGCTCCCGTTGCTTTGTCCCAGCTCCTGCCAACGTAGCAGTTTGAACGCACCGCAGTGCAAGTAGATAAATAGGTACCACTGTGGGGGGAAGGTAAACAGCGTTTCCGTGCGCTCTGGTTTCCATCATGGTGTTCCATTGCACCAGAAGAGGTTTAGTCCTGCTGGCCCCATGACCCGGAAAACTGTCTGTGGACAAACATCGGCTTCCTTGGCCTGAAAGCAATGTGAGCGCCGCAACCCCATAGTCGCCTTTGACTGTATTTAACCGTCCTGGGGTCCTTTACCTTTACCTTTAAAGGGCTGTCTGGTTCAAAGTCTGGTTCAAATATAAGGAATTTTAAGAGGGGAGGGCAACAGGAGCCTTGAAGACGTCCATCAGCTGTTACCACCTTGACAGCAGACTGAGCAGGCACACAGCTGACCTGGTCACAGTCTTTCCCACTATGGTGAGATGCATGGTATTTCTCTCTAAATCAGTGATGGCTAACCTTGACACTCCAGATGTTTTGGGACTACAACTCCCATCATCCCCATCATTTGGGGTTGGACTGGATGGCCCTTGTGGTCTCTTCCAACTCTATGATTCTATGATTCTATGATCCCCGACCACTGATCCTATTAGCTAGGGATGATGGGAGTTGTAGTTCCAAAACATCTGGGGTGTCAAGGTTAGCCATCACTGCTCTAAATTATGGTAATAGTGAGGAATTCAACATGATGCTAAGTTGATCCATTTCCGCTTCCCAGATGGAACAATCCTTCTTCTCCAGCCCACAAATGTGGTTCCGGGGTCTCTCTCAAAACCCCCTGAGCCAACAGGGTGTGTGTAAGGAAAACCCCATTGCACAAGTGGGAGTCCTTGCACAGAGCTTCTGCTGATGGGACTCATTAGCAGAACCCTGCCCATTACCTCTTAAATTTGCATATGTGCATATAAATCACCGCATGAAATTTTTAAATGTAAATCCACTCTCTCTTTTGCCCTCTTTTTCAGTGATGCGTTGTTTTTATTTTTTCACTCCAGAAGCAGCCAAAGGGCTTCGGACTTGATCTAGCGATGACTGGCAAATTCCACTCAACAACATCGTATTCCATGCTGAACATCTAGTACAGGGCTTCCCAAACTTGGGTCTCCGGCTGCTTTTGGACTACAATCCCCATCATCCCTGACAACTGGGTCCTGCTAGCTAGGGATAATGGGAGTTGTAGTCCAAAAACAGCTGGAGACCCAAGTTTGGGAAACCCTGGTCTAGTAACTGATGACTAGTGGCAGCAGTGATGTGAGGCAGGAAGCTGTCTTGAAAAAGAACTAAATAACGAGGCAGCGTGGAACCCTTTCAGACAAATGAAAACAAACGAATTGGTGTTACCCTATTCAGTGTGTTCAGGGCAGCATTTGCAGCGTTTAGAGCTGGCTCGGCCTTGGCAAGGTCATTTTCAGATTCTTTCTGCTGCTTTGTTACTTCTGCTTGAATGGCCGCCACCTAGAAAGTATTGCACAATAATTATCACGCCACTTACGACCCTCTTGGAGGGCACCCAATTTTGGGGTGTCATCATGATAGGGCAATATATATATGCAAATACTGATGAGCCACCTTTTTTGGGACAGATTCCACCCGATACAGTGTAGAACAATATAAACATAGAATTAGAATAATAACAGATCACTTTTTAAAATTTGAAATACAATAATTTTTAAAATAAATGAATAAATATAAATCGGGTTCTCCAAGGAGAGCACGCGTTGCGGTGGGGCCTGCTAATTCGCCCCTCACTGTTGCTGGGGAGTTTTTGGACTTTGGCCTCAACTCTGATTGGCCCTGGGTTGTTGTAGGGTAAGGGTAAATGTTGCAATTTTGCCTGGGTTTGCTCGGGTTTATAACCCCTGTGCACGCTGGGTTAATTCCTCTTTGCTGTGTGCAACAGATCTCCTGCCCGTCTTCTCCCTATTTCTTAGGCCCCTGTGTTGATCTTGCTATGCCTGTCATGGAGTCGTCTGCCGTTGGGGTAGGGGCCTGGTAGGAATTTTTCCAGTTGGCTGATTGGCTGGTGCCTTCTGGTTTTCGCCTACTGCATAGCAATTAGTCACAACTTGTAAGGCTGGCGGTTAGGCATTGGTTCGTATGTGTTCGTTGCTGGAGGGGATAAGCCTGGCTGTGGCTGCCCCTCCAATGGTTGCTGCTGCGCGGGGAATTCCGTTAAAGGAATCCAAGGGCTCACCTTTGCTTGTCCGTATCCCTCCGCTTGGGGGCCAGGGCCATCGCAAGAGGTCCTGGGAGCATGTGTGGGGCAGGTTGTAGAGTCTTGACCCCGCTCATAATCTCAACCCCAATAAGTGCTCTCCCATACTGACGGCTGTCAGTTCTGTCCCTTGGGGGCAGATAGCCTGAACCAATGCCTATGCAACCACTCACATCGTTTTGTATTTCAATAAAGTTGTGGCCAAAATCATGCCAAAAACCAAACCATAATTACTGTCTGTGGTGTATGTTATTTTGGGGGGTGAATTGGGGGACCTCGACACGCCATTCAGGCCAATCTAAAAACAATTTCCAAAGCCACAGCAATAAAATAGCAATACAAACAAGTATGGTAAAAACTCTCTTCTCTTTGGACAACAGAAGACCGTGCAGCTTCTCTCTATGTGAAAGAAAAACAGTGGCATGTTCTGATACGCTCATAGAATTGTAGAGTTTGGAGGGATGACAAGGGCCATCTAGTTCAACCCTCTGCAATGCAGGAGCCCCAACGTGGGGCTTGAACCCATGACCATGAGATTAAGAGTTTTGTGTTCTACCAACTGAGCTATCCTTAAGTTAAAGCCCACTTGGAAGAGATATGTTTACAAAGCCTTTTAAAATATAGTCACCATAAAGCGGCCAAGAGGTTATTGCTGAGAGGGCCCTGTGTCTACTGCCTGACAATCTAATTGATCTTAAAGGTAGGACCAGTAAGCAGGGTCCCCATTGCTGTTACCAAGGAACTGGCAGCTTTATGTAGACACGGCTGGGCCTTCCAATAACCTGGTTCCAAACCATTTAGGGCAATGTTTCCCAAACTTGGGTCTCCAGCTGTTTTTTGGACTACGACTCCCATCATCCGTGACCACTGGTCCAGCTAGCTAGGGATGATGGGAGTTGTAGTCCAAAAACAGATGGAGACCCAAGTTTGGGAAACACTGATTTAGGGTTCAAAGATTAAAACCAGCACTTTGAATTGGGCTAGAAAACGTGCTAGCAACAAGTTCAACTGGTACAGAATCCTCACAGATATACTCTGACTGCCTTGCTCCTGCCACTGGAGATGAATTAGTTGAAGACTGAGGGAAAGGGTCTTCTCACTTTTGGCCCTTAGGGGACTCTCTCTTTAGACACGGTCTGTGTACAGTACACATCAGTGGCTTAAAACACAGCTAGGTGGTTCTTCTTCTCAATTTGGATTAAGCCAGTTTGAGGGGGATGCATCAAAATGCAGGATAGATACGGATATCCCAAACCAGCAGTGATGCAGAATAAAAGAGGAATGTACGCACAACCACGGAGACATAGTCACTTCGTGTCCACTCTATGTGGCTAATTTCCCCACATACTGGGCTACAATATATGCAAAGTTTGCTTGTTTTGCATTCCAGTGTGTAATATATACCCAGATTCCTAAATGGATCATAGAAACTTCTATTCAGTCCAGCTCATTTTAATGCCCACTTTCCTGTAATGCACACATCTTTGGGTTGAAGAATGGCATCACAAAGTGTGGGTGAATGCAAAATTTAAAAGATAGCTGTGTCCCCCCCACTCAAAAAATAAAAATACTATCTTGATAAGCACAAATTAGGTAGGCACAAATTGAAATGTGAGGCAAATGGAATTTCTTCTCTGTCCTTAATCAGAATCAGATTCCATTGTGTCTAATAGGCCTTACTCTCCATTCCCTCCAACATTTCTCCAATGAAAATAGGAACGCCCAGTGCTTTTTTTTCGGGGGGGGGGGGACTCAGGGGGACGCATACCCCTAAACATTTTTTGAATCTTTGTACTTTTGTCCATTTACTGTATTTATTTCCCCCGATTTGAACTATAAAATTGTGATTTTCTTGAGTCAAAATGAGAGTACCCCTAAACAATATATTCTTATTCTTATTCTTATTCTTATTATTCTTATTATTATTACCCTGCCCATCTGACTGGGTTGCCCCAGCCACTCGGAGGCTTGCAACGTACATAAAAACATAATTAAACATTAAAACACTTCCCCATACAGTGTTGCCTTCAGGAGTCTTCTAAAGGTTGTATAGTTATTTATCTCCTTGGCTCAGGGGTTGCATATAACTCCATATCCTCCAACAATTCTCTGGTGAAAAGTGGGACATTCCGGGATCAAATCAGAAACCGGGATGGCTTCTGTAAATCCAGGACTGTCCTTGGAAAATAGGAACCCTTGGAGCGTCCTTCCCTCTAGTAAGAGGGTTTAGGACCATGGCCTAAATCTATATGTGTGTGTGACTCAGTTTTGCCTATCATTCATATTTATATACCTTCTGCTCCTCCTCATCTGCGGTGGCTTTTTCTTGACTTAGTTTTTCTGTCTGTTGGCCAATTTTGTCAATAAGAGCCTCAGTGTCTTTGTTTCTCTGATGAAGTTCTATCTCTTGAATGGCAAGCTTAGACTTCAGATCTTCCACCTAAAATGTAGCAAGCATAATTGGGTAATTAAGTTTTAACAAGATTTAAATGATATTCAAAACAACCGGTTAAAAGGAGTCATTGCCTTGGGCTTTGTTGTACACTTGTATAATTATTTTCAGCCCTCTAGAGGATGCATAATTACATTTCTGTATTTATAAAAAAGATTGCCTTGAAGGCACCAGTATGATTTTACAGTCTATTGACCAGCATATTGATGCGGGGGGTCAAAATGTCCCCTAATAAAGAAATATTCCCAACAATTCTCAAACTATCCAGAGCAGGTTGTGTCAGTGCTTATTTGGATTTTGCTGTTTCTGAACAAATGTGAAGTCTTGCTTCTTAAGAAAATGTAGGACGAGATCATTACATCTTATATAAACAGAAGGGGAAACATGAAAATAACAAGGAATAACAAGCTTCTTTACTGTCCGATGCAGCCATTCTTCATTGTTCCACAAGAATATCAGAATGGCTTTGCTGGACCAGACAAGTGGCCCATCTAGTCCAACAACCTGTTCTCATTCTATGGCCAAACAAAATCCCCTAAAATAAATGAATTGACATTATGAGAATCAAGGAACAACCCCAAATTTGGTCAAAGGCCAGCTAAGGCGCTATAGGATAACAAAAGTGCTCTTCCACTGGCAGAGATGAGCCTTGTCTGTAAGGTAGCTATTACACCCACAGAGGAAACCCCAGTATGTGGGTATAGATGTATTACTGACGGTGCATCACACCAGTGGTAGGTCTCGAAAGGGGGTGTATCAATGGGAGGGTCATCCCCCCCCATAAAGCAAAATGGTTGAAACAAGCCAGTTTAGCTTAGGAAAGTGGTTCCTCCACCACAGAATCTCACAACCACCACCAATTTAGGATTGCCCTGTTATTCTTCATTACTAGAACCACCAGGAAGAAGGTCCCGAGTTCTGTTTGCTCATCTAGAAGCGTGCGCAGGATTGAAACCTGTGTCTTAAAGCACTTGCACAACAAGAAGCTGAGCACGTTTGAATGTAGCTCCATCACCGCTAGTTATTTGCGAATCGGCAGCTTCAACATGTAGAAGAATTTTCTACCGAAAGCATCTCCCTGGCTTTTCTTGTGTCAAGTGGAAATAAATCATGTTCTTGACACCAGAGGGGGAAAGCTCTGAACTTGACACGCTATTTACTTAATTAAAGAGTACCGTACATGTTCCTGGGTTTTGTGTCATTGTCATACTCTATTGTGACAAGAAATCCAGGACAAGCAAGCAGATAGGAGCAGTTGCCAATGAGTTCTGTGGGAGCAAGGGAACGAGTTGGGATATAGAACAAAGTAAAAAGTAGCAAAATCTAGCCCCTGCCCAAAGCAGCAGGGGCAGATTAGGCAACCTTGATTGGTTATCTGATCACACCCCTTTCTTTCTCTCATATAAACCAAAAGCTCCCACTATCTTCTTCCTGTTTTAATTTGCAAGATGATTGAAGCAGGGAGTGAATTATAGTATATTTAATCCTCAACCCAACAGTTATTTCTGCATCCCTGTATATTTTTCCCCATCTAAGTGATCATCTGCTTTTAACTTTTTTTTTTTTTTTTTTTAGGAAAAATGGATATAATTCTACTAGGAGACACCAACAGTGCGCAAGTGTGCCACCTTGCCCCCGCAACTGAAGGGGTCGGTGCTGCGCGAAATGCGTGAATGACATCACTGGGTGTGTGGACTAAAAAAAAAGGTAAAGGTAAAGGACCCCTGACAGTTAAGTCCGGTCGCAGATGACTCTGGGGTTGCGGCGCTCACCTCGCATTACAGGTTGTGGGAGCCGGTGTTTGTCCACAGACAGTTTTACCGGGTCATGCGGCCAGCATATCTAAGCCGCTTCTGGCACAACGGAACACCGAAACCAGAGCAGCGCATGGAAACGCCGTTTACCTTCCCACCAGAGTGGTACCTAGTTATCTACTTGCACTTTTTGGCATGCTTTCGAACTGCTAGGTTGGCAGGAGCTGGGACAGAGCAACGGGAGCTCACCCCATCGCAGGGATTTGAACCGCCGAACTTCTGATTGGCAAGCCCAAGAGGCTCAGTGGTTTAGACCACTGCGTGTGTGGACTACTCTGGTTTAATTTGAATTTGGGGGAATTGGATTAACAGCTGAGTAATGTTCAAATGTGGACACGCCCCTTAAGCTGTTTCTCAGCTCCCAGAAAGATGCAACAGCCCAGCTGCGTACAAGTGGAACATCCTGAATTACCTTTGTTGAAAAATTTCAAGCAACAGCAATGGGAGGACTTGTGGACTAGTCTATAATAAGTGGTTCCAGATCATGAATGATGGAAGTTTAGAACCTGTCAGTCATGAAAAGCTAACCAGTTGCAAATCCCGCCCCCACAAGGAGATATTGCTAAAGTAAGATGATAAAATTATGTGCGTACAATATGCTATTAGCAGAGAAAGTCAATTTTATGCAAAGTGATGAATGTCAGTTGAGACTGCCCCTAGGGCAATGCTTGTTAGTTCATAAATGAGCTGATTGTATGTTCACAGCTACAATTTTCATGAAGTCTCATTCAAAGAAATATTAATGGCCATTATTTAGCTACAGTATGGAGAGAACATACAACTGACAGTCTTCTTGCCAAAGCATTTCTTGAAATGTCATTTGAAAAGCAGAATTATCTTTTAAAGCAAACCCTACCAGGAAGGCAGAGGCTTCACTGGGGCCCCGGCGAGGAAACTGGAACTTCAGTGCCCTTCCTGGTAGAGAGACGACAGTGGCACAACCCGGACCCAGTGGGCATCAACCGAGCTCGGAAAAAGGCTAACCGCGCAGTGAGGCGCCGTATACAGCAGTGGGGTGGGGTGGAGGGGTGGTTTACCACCCCAAGATCACCTTCTTGGACGAGATACTGTTTCGGACGGATGGCGTGCATCTTTCCCTATCAGGAAATAATATTTGGTTGTCCGATACGATTGAATGGATGCAGATGCGAGTGGTTTGGCGGCAAGCATTGCTTGGTTGGCAGTTGGGCATTCGGGCAATCCTGTGTTTTGGATGGAGGGGAGGTTATAGTCTCTGCCTACCCCTCCAAACGCTGGCGTATCTGGTTAAAGGGATCCGGGGGGGAGTGGCCATGTCTGTTGTGTATTGATTCAAAGTGTTATTATATCTGTATTACTATTGCCTGTAATCACAATAGGGTAAAGTAACTGCGTTCCTGTCCCAGAAGGAACAGTTACTATTGGTGCATTCAAGTTGTTGCATTTGGATCCTCAGTCTTATTGGTTCCCACCAAAAAGCAGCTGTGTGATTGCTTGAGATTGTTCCCTCCAAAATGTATCTTTTCCTAGTCAGTCTTCTGTCCCTATAAATGTAGCTTCCCTACCCTCAGTTTCCCCAGTCTTGTTTGCCTGAATAAAGAGTTGTTACATGAAGAAGCTGTCTCCTGCGTGCTATGTCAGAGAGCTGAAATCACTTGCTGAAATCATTAACCCACGCTACAACAATGTCCAAGGGGCAAGGTGGGGCCAGGACCGAAGGCATTCCCCCAGATGGCGGTCCCTGCGGGGGTCACCCCAAGCCAAACCCTCTTTCATCTGTATTCAATAAAGTTGTGGCCTGTTTTAACCCAAAATCAGTCTTATTGGTCTCTTATTTATATGGGTTGGGGTATGGGGAGCCCAATGCCTGGTCCTGCAAGAACGGTGGCCATAGCATGCGAGTGAGAAGGGAGAGACACTGAAAGGGCGGAAAAGGTGATTTAAAGACAAAGAACCATAAAAAAGGAAAGCAAGGGCCTTGAAGTTGTCACTCAATGGCATATGGGGAGCAGATGGAACACAAGTCACCTGGCCACAGTCTTCTTCTCTTTGGTGAGATGTACTGTAATTATGTTATAGTATTTTCCCCCTAAATTTGCATATGCTGTATACAGATAAATTGGCATATATATGCAAGTTCCATGCAAGTCTTTGTCCCTTTTTTGGAAGTGCACATGCGGGCCATTAGGGATATCAAAGAATTTTGGTCTGCCACAGTTTTTAAATCTGTTGCAGGGAGAAATAACTTCCAGGTCAGAGGTCACTCTCCTGCTCAAGACTATGGTAGTGTGGTGCCTCTTCTTTAACTCTGCAGTGCACACTTCCTCTACCCAGAAGCAGAGGATGCTACAGCTGAGGCAATGTCTGTTGCTGCTGAGATTTTGGAAATTTCGGTATTTCTTTCCCAGAAAAACATTTCATAACCTACCTGTGAAGCTGTAGTCTGCAGCTTTTGCAGCCCATTTTCCAATCTTTCCATTTTTTGAACTAACTCTTTTCTCTTCTTCGCTAGCAGATTCTGGTAGAGTTTAATTAGTTCCAGGAAACTCTTTGGTGTTGTGTAGTTATAATGCTTCTCATTCTGCTGGTATTTGACACTTACTTCATTAACACTTGTGTGTGCAAAAGCAATGAAGTGGCTGATTGAAGGCTTCACCTGAGGCTGAAAAACAAATCCACAGCGATACAAATTCACAATATGCCAGGCTTCACTGTAGAACTGATAAAGTTGTACAGGAAATAACGTTTAGCATTGTTTTTCAGCACAATCCTATGTCTGTTTACTCAAAACAAAGAAAGTACCATTATGTCCACTGCGTCTCACTTCTTAGTGTGTTTAGGATAGTTGTTCATTTCAAGACTGACAACGAAATTTTATACATGTCTTCCAACATCAATGTGACTTACTCCCAGGTAAGCATGTATGAGCCTGGTGTCCCAAAACTACGTCTAAATGTGTTTCATTGTATTTTAGCTATTGTTTTTAACTAGTTTGCCTTTATTACTTTGTATTTTATACTTACATTTTTTAAATGTTGCATACCACCTTGAAACCCAACTTGGGAGAAAGGTAAGATACAAATAAATTGAAGAATAATAATTATTGAATAATTGAGGTTGCACCTACTTGGGGTTGCACCTAGAATAACAATAATAAAAATTATTATTATTCTAGGTGCAACCCCAAGTAGTTTGCTTGAAGAACCGCCCAAGGTTACAGAACATATGCTAAGTTCATGTCTGTACATCCAATTATTACATTTATACCCTAATTTCCTTCCCTTTTTTATGCTCACAACAACCCTCTGATGTAGGTGTGAGACAGAGAGGGTGACTGGCTCAAGGTCATCCATAGAATCATAGAACCATTACATTTGGTAATGCCATAGAATTGTAGAGTTTGAAGGCAAGTACAGTGGTACTTTGGGTTACAGACGCTTCAGGTGACAGACGCTTCAGGTTACAGACTCCGCTAACCCAGAAATAGTACCTCGGGCTAAGAACTTTGCTTCAGGATGAGAACAGAAATCAGGCAGCGGTGGTGCAGCAGCAGTGGAAGCCCCATTAGCTAAAGTGGTGCTTCAGGTTAAGAACATTTTCAGGTTAAGAACGGACCTCTGGAACGAATTAAGTACGTAACCAGAGGTACCACTGTACAGTGGTACCTCGGGTTACAGACACTTCAGGTTACATACGCTTCAGGTTACAGACTCCGCTAACCCAGAAATAGTACCTCGGGTTAAGAACTTTGCTTCAGGATGAGAACAGAAATTGTGCGGCGGCCGCGCAGCGGCAGTGGGAGGCCTCATTAGCTAAAGTGGTACCTCAGGTTAAGAACAGTTTCAGGTTAAGAACGAACCTCCGGAACGAATTAAGTTCTTAACCAGAGGTACCACTGTACAACCACTGTAATGCTCGAACCCACGGCCCTGAGATTAAGAGTCTCATGCTCCACCGGCTGAACTATATCCAAGTGAGCTACATGACCCTGGTATCTCATGTTCCAGTCCAACACCCTAACCACTAAACCATGCTGATAATCAAATTGCTAATGAGAATAAACTTCATCTTGCCTCTCATTATATCAGTGTGGGGATGTGTTTTTAAACTGAGCTAGTAGTTTTATGCCCTTCTCTTGCGGCTGATAGAATTATGGAATTGACATATACTGTATATTCCTGCGTATAAGACTACTTTTTAACCCAGGAAAATCTTCTCAAAAGTTGGGGGTCATATTTCTTATACGGCGAGTATATCCCAAACTCTATATTTTAACTGAAAAAGTTGGGGGTCGTCTTATACGCCCAGTCGTCTTATACGCCGGAATATACGGTAATACTTGCTTTTGTTGTACTATTTTAGTTGCATATTTTCTGTGGCAAACTTTAAAGCAGCCTGGAAGGGGTGGGCGGTGGGGGCAAAAAGTGGGGTAAAAAGTTTCCAAAATAAAATGCAGTCGATGAATCTTAAAGAGTTCTCTCTCTTCTGACTTTTGTCATTTGGTCATCTGACTTTTGCATTGCAGGAATGCATAAGGGGAAAAAAACCAGCTGGTTCAGTCTCTCAATCCTTGGAGTCAAGCGACTGCTGACTATGGTGATGTATTGCATGAACACTTCAGTCTATCATTGTAATACATCAAAGCAAGGTACTTGTTTGAAGGTGGAATTACTCAAAAAGTGTTGTCATTTAGCAGACCTGTCCGGGAACAAGGGATCAGTTCAGTCATGGAGCAGAAGACACAGTATACTGCTAGGAGGAAGGAGGTTCCCCACCCCCACCCCTGTAGCTTCAAAATATTAGTGCATTAATGAAATACAATTTGCATTCATACAGATTGCAGCACAGGGGAAGGTCACAATGTGACCGTAATTACTCAGAATCAAATGCTATTCCAACAGAAGTAGGTTACTGTAGCTATGCTGCTACGGTTGTTTCCACACTAGTAATTTTCCCTCGAATAGTCATCCTACATATCTGCAGAGAATCCAAATGGCAGTATCAAGCTGTTGCAAGTCCAGTGTTTCCGTATGGCCTTCCTGTCTATTTCCAAGCCTGATTTGTGATTTATGTATTTTTATTATTTGCACTATAATTGTACTGTAAAGCGGACAGGCAGAATGCTATTGAGACTTTTCAGGGCTCCTGCACATCTAATAAAAAAAAATCCTGCTTGTAAGTTCTGCCTCTTTTGAGTGTCCCCCATTGCTCATGGCTGGAGGATGGATGGCAAATAGACAATTGCCTCCTGACCAGCACTATTTTGTATAAAAATGTAAAGTAAAAATAATGCAAGGACTCCATCAATGAAATTCTTACCCTAGACCAGAAAGCAATATTGGGCCAATTGAGAGAAAGTATTCAAGGTACACTCAAATAGCTACAGTATCTACCACCAATTCCCCAGCCACAACCCAACAGAAAGCAATAAAAGGGAACAGAGATGCAAACAGGAAGCTTTGACATTCAAAACAACTTTTGCTAACAAAAAGTTAGCCAGAAGCGACACTGTCATGCTGGCCACATGACCCGGAAGCTGTACGCCGGCTCCCTCGGCCAGTAACGCGAGATGAGCACCGCAACCCCAGAGTCGGACACGACTGGACCTAATGGTCAGGGGTCCCTTTACCTTTACCTTTAAGGAAAAGCAGGACATTTCACAGTCAAATCAGAAACTGGGAGACTTCTGTAAATCCGGGACTGTCCCTGGAAAATAGGGAGACTTGGAGGGTCTGCCATGAGAACATCTTGGAGGGTCTGCCATGAGGGTCTGCTTATGAGCATTTGATAATTGGTGTTCACATGTGAGCACATCTCCTCGAATTCTCATCATGACATCTGTATACACGATTGCATAAGCGAGATTCCTCCAGAGGTTGTCAGACATGCTTATTCCAGATTGCTGTTTCTATTCGTATCAATTACCGAGCTGACTACACAAATCTCATCCACTTTATTTTAATCTTTTGGATGATGTGCTTTTAATGCACATCATCCAAAAGATTATTAGCAACTTATTGTTGTTACCTTTTAAAATCTACTTTGAATAGCAAGATTTCTTAGTAGCAATTGTCAGCCTGTTAAGTGCTGTTCAGACCTCTGAATGTAATCTTCTACCCAGTATCTATGGCACCCAGTATATTTCTAGTATGTTAATTATTTCAAGGCGGGAAGATGAAATACCAAAAAAGGCTTTGTTGTCTACTCAAATTAGCATAACCAAAAGAGAAATAAATTTCCTACAACAAAGACAGGCAATACAATAACTCAAAAGAGTGGAGTTTTTTTCATTAGTGTATCAAACTGCAAGACAGAAACATGTAATTTGAAAAAAAAAAGCGCTCATAAGTAAAAATGGAAACACAGCTGATGTTGCATTAGCATGTAGGTTTCAGATATGAGGATTCTGGAGCTCTTTTGAATTCAGTTTAAATGCCTTATATCAAAGATTTTAAGAAATGGTGCAGCCTCTAGCCCTGGGAAATTACTCCCATTGCCTTCAGTGGGACTGGCTTGCACTAAAAAGAAATGTTCTTTTTTTGCATTGAATTGTTTTTCCTTATGGTAGACTACTTCTTTTTTAAAAAACAAAACAAAACCACCCACCCCTCTAACCTTAGTAACTGGAAAAGTTTTAAATGTGTGTCGGCAACATGAGTGACCCTAGAATTGCACTACAACAACATTTCTATGAACAGAGTATAAGACAAGGGTCAGCAACCTTTTTCAGCCGTGGGCCGGTCCACCGTCCCTCAGGCCATGTGGGCCGGACTATATTTTGAAAAAATATATGAACGAATTCCTATGCTTTTATTTAAAATGCATCTCTGGGTTATTTGTGGGGCATAGGAATTTGTTCATATTTCTTTTCAAAATATAGTCCGGCCCACCACATGGTCTGAGGGACGGTGGACGGCTGAAAAAGGTTGCTTAACCCTGTTATAGAGGGTTGTTGAGAGAAAAAACCATGTGCCCACATTCTTTAAAGGAAGGCAGGGATACTGCATGCATATTAGAGGCAAGATACGCCCTTGTTAGCTGCATTTTGAAATCCTTAATCTCACACAAATGTTATTTTGATGCGCTCACATGCATTTCGCCTTTCGGTTCTTGAAACCCGGGAACACATTTCCCCTGACGCCTCCTGCCAGTTTACAAGCATCCTGAGCGCATTCCCTGCTTTGCATGGAAAATGTATTTGCACAGTTGTCAGCATGATGGACAGGGGGAGAATGATACGAAAGTGCAGTGATCTTTTACTTGTTACTACATACAATAGCCCAGTAGGACTCATGATGTGTTGGTGAGACAAACTGTGCCCTATTCTGGAACATATTAAGTTTGTCTCCAGGACACACATGACTTCACGAGGGTGTCTAACCTCATTCATAATAGATGCTAATCTTTTCAGGGCTGACTGATGACAGCATTTCCTGCCCTTCACGGAATTAGAGCTGGGTTTTATCAAAGGACTCAAACTGCCTGCTAATTAGACTAATTCCCTTCATCATGAATTATTTATTTCCATTGGTAACCGATCACTGTGACATTAATGGGTTCTGCTCAACTTAGTTTCCTACTAATATACACTATAAGTTAAACGCTTAAAAAACTCCCCATACTTTTGACTGCAAGTTAAATGTAACCTCTAAGTCGAATTCCTGACATCATTTGCAAAGGAAGGGGGGTCTGCTGATGTCAAGTGATCTAAAACCTGCTTAAATTCTGACGTTTTAAGTTAATATTTCCTGAGTTAAGTCAGAAATTTCGGCTTAAAATCCTTGGGGCTGGATCGCCAATATGATTATTGAGTTTGAGAGGCATTGACAAGGGCAGCTTTTGAGAATGCAACATAATCATTAAAGGGAAGGAAACACTGGAATTGTAGGAAAGGTCTGTTGCAGTTAAATTATTGTAGTCACCTCATTTCAAAGCTTGTGGTCGTGTAAAGGCATTGAAACACACACACACACACACACACACACAGAGTAATTTTTAATCTCATCCAAAATGAGGTCACAATACAGAATACATGACACACAGAGGCGGG
Source organism: Darevskia mixta (assembly GCA_034641385.1). NCBI lineage: Eukaryota > Metazoa > Chordata > Lepidosauria > Squamata > Lacertidae > Darevskia > Darevskia mixta. The sequence continues at coordinate 1,883,318 of JAWWNH010000098.1, forward strand.
GTTGTTGTTGTTCAGTCGTTCAGTCGTGTCCGACTCTTCGTGACCCCATGGACCAGAGCACGCCAGGCACGCCTATCCTTCACTGCCTCTTGCAGTTTGGCCAAACTCATGTTAGTAGCTTCGAGAACACTGTCCAACCATCTCATCCTCTGTCGTCCCCTTCTCCTTGTGCCCCCAATCTTTCCCAACATCAGGGTCTTTTCTAGGGAGTCTTCTCTTCTCATGAGGTGGCCAAAGTACTGGAGCCTCAACTTCAGGATCTGTCCTTCTAGTGAGCACTCAGGGCTGATTTCTTTAAGAATGGATAGGTTTGATCTTCTTGCAGTCCATGGGACTCTCAAGAGTCTCCTCCAGCACCATAATTCAAAAGGTAGCTAAGCCTTTATCTGGTTGGTGCTACTTCAAATTGTGGTAGGGGTTCACAAAACGCCTTTATATGCAAGAAACTTTCCTGCACCTAGAGAACATGGCAGAAGGAAACAATACCTACTGCTTCTAAGCTCAACTGTTAACCAGCTGGTCCCTACCGAAGGATCACCAGGGCTGGCTTCCTAGAACAGAAGTGATCCTAGCATTCCCACTATTTCTCCTAAATGGTCATAATAATAAAAATACCCCCCCTTTTTTTTTTTTGCTTTGGAATAAAACATTTTTCATTTATTTAACGTTTCAGCAGGGAAAATTATTTTTTAAAAAAATCCACGGAGAAGTGGATTGCCTTGTGGCAGTACCCATAATGGGGAACTGTGGTTTAATGGAAGCCAGGGTATCTGAATCAAAACCAGTAAGCAATGGGAAAAGGAGAGAAGTAAGCAGAGGAACACATAGCTCCTCCACCACTTCATAAACCATGGCTTATGAAGTCTTGAATTAACATTGAAATGTAGCCACCATATATCAGTTCCTAACCTTTTCAACCTTTCCCCCTCGTATTCACACTTTCTTATTAATTCACTGATTCAAACATCTCTATCACACCTTTCTATGCAAAGGCTCCAAAGAAAATACTTGCTTTGTGTGCACACAAAATTCCAGCACTTTAGTTGGCGTGGAAGTACCTTAAACCTCCTGGAATACACATGAAATTTTTGTCTTCCAAGAGAGATGTATAAATGTCCAGTTTTCATATTCTCCAAAAATCACAGAGTTCTTGGCCAACTCACTTACAGAATATCCGCTTATAAAGTCACTTTGATGTACCCTTTTGTTTTTGAGATACCCATAAGAAAGTCAGTAATTTTGCATATAACAACCATAGAACACCCTCCCATCCCATATCAAAGAGATAAATAACTACCTGACATTTAGAAAACACCTGAAGGCAGCCCTGTTTAGGGAAGTTTTTAATGTGTGATATTCTAATGTATTTTAGTGTTTGTTGGAAGCCGCCCAGAGTGGCTGGGGGGACCCGGCCAGATGGGCGGGGTACAAATAATAAATTATTATTATTATTATTATTATTATAGAATCATAGAATTGTATAGTTGGAAGGGAACACAAGGGTCATCTAGTCCAACCCCCTGCAATGCAGGAAACTTTTCCCCAACTTGGGGCTCGAACCCACGACCCTGAGATTAAGCTTCTCATACTCTACCGACTGAGCTATAAATAACAACTACTACTACAATAATAATAAAAATAGTAGTAGCGGAATTTGAGGAATCACATGCAAATGAAGAGGCTGACATAACTGCTAATTATATTATTGTTTGTCATGGTTTGCACTGGATTAATCTGCAGATAAGGAAGTCTGCTCTAAATAAGAAAAAAAAATCTTTTGAAGGATTATGTGCTACTTGCGTACGATCTCTCTGCACAAAATACAGCATGAAGACTATTACTTAATTTAGTTGAAATGGTAGCTTGTTGACAAAAGAAACCTTGCTGAGATTGAAACGCTGGAAATGTGGCTTTTACGAAGCAAAAAAAAATAAAAAATTATTGCAGTAGCATGCAACAATACCATTTTCTTTTTAACGGTGACACAATATTTAGCTCTGTAATTTAAAGGTAATTGCTCTATTTTCACGATGTTAATGCTACTGAAAAATATGGTACCAGAAATAAGTAAACTTTTCCCTTAGGATAGGAAATTGCTTTTAATGGAGGAAACTGCCATTCATTTTTTGCTTTTATGTTAGCAGCAAATTCATTAGGTTAGACCTAGATAGAATGAAAGATTTCTGTAGCTTAATACTGTCATTAAGCAGCAGTCTGGCTTAGACTTACTTACAAAGTAAGAACAATTTGATTCAACTTGAGATCATGCTGTGCCTGAGAATGCTCACAGGCCCTAGAGGACTGGGTTATTGTTTTCTGTGTAATTGGTCCAAATGGTGATATTCTACTACCGTATCCCAGAGATTCCTATTACTTCTTCTTTTTTTTTAATGGTTTATTTTCTTTTTCAGATAATACCCTATTACTCCTCATTATTGCTGACAGCCCCAGAACTCCATCCTGGTTCCATTTTATTTGGACAGCACATAACTGAACAGCTGAAAGCAGCAACCCAACCATTAGATAAAGTGAAGCAACCACCTCAGAAGACCACAGCATTCCCCAGTCATTCCTCTCTGTTGCCACATGAGCCTTCTAATCTGGCCTGCTGCCTCGGAAGTGATGGAGGATGCTAGGGTGTAAACGAAATAAATGTCCCAATCACCAATGTTGAAGTAAGATTCATCAGCCAGTTGAGTTGGTTTCTGTATGTGGAACTGGCCTGGGTGCCATCTTGCCCCTTCACCTCAGGCAGCCTAATGTCTTGGGCCAGCCCTAGCTGAAAGGAAAATTAGACTGACCTCTCTTGCATCCCACAAGGTTATTCCCGCTACATCGTACTATGCCATTGACATACATGTTGCTTTGCAGAGGATCCTAAATAATACCTGTAATTAAAAAGACTGCTTCTGGTGCCAAGGTGCTTGCAGTCAACATTTTGACGGTGTGGAAGCAACGAATGAAAGGGAAGGAAACACTGAAATTGTGGGAAAGGTCTGTTCCAGTTAAATTATTGTAGTTACCTCATTTCAAAGCTTGTGGTCGTGTAAAGGCATTGAAACACACACACACACACACACACACACACACACACACACACACACACACACGTGTTAGCACTCAGTCATATAGGTAAAGGTAAAAGGTAAAGGACCCCTGGATGGTTAAAGTCCAGTCAAAGGCGACTATGGGGCTGCGGCGTTCATCTCACTTTCAGGCCGAGGGAGCAGGCCTTTTGGTCCACAGATAGCTTTCTGGGTCATGTGGCCAGCATGACTAAACCGCTTCTGGCGCAACGCAACACCGTGACGGAAGTCAGAGCGCATGGAAACGCCATTTACCTTCCCGCCGCAGCAGTGCCCATTTATCTACTTGCACTGGCGTGCTTTCGAACTGCTAGGTTGGCAGGAGGTGGGGCGGAGCAATGAGAGCTCACTCCGTTGCGGGGATTCAAACCCCCTTTTGATTGGCATGCCCAAGAGGCTCGGTGGTTTAGACCACAGCGCCACCCGCGTCCCCCATAGAGAGAAAGAGAGGAAAGGGGAACAATGGATGAAGGTGAGCAGATGCACTCCACCAGATGACTGCAGTGATCAGTCTACAATAGAAGGACTCAGCTGGTTGTTCCTAAAGGTTTCCTGGACCCAAGTCAATCAAGACTTTGCAAATTAGCACAAGAACCTTGCACCTGGTCAAGTAGGATGTGAGTAGCCAGTGCACTTGTTTTAGCAGAGGTGTCAGCCATGTTCCCCCAGCAGCAGTCCAGCCATTGCATTCTGCATGGACTAGATGGCCCTTTGCAATGCTACAATTCTATGATTCTACCTGGACCAGGCACAACAGCAACCCCACCTAAAACACACTGCAGTAATGCAGTTACCAATGCATGGAATACAATGGCCGGGTTACCCCAATCCAGATACACTGTAGCTATGCAAGGAAGTACTTCTTTTTGTTGTCCTGAATCTCCTGCTATTTCTCCTGGCAATTCTATTTGTCATGCTACTTTTATCATTTTATCTTTTTTTTAATAATAATTTTTATTGAATTTTAAAAAGAGAATGACAGAAGAAAATGCAAGAAAAAAAAAGAAATTACAAATATATACACACCATTCCATACATTCCGTTAAGCATTCTTAACATACCTACCTACTTACACACTTGCATGCATGCATACGCAATCTTCTTTCTTCTTATTTAAATATAATAAATCAAAATAATAAATCTTCAAGATAATAAATCTTCTTATTTAAATATAATAAATCAAAATCATATCTCAAATACAAAGCTTTATCATTTTATCTTGATTTTTTTATACATATTTTTTTATTGATTAGATATCTGGAGATCCTGTGGTTGGAACAGAAAGTAGGAGATATAGTTCAATAGACAAATATGCATTTGTCTATTGAACTAAAATAAAATAAAAAATCCTTCCAGTAGCACCTTAGAGACCAACTAAGTTTGTTATTGGTATGAGCATTCGTGTGCATGCACACTCTGAAGAAGTGTGCATGCACACGAAAGCTCATACCAAGAACAAACTTAGTTGGTCTCTAAGGTGCTACTGGAAGGAATTTTTTAATTTTGTTTCGACTATGGCAGACCAACACGGCTACCTACCTGCAACTAGGTCTATTGAACTATATCTCATGCTTTCTGTTCCAATCACAGGACCTCCAGATAAGTAATATCCAAACCAACAACTAATATCTAATTTTCCCCAGTGAAGAGCGATTTTGAAGAGGCAATAGTAAACAGTCGTGGGAGAGAACCTACCCAGTAGTGCTTCCATAGCGACAAAAGGTGGCTAGTTCTGCAAAATGGAGCATTTCAGAATTCATGCACAGAACCCACAGCAGCAAAATAAGCTGTACTTACATCAAGTAAATCCATCTTGTCAATGAAGCTGGTGCTAACGGATTGGAGAGCGACCAGGGGCCAAGCATGGAACCAGTCAATGGCAGTGCAATTGACGAGGGCTGGGAATTTCCTCGCTCTTGCTCTCAGGGTGAGACCCACCGGGGAGAAGCATAACACAACCTGGGAAGCAAAAACCGTTCCCATGAGAGAGCCTTCAGTAATTAGCCAGGCTTTAAATTAACGCCGGAAGACTAATGGTACCATTCAGATAATTAATTAGTTGGACACACCAAGTAAAACTTCAAAATGTGCTTCCCTAAATCAGTCAGCTCAACACATTCCCATTCCCAGCTGTGCACTTACAATCCATTCAGGATTCTCGGTCTATGGTAGCCAGCAGAACTCTCTGTGACCTTATAGACAGAGCTGCTCAATAATACTAAGGACACAATCCAGCCAAAGTTAAGCACTTTTAAGTTCCACTGGGTTCAACAGCTGCATCTAGAGAGCTGGTGTGCCACAGTGGCTAAAAAGACTAAGCTACAAAGCAGACTGCGCCATGGACTCACTAGATCAGTGGTGTCCAAACTTTTTTCAAAGAGGGCCAGATTTGATGAAGTGAAGGGCCGTGAGGGCCGACCAAAGTTGTTGACCTTTTTTTAGGATTGAAGTTGCTGAGGTTTTTTTTAGGATCTTACCCCAGGAAATAAACTGCCACAGGGGCCGGATTAAACAGACCGGCGGACCGAATTAGGCCCCCAAAACACTTTGGACATGCCCGCACTAGATAGTCTTAGGCAAGTCACTCTCAGCCCCCCAACTCCTAACACATACACACCAGCAATATGGGGATAATAATGTCGATTTATATAGCATCCCTGTAAGGTACCGCTAGTTGCGTGTCGAGACACCGCAACCACCCCCTCGAGGATGAATAAAAACACAAGGACACAGGACATAAGGTTAATGTTATTGGGCAAATTTTGGCCACAACTTTATTGGTTACAGATAAACTTAAAACCTCTGCTTAAATGGGTCCCAGCCATGCCCCCCAGCCAGCCAATTGGCTGGCCGGCTGATGGCACAGCCGGGAATCCTCCGGGCGACAGCATCCCCGTCACCCGGAAAAGAGTGGGTTGCCACCGCAACTCCTCCCCATAGGTAAGTGGAGCGAATATAATACATTTTATACAGTGCTTTGAAATCATGAAATTATATAAATGTTAAGATGACGGCGATGGTTTTCTTAAATCTATGAGAATTGACGTGCTTAACTTTGGCTAGACCAAGCCCTCGTCACTTTGGCTCTGATGCTTGAAGCTAGCAATGGTGAGAGTGGTTTAAATATGCATGTATTGAATAATGAAATATCAATGTGCCCACACAGTTTTAAAACGGTGATGCCTTTTCAGGTGGAGCAGAAGTGTTTTATCACAATGGATGAAAGATAGAATGCCTTTAATGAAATCCACAGGCCTCATTTCTAATTTGCCTTAAGTATATTACACACCACCCACACAAAGTCTTATGTTGGGTCAAATTAGACATGATGTTAAATGCATTTAACACACACGTTTTTTTTAAAAAAATGCAAAATAGCAGCCGCTGTGGAGGGGTGTGTGTGATGATTATTGGGATCACACCAGAAAGAGAGAGGGGAAAATTAACCCCTTCCTACCTCCTGCTGCAGTGCTGAAGCAAATTGCTCTGAAGCCATTTGGATTTAACATCACATGGGGTACGCAAGGGAAGTAGCAGCAAAGATAAAGGGGCTGCTCCCCTGTAATATGACCTTTGTCACCCCACACTTCCCAATGCTACAAAAGTGACAGTACAGAACTCCGCTTATTGTTGTGAAAAACAATTACATACAGTGATACCTTGGTTTACGAACTTAATCCGTTCCGGAAGTCCGTTCTTAAACCAAAGCGTTCTTAAACCAAGGCATGCTTTCCCATAGCAGCGGGGACTCAATCTACAAATGGAACACACTCAAACGGAAGCGGAACATGTTCTGCTTCCAAGGCAAAGTTCACAAACCAAAACACCTACTTCCGGGTTTGCAGCGTTCTTAATCGAAGCTGTTCGTAAACTAAGCTGTTCTTAAACCAAGGTACCACTGTATTACAATCTCCTTGCTTTACAGATAGTAGATATCACTGACAACAGTAACTTAACACACATTAATTAAAACAGTGGTAATCTGGCACGAGCAATAGAAAATTTCATAAGAAAAAGCGATGTATACTATTTCCTTGTGCACACAAACTTTCCTAAGGGCTTATGAGCATCAGTATAGCCCAACTGATGGAATGATGGATATTGGCTGGAACTGGATATTCTTACTAAACATCAAGAAGAACATTCTGACAGTAAGAGCTGTTCCCCAGTGGAACAGTCTCCCATGAGATGTAGTGGGCTCTCATTCCTTGGAGGTTTTTAAGCAGAGGTTGGATGGCCATCTGTCATGTATGATCTAATTGAGATTCCTGCATGGCAGGGGGTTGGACTAGATGGGATCCCTTCCAACTCTACAATTCTGATTCAATGAAAGAAGATTATTAAAAAAAAACCAAAAACTTGTCAAGCATGATTTGAGAATCAGTGGCTATAAAACCCACTGATTCTATGTACAGTGTATGCTTTGGATTTCCAAATACTGAAAATAGGTTAAACAAGCAAGCATTTGCTTTAGGCGGTCCTTATTTCTTTTTTAAAAAGGAACTTTCCCAGAATTACCAATGAGGACTCCAAACTTGAAGGTCACCATGAAGGATTTGATAGAAGGCCAATAAAGATTAAAGAGTTACCAAAGCTATCCATCATCTGAAGAATGGAAGGAGCAAGCAGGTATTGATCAGACCTCTAGTAGGAAGTGGCAAGGTCACACGTGGGTAACACAAGAACTGTACAAGAGAGTGAGTTGGATGGAGCTCAACAGGCAAGAAATTAATGTGCATAGCACACCCAAGGATGTTGTGACGCAGACACCTTAGATGCGGAAATATTATCTGCTTATTTAGAAGATGTATTCTGCTCCCTTCTATTGCAGTCACAACACTCAGGGGAGCTTACAACAGCTTAGAAAAATCCACCAGAAAACTGCATTAAATTTCCATACCGCCCTTCATCCAAGGATCACAGGGCAGTTTCCAGTATCACCTGCATTTTACTCAAGAAGAAGAGTTTGGATTTGATGTCCCGCTTTATCACTACCCGAAGGAGTCTCAAAGCGGCTCACATTCTCCTTTCCCTTCCTGCCCCACAACAAACACTGTGAGGTGAGTGGGGCTGAGAGACTTCAGAGAAGTGTGACTAGCCCAAGGTCACCCAGCAGCTGCATGTGGAGGAGCGGAGACACGAACCCGGTTCACCAGATTACGAGTCTACTGCTCTTAACCACTACACCACACTGGCTCTCAGATCCTTTGATGGAAATCAATGACCCTTACAGCTCATCCACACTTCTTGAGGGGGGGGGGAGAGACCACTTTTTAGTACTCAGTCGTCCCAAGTGGCAATTTGGGTTTTCACTGGCTGGACGTTTCCTCCAATTTAACGCTAAAGAGAGGATATTCCCTGGGAAAGGAGTAGGGAAAGGATGGAACAACTTGGACCGCTGCTTTCTAGGACTAGTTGAAGTGTGCATGAGCCCTTAGTCACCAGGGAATTAAAAAAAAAAAGCCCTCAGCCACAGACCTGGAAAATCTATGCCTCTGCCTAGAAATGCAAAGCAAAGCTAAGTGTGGAGGAGCCCTTATCTGAATACTACCCCAGAGATGGGGGCATGTCAGGGACTGGACTCAAGAGGGCAAGATGGATGAGGAGTGGTGATCACCACCACCCCCTTCTCTTGATGCTGCAGGAGAAGAAGAATGTAGCATTGATTTACAGCAGGAAGGTTGAGGAAGTTCACAACTCAGAGAGAGACAAACAAAACAGTTGGGAAGTGTTAGAAGAAGGGGCCGGGAATTGTGACAGGGCAGCCAGCTGACATGTTGTCACTGGAGAGCATTTCTGATCCCCCTTCTCCCAGAACCCGGCGTTCATCAAGGGCGGAGGAACAACGGAATCAGGAGACGTTTGGCCGCAAGCAGCCGCCGTAAAGGGAGATGCTGTTGCTAGGAAGGAGAGAGGAGGAGCCCACTTGGGAGCAACGCCGTTGTTGAGGCTCGTTGCGTTCTTTGGTCTCTCGCTATTAGGATTGAATGAAACTCATTAAAAAGGACTCTGCTTTATCACTACCCGAAGGAGTTTCAAAGCGGCTAACAATCTCCTTTCCCTTCCTCCCCCAACAACAAACACTCTGTGAGCTGAGTGGGGCTGAGAGACTTCAAAGAAGTGTGACTAGCCCAAGGTCACCCAGCAGCTGCATGTGGAGGAGTGGAGACGCGAACCCGGTTCACCAGATTACAAGTCTACTGCTCTTAACCACTACACCACACTGGCTCTCAGATCCTTTGATGGTTTTTCTGCAACTGACTAACACAGTTACCCCTCTGTAAGTTTTTAGTCTCATAAGTTATCTAGAATAATAATTCAGTTAACTATTTGTATATGAAAAATTAGTGATACACGTTTGATTCTACTTGCCCAGTTATTGCCTCTGCATCTATCCTAAGAGATTTATAACTGTAGAAGATACTAAATTTTCCTTTAAAAAAAATCAATGGTAATTATCATTTTGCATTCTCAGTGCTGCTTTTCTTCTTTTTCAGGAAAAAAAAGGATGCAATGCTATGATCCCAATTGAGCTTCCATAATTCACTCTGGTTTTGCACTTAATGTGTACTGATTAAAAGGTTAGGATATTCTTTAGGTATCCAATAACTTGATTTGGTACATTAAAACAAAATCCATCTATCGATTTCTCCCTTCGCTAACAAAGATAATCTGCCACAAATATGGTGTTTATTATGAGAATTCGTTCTGCATGCATCGCCTTGCAGCAGTTACATGTTGAACGTTCCCCCCTCATATTCATTTTCCATGTTTACCTTTAGTTGCCGACGAATTCGGTCAATAAAAAATTGCCAGCAGTTCTCTTTTGAATCAGCCTGGCCAAGCCCCCGCAGTTCCAGCCTTGTAGAAGATACTATGCTATCCACTTCATCTTCATTAAATAAATCAGGGATATCACCTTCAAAAAAGAAAAATCTATATGTAGAATTTCGTATCTGAAGTTTAGATTACATATTTTTTTTATTCTTGATACTCGTTTTTTTATCATGATTATTATGTTTCCAAACTGCCCTTCTTCTGAAGAGCTGCAAGTAGACTATATGGGGGTTCCCCCCCGCCCCCCCACCCCATTTTATCTCTATAACAACCCCCTGAGGTAGGTCATGCTGAGAGAGAGTGACTGGCCCAAGGTCACCCAGTGAAGGCCAAACCACACATTACATTAAATGTGTTATTGAATTTTACGTGATTTGGTTTTTAAAAACAAAAGTAGCTGCTACTGTGATAACGTCCCTCAACCAGCATTTTGCACAGATAACCGAACCAAATGTTGCAGGACTGAATGCTGCCTCAATTTTAAATAAAATAAAATAAACTCAATATTGGTTATTCATAGACAATGAGGCTCTGTTATCTTGATGCTAAACTTAAATCATTCTCATAATTAAAGAGCTATATGCATGCAAAAGCACGTGCAGCTATTTCCCCCTCTCTCTATTGTCTAAAAAAAAACACAATTCTCTGTTTAGTTCTTTTTCAATTCCCTGTTTTTTCTGGAGCACTTCCAAGATTGGGTTAGTTATTATTTAAACCTTTTCACTATTTGTTGGTGTGTTGCTTTTTTGTGCGCTGTGCTTCACATGACTTATGCATTATTGCACTCTCAATAAAATATTTCCTATATCCATTCTCAGCAATTATTCATTCCTACATGCCACAAATATAATAATCAATCTAATCAATCACTGCAGCTACGCCTTAAAACCAAACCCTCCTTTCTCTATTGTGTTACGCAAATTAGCCAAATGAATGTTTTCTAAAAGTTGGTGATATTGTGAGGTCCTTTGGCTCCCAGCCTGCCTTTTTCCTCAATCTAACACCCCTACTATTTATTCTTTTTATTTGCAAACAGTTCCCAATTAGGGGTGCCAATTAGTTAGGGTTTTCCCCCACCAGCCTACATGTTTCTCTCCACTCTGCTTGGGTTAGCAGCGGTTTTTGTTGATGAAGCCAGAATTTCAAATAGAGGTCTCCCCATTTTTTGGGGTGGTGGTGGTGGGGAATATAAATCTCCCAGCCTTTATCTATGCTTTTGCAATCTCTGGGACTGGACTATATAATGCACACTGCATGCTGCCTGTGGGGAAACACTCCTGCTCACCTTGATGGATAAGGGAGAGAGCAGCACATTCAGCCAGTTCTGCTAAAACTGTCCCAGCTGCCAAATGTGCTCCTGAGCCAAATTCAAGGTCCTCATCAAGGAGTCCTGCAAAGCCCTTAACAGTGTGGGGTCTAAGGGCACAGGCCAACGGCAGAAATTTGCATATGCTAATTTATATGTCTAGATGGAAATTTAGACTGACTTCTGTGGGACGTTACTGAGTCAGATGGGCACATGAAGGAGCTGAGTCTCACAGACTTTCCTGTAAAACTGGCTAGAGAGAACTCTGTGAGATCACTTCCTTTGTCTGCCCAGGCAGGAAGCTGTAGCACTACATACTTCCTTCCTGCCTGGGCATCTCTCCTCTTTCCTTCATCGTGCTTCCAAGCTGACCACATGTGAGCTCAGACATCATTTTTGAACTTACATTTTGTACTTTTGTATCTTAGATAGTAGTTATAAACTTGCTTTCATTTTGCTACTGTAATTGCGGCTTCAAGTCCTTTGTAAGTAAATGATACTTTTACTTCTTCACAAAACAATGTGTGTGATTATCGTTTTAAAGGGAGAGAAAAGGGGTAACACCAGGAAAATCCAGTTTGCCTTAAAGCATCTTGGATTATTATTTATAGAAGGTTAAATCAACCTTGTCTTACCTCCCAGGTTTAAACTGCAAAAGATGGAACTCGGCTGATCTCACTAGAGTGAGAAAGGAAATGTAATAACTAAACAATATATCCTCTCCTTGTGCCCAAACCCATTCCTACAACTTTCTGAGGGAAATTTGTCCTCTAAGCAAAGTAAAACACACACACACACACACACACACACACACACACACTCAACTTATTTTTTAAATGTTGAAAGAGCAAGAGATTCGGGGTCTGGTGCAAAAGACCTGGAGCTTGAGGGTAATCCAAAACAAAATTCCTTCTGGGATTCAATTACATTAAAAACTGCCTCTAAGAGCTCCTGAAGGAATTGCATTCTGCAGAAAATCCTTTTCTTTCAGGAGGCATCAACAGAGCCTTTACTGGAGTTGCCCCAGGACTCGTGAGTTGCTGCCACCAACCGCCACCTGAGGAGCTGTGAAGAGTTGCTCTTTCCTCCTTTCTTGACATATTGAGAATGTAAAACATTATTGATTATGCAGGGCTTTGGCTGCTAATCATTTCCTGCCACTGTCATTCTCGTGGGTTGCTTCCGTTTCTGCTGAGCTGCACACTGTTTGAACAATATTTGTTTTATGTCACTATACTTTAGCCTGATAAATGCAGGACGGCAATATTTTTAGCAGACAAGTTACAGTAAATGGAGGTAGATTTTCATTTAATAAAGCCAGTTGCACAAACCCGGCCTTGGGAATCTCATACTAGGCTGATCCAGGGCATTTTTATGTCCAAGACATACAGAACTCCTCAGACCGACTGCATCATAAATCACAGGTATCACCATCATTCTTACTCTAAACTTATTGAAAGCAACACGGGATTTTGGACAATTTGAATGTTTTTTTCAGCAGGTTTTACATAGGCCATCCCTTCTTCCAAATGTGTGCAAATAACTCTCTCTTTCCAATGATAATGATAGAATGTTTATTTTATGTACACTTCGCCACAGACGGCAGAACGGCATCTATTATCCTGGGGGAATCTCCTTTTTCTGACAAGATCGTACTATTGTCCTAAAATAGTAAATGGTTGAAAAGACTCTAGATCTTTCTTCTGTGTTACTGTGTTGCAATTAGTGAAGAAACACAGTCAGCAGAGATTATTTTAATGGGTGTACAGTACTACTTTAAATGAAGTCTTCGCCATCTGTTCATCTCAATTATAAGCATAAAACCAACATATCTTACAATAGATTCAGAGAATACAAAAGATAGTCTACTGCTATACTCGGATTGTTCACCCCCCCCCTTTATATCTCTTCCCCTCTTCCAGATCTAACTGGAGAACACTCCTTAGTGGAAAGAATAATAAAATAAAATACCAATAATGCATTAATGCTGATCTGCAATCTATATATTCTGCTTTCCACTTTGACTGTTTATTCCTGTGCTGCAAGTTGAATGTTGTGCAATCACTTTGTTCAGGGAAGCTTTTAATGTTTGATGAATTATTGTATTTTAATATTTTGTTGGAAGCCACCCAGAGTGGCTGGGGAAGCCCAGCCAGATGGGTGGGTATAAATAATATATTATTATTATTATTATTATTATTATTATTATTATTATTATTATTATAGTGCTCTAGAGTGAGGGGTAAGCAGAATTCCTCATTAAGCAGAACATGCCTTCCTTTTGCATGTGTCCCATCACCTTTGCATTTTGAAACTCTGGCTGCTAAAAGCCAAGCTGGACAGCTTTCCAAAACCCAAAATTAATCTGAACCACCAAAAAAACAAACTTGATGGAGGTCTTCAAGCAGAGGTTGGTGATCCATCTTATCTGAATGTTATGTACTGAGCTGAATCCTAGAACAATAGAATCCAAAATGCAGCAGTCTGATTGGTCCTAGAACAATAGGGTCCAGAATGCAGCAGTCTGATTGCTCCACAGGAGCCACCCAATCCAGCTCCAGGTGGAAGTGAATCAGCGACCTGATTGGCCTGCAAGAGCAGCCAATCAGGCTCCTGGATGAAGTGAATCCGCAACCTGATTGGCCTACAGGAGTAGCCCGGAATTAGCCAATCACATGGGGCCCATTGTGTAAATAATGTATATATAGCAGACGTTTTGGGGAAAGATCAATTCCTTGCTACTATGAGCTGAATAAAGAGCATGAAATTCACACTTGACTCCGAGTATATTTCACTGAAACACTCTGGTTCTGGCTTGTCTGCCTTAAGAAGAGGGTTGACCTAAATGGCCTACAGAACTCTGTGATTCTGTGTAAGATAGAATCTCATAGGACTTAGGTAGTACTAGGTCACATGTAAGCACAACGTACGAAGCTGGCAAACGAATAGCAGAACTGCAACCAGTTCATCACTCTGAGACCTTAAAAAAGCACCCTGGTTACTGCAGCACATGAGAACATCTAGCAAACAACTCAGGTTCTCTCAAAATGTTGAGGAACTCTGGGCAGCATGCAATTACCCCTTCTTGTATGCTTGCATTGGAGAAATATGCAAATAAAATGTATTTTATAGTAGGGATGCTTAGAGGACTGCCTGGTCCTTTATATCCCTGACCAATCACTGAGATCTTGGGCAGGGTGTTTTTAGTGGTCCCTGATGGCTCACATGTGTGGCTCATAACTACTAGTAACTACTGAAATTAGACATGTCTTCCTCTTGCTGAACTTAGTGTGTGATAGAGAGTTTCTTATTTCAGCAGGCATTTTAAGGAAGCGGTAGGTTTTATGCAGTGCTTCCCCCCCTTAAAAAATGTTTAGGGGTACTCTCATTTTGACTCAAGAAAATCACCGGGAAGGGAAATGAAGTCACCATCGGAGGTGGTAGCAACAAAACTGACCAATCACCGTGCTAGATTCCAACTCCTACTTCACACATTAAACGCTCGCTTCCATCTGAGACTCAGGAAAAACTGTGATGGGAAATGAGGTCGCCATTGGGGGTAGCAACAGAACTGACGATTCACCGTGTTAGAGAAGAAACTTTTTTTAAAAAAAATAGTTTCTTCTCCCGTTAGATTCACAAAGTGTTTAGGGGTATGCGTACCCCTGCGTACCCCCCAGAAAAAACACTGGTTTTACGATGATTTTTATCTTATTCTTTGTACAGTTTTTTTGTTATAAAAAAAATCTGCAGTTTTATTTGCACTGCTTCAAAATATTAATGATTAAGTTGTACAGCCATGCCGTAAATAAAATGAACAAATAAATCAAAATATTTGACAAATTCATTCTTTGCCAGTTCTGTTATGAACTCACTTGATCTGCATCTCCTGGCTTAATGTACATAACCAGAATGCAGTTACCCTTTCCATTTCATATTTCTCCATATTTGTGATGTTGTTTTTGGCGTCAGCAAGTGTACCAAAATTGTGCAAAAAGCAAAGTTTGTTTTAGGGAAAATTATATTCAGATGTGCTTGCTCTTTGAGGAAATATATTGAGAAATGCATGTTTTGCAGGGCAATGTGTATTTAAATATTAATTTTCATGCAGACGTTTCTTTTAAAAAAGAATCACCATGGAGAAATGGGATGGGAAGGAATGAAGGCTGAACAAATGTGAAACTAACATGGACTGGAAATAGACTACGTTGTCCACCCCTATTTCTCTCTCTCTCTCTCTCTCTCTCTCTCTCACACACACACACACACACACACATTTAGAGATAAATATACTTAATCAGAAAATGCAGCTGCAGGATGAATTTCACAGACCTGACATTGTTAAAAAGGCACACATATATCAGTATAGGTGATATAAAAGGGAAATAGAGTGAAGGGCTCTCGTAAGAAATTTTAGACACCTTTGCACCAGCAGTGTCTGCAACTGCAATTTGAGGAGAGCAAGAATCACCCTGCTCCTGTTCCCGACCATTTGGAACGTAATCCCTCCGCAATTTTTTTTGTTATTCTAAAACGTGCGCCACAAATCAATTAATGCAGATGGTTTATACTGGTGAAATGTGTGTGGACTTACGCTGTGTGCCATTTTATATAACAATATCAAATATTAAAATAGTTGAAGCATTTTATAATAAACAGCGTTTCCCCCCCTTGATTGCAGTTGATTATGTTATGCAGCGTGTTCTGCTCGTGTCACAAAGGTGACTTAATACCTCCTATAACTCATCTCAACAGCTGACCTTTCTCCCTCGCTGATGAAGCCTATTCAAAACCTAGTGGCCTTTTGCTCATCTCAGGATCTTCTATTTTTCAACTGTTTTGATCATGAATATATTTACCGAAGGGTTTTTCTGTTTCTTAAAAAAAAACAAAAACAAAAAAAAACCCTCCACGAAGACTTCAATGGTCTCTTTAAAAGATGTTATTTAAATAAAGTACAAAAGAAACAGTCTCTCTCTCTTTTTTTTTGCATTTATGAGTTTTTGCTTACCTGATGCCAGCATGTCGTTAATTAATACGAGAAAACGCTCATCAGGGATCTGAGCATCTGCGTGAAGAAACACAGTGCCGATGTTCTTCACGCCAACTTTAAAGTAAAGTGTAGCAATATCACTCTGTAGAAGAAAGGGAGGTTTAGATCATTACGGAAATATGCATACTGAACAATATTGTCAAGCAAAGCAACCTCATGAAAGGGGGAGCTTAAAGACCCAACTTTTAAAATTCAAATCCTCTGAAGGGGAAACTACATATTTCTACAATATAGCAACCTAAGTGCTTCCCCTGTTCTGTTAAGGATCATGTTCTTATGTGCTGTCTTTACCTGAAGGAGCGTCTCCACCCCCATCGTTCAGCCCGGACACTGAGGTCCAGCTCCGAGGGACTTCTGGCAGTTCCCTCACTGTGAGAAGTGAAGTTACAGGGAACCAGGCAGAGGGCCTTCTCAGTAGTGGCGCCCACCCTGTGGAACACCCTCCCATCAGATGTCAAGGAAATAAACAACATTCTGACTT
The DNA here is from genome assembly GCA_034641385.1 of Darevskia mixta. Lineage (NCBI taxonomy): Eukaryota > Metazoa > Chordata > Lepidosauria > Squamata > Lacertidae > Darevskia > Darevskia mixta. The sequence continues at coordinate 1,900,081 of JAWWNH010000098.1, forward strand.
TTAGAAGACATCTGAAGGCAGCCCTGTTCAGGGAAGCTTTTAATGTTTGATGTTTTATCGTGTTTTTAATATTCTATTGGGAGCTGCAAAGAGTGGCTGGGGAGGCCCGGCCAGATGGGTGGGGTATAATTTATTTATTTATTTATTTATTTATTATTATTATTATTATTATTATTATTATTATTATTATTATTATTATTATTATTATCCAGGGCAGCAGTGAGAAGCTTCGCCTTTTATGCGTTGCTGCCCAGCCAGCCAGCAAGAAACTCCCCCAATCTGGGCCTCTGATTGGCCAATTTGAACCTGGTTTTGTTGGGTGGGACGTTATGCACATGGATGTGATGGCTGGGGTATTCCCCATCAGCTAGCAACCATGTGTGTCTGTGTGTCAGGGAAGGAGATGCAGAGTGAAGGTCCACAACCGACGCCCACCAGGGAAAGCAGTGAGTGTCCATTCCTGGACAGTAGTGAGAAGCCTCAGGGGCAGTGTATTTACCTGGTTTAAGTTCCCTTCGGAAGGAGAGGTTACTGAAAACCTGAGGTGTTTTTAAACGTTACAAATAAACAAATTGAGCAGAGATGAATTTAAAACGGCACAGCACTTCTGTAAGTAGCACATCCTATGTTGGAAATCAGATTCCCAGACAAGAGATCAAAACGTGTCTTCCAGAGCTCAGGCTTGCTCACTCTTTCTTCACCCATGTCCAACTGCAGTTTCTGTCTCTTGCAGTCTCCAAACCTGCTATTGTTTCTCGCACTGACAGACGTAGATTACATCAATGCAGTTGGGTGAGAAGGTGGAGGTATGCCACCTATATGTACTCTGTTATGTACTGAGCTGAATCCTAGAACAATAGGATCCAAAATGCAGCAGTCTGATTGGTCCTAGAACAATAGGGTCCGGAATGCAGTAGTCTGCTTGGTCCGCAGGAGCCACCCAATCCAGCTCCAGGTGGAAGTGAATCAGTGACCTGATTGGCCTGCAAGAGCAGCCAATCAGGCTCCTGGATGAAGTGAATCCGCAACCTGATTGGCCTACAGGAGTAGCCCGGAATTAGCCAATCACGTTTTGTGTAAATAATGTATATAAAGCAGACGTTTTGGGGAAAGATTCATTCCTTGCTACTATGAGCTGAATAAAGAGCATGAAATTTACACTTGACTCCGAGTATATTTCATACTCCCTAGGACAGGGGTGTCAAACTCCGGCCCTCCAGATGTTTTGAGACTACAATTCCCATCATCCCTGACCACTGGTCCTGTTAGCTAGGGCTGATGGGAATTGTAGTTCCAAAACATCTGGAGGGCCGGAGTTTGACACCCCTGCCCTAGGAAGATAAATCGATTGCCAGCTGTTTCAAAAACACTGTGGTCCATTGTTAGCACTATTTCCCTGCTGCCCTGACAAAGGCAAGTCCTGGTAGCTAACCATGTCCAAGTAGGGCTCCCCCTGTTTATTCAGCATTAATCCTGATTTGCTTGCACAAACGTTACACAGTAGTTAAATTGTATCCTGTTTTTATAGGGCATTCATTCCGATTTGTCTATGGATGGCTTTACAATGCACATTAATCCTGATTTGCTTGCAGTGTGTTTACACGGCTTCCTGTTAAATCATTTGTCAATCCCACTTTTCAATCTGCCTTGTTCCTTTTGAAAGTGGATTTGTTGCGCTAGAGAATTTTAATCCATTTCAATTGTGCAGGCTTAAAGCAGTTTAGTTTAGATTTCTCTGAATAAACACATTTTTATATACAGTTTTGACTAACAAACACTCATTTTACAAAGCAATTCCCCTAATGTAATGCATTATGTGTGCAAATATATACTTACTAATATATGTATTTATATGCACACTTTGATCTTGTGCACAGTATTTGGCTGGGAAATTGCTCTGCAAAATTTGGAGAAGTGCAACTTTTGAAGGGTAGCTGTGCTTTGGTTCACATTTTGTTTTGGATAGTGTGAATTAAGTAAGTTCACCCTTAAACGCAAACTGAATTGGATGTCTGTAACTTAGTGATAGGACACATGCATTGTATGCAGAAGGTCTCAGGTTCAACCCTTGGCATCTCCAGGGAGGGGTGAGACCATGGGAGAGACACTACCCCGCCCCAAATCCTGAACTTCTGCTGCCTGTCAGTGTAGACCATATCATGGTAGGTGGATCCAATGGTCTGTCTCGGTGTAAGGCATGTTCCTATGTTCCATTTTATAAAACCGTAGCAAAAGTTAACAAACTGCAGACCTGCATAACGTGAGTTGCTTATCTCCATCCAGCATGCAGAAGTCAAAAAGTAAGATCTAGACTCTGGTTAACATTCTAAAGTTACTGGCAAAATCAAAACAAAGGTGAACCAGAAACAAAGGCTCACACCAGACTGCAACAAGGCGATAAAAAAAATCCCCTTTGTATCTGCAAATGGGTTGGCACAAGCAAGAAGCAAAGCTCCCTAGAGGGCAGCACATAATTACCAATCGGAAGATGTAGTCACTGTCCTTAAGGGGAGGTGGCGAATGAACAAATCTATCACTAGTGCAACTTGAAGATTATGCCAAAACCACATGTTTCCATTTATGCAACGTTTGTTTTATGCTTTCACACTTAATAATGCTTGTATAACCGTTCTCCCAAGGCCTTCGTGTATATTATTTTAATATTCACCATCACCCAATTAGGTAGGTCCCATATTATAGATGGGAGACCGAGGCTGCAATAATGTCTTCTCCAAGCAAATTTGGCATGGTTCATCTAAGGTTGGAATTGCAGTTGCTTCGCCCGCTCACATCTCATGCTCTTAACTTCTATGCAACCCCAGAATGCATGCTCTGACAAGGCTTTACCGTTGCCAGGAGATTATGTATGAAACTCAAAAGACATGTCACAGTCGGAATACAAAATGACCTTAACAGATTGGAGAACAGGGCCCAATCTTACAACATGAATTTCAACAGGAATAACCAGCTGCACCAATATAAGACAGGGGGGGGGGGCATATGGCTTACTAGCAGAACAAGTGAAAAGGATCGAGGGGGAATGGTCTCCCTCAGGAGGTTGTGGACTCTCCTTCCTTGGAAGTTTTTAAGCAGAGGTTGGATGGCCATTTGTCATGGATCCTTTAGCTGAGATTCCTGCATTGCAGGGGGTTGGACTAGATGACCCTTGAGGTCCTTTCCCACTCTACAATTCTATGATTCTATGATACAGTTGTGACGGTACAGGTAGGTGAAGCTAGAATATGTTAGTGCTGGAAGGGAAATGGTTAAATAGGTTACCCAATCAGAACCCAGAGGTGGAGTCAGAAGGAATATAAAAGCCCACTCTGGGGAAGTTGAGGTTGGTTGTTGGGTAGAGGTTCTGAGGGAGGTTTGAAGTGGGTAGTTGGTTGGCAGTTGAGAGTCAGTTGGTCAGTGAGGAAAGAGGTATTAGTTCAGTTAGGTGAGGAACAAATAAGACAAATAAGTATTCTTGTAAACGTTATGAAACCACATGTGTTTTTATTCAGTACTAAATAAACATAACTTTGAGGTTACAATTTAAACCTGACTGGACTCAATAGATTTACCAGGTAGGCCCTGGTTGGTGGCAGAGGGAGAAGGGAGTGTGGTGGCACAGGGATCAATCGACGGTGAAACGCCCGGGGACCCTGTGTGATCGCCACAACAGTCGTACCTCAGAAGTCGAACAGAATTCGTTCCAGAAGTTCGTTCGACTTCCAAAACATTTGGAAACCAAGGCGCGGTTTGCAAACGTTCTCCAACAGGAACACTCCCTTCCGGGTTTGCAGTGTTTGGGAGCCAAAACCACCGACTCGCAAGGCGTTCAACTTCCGAGGTGTGACTGTATATGAATGCAGAATCTTAAAGTGCACTATGAGACTTACCCTGAGATCATGAATCCCGTAGCTTTTGCGCAGGGCGATTTGGAAGACTTCCAGTGAGCTGAGAAAAGCAGCTAAGCGGCACAGACTTTGCTTCCCACTTCCTCCGACTCCAATCAGAAGCGCATTTCCATAGGGAGCTTCAAGAATGCGGTTGATGCGGCAGCTACAGGGCAGGAACAGGTTACGTTTTGCAAAGATTGATCTTTTAAAGACAATCGGCTTTCTATCCAAAATATTTATGGTTGTAAACTAACAGTGCAATCCTAACCATTTCTACCCACAGGTAAGTCCCACTGAACTCAATGGGGGTTCTCTCCCAGGTAAATGAGATTGGGATTACAGCCTAGAGTGGGATTAAGATTACAGCCTAAATTAGGATTACACACCAGGATTTACTTCTAAGTAAGCATGCATTGTTATGCCACAATCCTATCAACCTCCTAAAGTTATTTAGTCCATTAATGACTGAGTTTATATTTCTAAAATATATTTAGAAATCAATAAAGGTGTTTTCTCAAAGGTACTGAAGGAAGGGCATTTATCTTAATTTACAATATTGCAGAGCTTTTATTGAAAATTGTAGGATAGAAAGATCACTATATGTGGCATAAGGAGAAGAGCACCTAAGCATCTGTGCAGTCTGCAAATAAATTTGCCCTTCAATGACCCTCCATCAATTAATAGGGGGAAATAACTAAGCTGCTATTAAAGTGTTCACTAATTAATCTACCTATTAAATTATTTAAAAGTTGATAGCCCTACGATCAACCTTTTTAATAACCATGGACTTGGGAGGGGGACTTGAACTGAATAACTTATTTAAGTTTGAATTTCCTGCAACTCTGAAATTAACAGTTTAAGCTTGCGTAATACCTCTCTGTCAAAGGTAAATTGTAAATGCAGTTTACAACCGAATAATAATAATAATAATAATAATAATAATAATAATAATAATAATATATTATTTGTACCCCGCCCATCTGGTTAGGCTCCCCCAGCCACTCTGGGCGGCTTCCAACAGAATATTAAAATACAATAATCTATTAAACATTGAAAGCTGCCCTAAACAGGGCTGCCTTCAGATGTCTTCTAAAAGTCTGGTAGTTGTTTTTCTCTTTGAGATCTGGTGGGAGGGTGTTCCACAGGGCGGGTGCCACTACCGAAAAGGCCCTCTGCCTGGTTCCCTGTAACTTGGCTTCTTGCAGCGAGGGAACCGCCAGAAGGCCCTCGGCACTGGACCTCAGTGTCCGGGCTGAATGATGGGGGTGGAGACGCTCCTTCAGGTATACTGGACCGAAGCCATTTAGGGCTTTAAAGGTCAGCACCAACACTTTGAATTGTGCTCAGAAACGTACTGGGAGCCAATGTAGGTCTTTCAAGACTGGTGTTACATTTGGCGGTACATTTGAGATAGTGCTACATAATAAAACGTAACAGTAAATCTGAATAAAAGGTCTTGCTAACATCTAGTTTACAGTCACTGTTTCCGTTGTTACTGCTGTAGTCAGACTGTGGGACAGTTTGCTCAATGATTTAAAATACAAATAAATAGACCAGTGATCCCACATTTATGTCCCAGGGCACTGTAGTGTGGTAAACCGATCTTGGAAACTTGCGCTACAATTGCCACTTGGAAGCATCTTCATTGCTCAAATGTTTTCTAGGGTATATGATGAGCTGTGATCCTGGCACACATTCACATGGGTCATAATGAGAAAACCTTGCGGCAACATCACCAAGTACCGTATTTTTCGCTCCATAAGATGCACCTTTTTCCTCCTAAAAAGTAAGGGGAAATGTCTGTGCGTCTTATGGAGAGAATGTGTGGTCCCTGGAGCTGAACTGCCCAGGGGCAAAAGCAGATCGTGCTTTTTTAAAAAAAAAAGAGAGAGAGAGAAGGGGGTGTTGAAAGGAAGCCCGCTGAGCAGCTGCTCAGCAAACGATCGGGGAGAGAGATAAGGGAGAGAGATTCCAGCCCTGCCCCCTTGCAGAGGGAGGCTGTTTCCCCAGCGACATGTGACTGGCTGATTAGATTATCTGTCTAGAAACTGTAGAAATGGCTTCCTGAAGCTGCAGAACTGTGAGTTAAACCCCATAAAACAGGGTTTTTTCCCTTTGCAAAGTAAGCTCAACAACTTTGAGCTGATCCTCAAAAAATTGGGACTTTCCCCCTCTAAAAACTAGGTGCGTCCTATGGTCAGGTGCGCCTTATAGAGCGAAAAAGGTAATTAAGGCCAAAGGATGCTTGAGAATTTCACTTGGTATGAATTTTTAAGCACCTGGCGTTCACTTCCTTGACAGACACGCAGATCAGAAACCAGTTGTCTTTTGTTTTTTGAAACTTCTCCAAATCTGCAGTACAGTTCTCTGCTCATTAAAAATGTGTAGCAAACATGTTTGTTTTTTTCCGTCCCTGAAGCACAGCAGATGGCTCCAATCCATTGCAGCCAGGTTGCCTGCCACCCAGCCAACAGGGGACAGAGGGAAGGGTGTGTGGCTGCTGCCACCAATAGCAAATGTAAATTTAAAAAAGCCACTCACATCAATAACAATCAAGGTGTTTTGTTTTGTTTTTTTAAGGGCAAGGAGGAAGAAGATCAGAGTAGTGAGGTGCTACTGGAATGATTTTTTTTTATTTTGTTTTGACTACGGCAGACCAACACGGCTACCTACCTGTAACTGGAACTTTCTGACAGTAACAGTTGTTCAACAGTGGAGCAATCTCCCTCGGGAGGTTGTAGACTCTCCTTCCGTGGAAGTTTCTAAGCAGAGGTCGGGTGGCCATCTCTCGTGGATGCTTTAGCTGAGATTCCTGCATTGCAGGGGGTTGGACTAGATGACCCCTGGGGGTCTCTTCCAACTCTAAGATTCTATGATCATGAGAACTGGAAACTTGCTTTTTCTTTTAAATGAAAGTTGATAACTAAAGGAGGCTGAAGAATGAACCCGATTTTGAATTGGAAGCTATATTATAGAAAGCTTTTTGAAACAGCTATGATTCTATGATTTAGGCTCCCTCAAAGCAGGCAGCACCACTGCCTTTCTTCTCTATAAAAACACAAAAGATGCTGGCCACTACAGTCTTACCTTGGATCTCGAACGCCTTGGTACTCGGACGTTTTGGCTCCCAAACGCAGCAAACCTGGAAGTGAACACTCTTTGGAACCCGAATGTCTGACGTGGCTACTGGAGCTTCCAATTGGCTGCATGAGCTTCCTGCAGCCAATAAGAAGTCGTGCTTTGGTTTCCGAACATTTTGGAAGTTGAACGGACTTCTGGAACGGATTCCGTTAAACTTCCAAGGTTTGACTGCATTACTATTTGCTTGGTGTTGTTGGAAGTGTTGGTTTAGCAGTTGCAGTTCAATTATTTTAGCTAGCCATACACGTTACACAGCTGCTCAAGTAGGCAAGGTTCTCTGGACTGAAGCCTTTATCAAACAAACTCTTTCTGACCACTTCACCATCAGCATGCAGTGTGGCAAGATGATGACAACACTTTGTTAGTGCGGGGTTTAATAGCCACGTGGTTTGAGTTTCTTTTTTTTTATTGATTAGATCAATCTCTGCTGGGACTGGAGCTTTCTCAAGAACTCATCCCAGCTCAGACTCGCTGACATCTGGCCTCAGGCTGAGCTCAGACTCTACATGCACGACTTCCTGCCAGAGTAATTAAGTGCGTTTTTCTTGATTAACAAAAAAACAAAGCAAGAGGGAAAAATTAATTTGCTTTCTGTTGCAGATCCCAGTGGAAGAGCCTTTCAGAAACTCTTTGGGAAACAATTCCATCATTGCCGTGCTGATGAGGCATCCTCAAATTGGGCCACAATTTGAATGTAGTGCCAGTCTTTAGAACTGATACAATACAGTGTAGACACACATACATATATATGAATGATACCTTTTATGGATTCATGTTCCACTGTTTAAAAACCCCACCATTCAAAGCTACCATACGAACAGCATATGGAGTAGGATGAGAGTGTGACAGAATGAAGATGTAAGTAGGGAAATTTAGAACATTGAAATGCACCTCATAATTATATCCTCCCAGTCCTTATTATACATTGATATCTTCACTCAAACGAGCAAGCTGCTAGATAGAAATGCCATAGGACCCGAGAGAGGGGAACTGATGTTTTTCATTTCACCCGGGGATCTCTAGAATAATTTTAAAGCATCGGGGTTTTTTTTCATGACACACACCTGGAACTGTAAAATATTTGAAAGCAATGTAATATTCTATAAACCGAATCTTAAAATATCCTTACAGGTCATGTCTCTATCTGCTCCTGAGCTTTACTTTGGATTTGACTTTAGCAGCAGAGTACACACTGAGCAACAGCCAATGGGTTACAATACTGTAAGATCCAGGCTCCTTGAGACCTTTTTTAAAAAATTGCAAATGCATTTCTATAGTTAAAAAGGTAAAGGGACCCCTGACCATTAGGTCCAGTCACGGACGACTCTGGGGTTGCGGCGCTCATCTTGCTTTACTGGCTGAGGGAGCCAGTGTACAGCTTCTGGGTCATGTGGCCAGCATGACTAAGCCGCTTCTGGCGAACCAGAGCAGCGCGCGGAAACGGCGTTTACCTTCCCGCCGGAGCGGTACCTATTTATCTACTTGCACTTTGACGTGCTTTCGAACTGCTAGGTGGGCAGGAGCTGGGACGGAGCAACGGGAGCTCACCCCATCGTGGGGATTTGAACCACCGACCTTCTGATCAGCAAGCCCTAGGCTCTGTGGTTTAACCCACAGCGCCACCTGTGCTAAAAGTCTCACTTAGACTCGGCCACTTTACAAGCACCCCTTACCCTTTTCTAAACCTTTCCAGGAGGACATTTTCAAATACTTTGTAAATACATTGGCACACCAGTGTATTGTTTGCATCGAAGCGGCACCTCTCTCACACACGCCAAGACTCGAATAACTTACACGTGCTGTATGGCATCCTCAAAGAGAACAAGGTTCATTGCTGCATGCAGTTCGTTGTAGTGCTCTAACGCCTCTGTTAAAATTCTGGTCAGCTTCTTCCAATCAGATACTGGAAAGTAACGAGGTTCTCCAACACCATGGGCAAAGTGGCAGTAAATTAGTGGCTTATAGATAAATACGTGCTCATCAACACCCTGGTGGCAACAACACAGAGATACAAACAAGCGTTCATCCTGCACGTTAACCCTTTCACTATTTTAACTTGATAACAAACAGAGGATGCTGAAATTATAGTCGGAGAGGCTGAATTAAAATTTAGGTACACAGGAAGCTGCCATACACCGTTGGTCCTCCTAAGCTCAGTATTGTCTACCCAGCCTAGAAGTGGCTCTCCAGGGTTTCAAGACTTGGGGACATTCCCAGCTTCTCCAGGAAATGCTGGAGGTCCAACATGGAACTGTCTGTAGGCAAAGTAAAGGCTCTGCCACTGAGCTACAGCCACTCTCAAATCTCTCTGGCAAGACAATGCAAAATACTTGACTTGTAGCCAGATCCTTTGCGCATTTACTCAGAAACATCCCAATGTGCTCAATAGGACTTGTTTCAAAGTAAATGCACACAGGACTGTAGTTTGAGTCACCAGATACCACTGCCTGGGAGCAGATAAATTTCCATTCCAGAGAACTAAAAGGTCACAATCCGGCTCAGACTGAGAACATGAAAGCTAAAGCTGGCATTCTTTTCCTTTTCCTGTTTTGTATGAGAATGTGAAACCAGCCTCGTATTGACCTGAAAGTGAGCACCAGAGCACAGTTATTGAAGGAAAAAAGGTAAAGGCAAAGGACCCCTGGATGGTTAAGTCCAGTCAAAGGCGACTATGGGGTTGCGGCACTCATCTCACTTTCAGGCCAAGGGAGCCGGCGTTTGTCCGCAGACAGCTTTCCAGGTCATGTGGCCAGCATGACTAAACTGCTTCTGGTGCAACAGAACACTGTGACAGAAACAAGAGCACACAGAAATGCCATTTACCTTCCCGTCACAGTGGTACCTATTTATCTACTCGCACTGGTGTGCTTTTGAACTGCTAGGTTGGCAGGAGCTGGGAAAGAGCAATGGGAGCTCACCCTGTGGTGGGGATTCGAACCGCCGTCCTTTTGATTGGCAAGTCCAAGAGGCTCAGTGGTTTAGACCACAGCGCCACCCACGTCCCTTAAGTTATTGAAGTACCACATAGCAGTACAGAGTCTCCAACAAAGATGTGCTCTCCCAAGCCCACATTCCCAACATGTTCACAATCCTGTCTCAGTGTCATCTGCATTGGCTTGGTCATGCCTGCAGAATGGCGAGATGCCCGGGTTCAAGCTGCATGACCACTGGCAGACCAACTCTGCATTATAAAGATGTCTGCAAATGTGACATGAAGACTGACAACATCAACCCTGCCCTGTGGGAATCACTTGCAGATGACCGCAGTGCCCGGAGACAGGCAAATAAATCATGTATCTATAGCAGTGAGCAGAGGAGGAATGACCACTGGGAGGAGCACACAGGGATGAAACGCCATAGTGTGTCTGCAGCAGCACAACCCGGCACCTTCATCTGCCCCGGCTGCAACAAAACATGTTGCTCCTGTATCAGGCTCTACAGCAACAGCAAGTGCTGCAAACTTCCAACAGTTTGACTTCACCCCCGAAGGTGCACTCCTCCATTGTCTCTCGAGACAGACGGATGCCAGCAATTTACTCAAAACGCTTACTTCTATTGCACCTCTCTAGCAGTTCAAGGTAAAGGTAAAGGGACCCCTGACCATTAGGTCCAGTCGTGTCCGACTCTGGGGTTGCGGCGCTCATCTTGCTTTATTGGCCAAGGGAGCCGGCGTACAGCTTCCGGGTCATGTGGCCAGCATGACAAAGCCGCTTCTGGCGAACCAGAGCAGCGCACGGAAACGCCGTTTACCTTCCCGCCGGAGCGGTACCTATTGATCTACTTGCACTTTGACGTGCTTTCGAACTGCTAGGTGGGCAGGAGCTGGGACAGAGCAATGGGAGCTCACCCCGTTGCAGGGATTTGAACCGCCGACCTTCTGATCAGCAAGCCCTAGGCTCTGTGGTTTAACCCACAGCGCCACCTGGGTCCCTGCAGTTCAAGGTAGCTTGACAGCAAACATGGTACCTTAGTCTCATGCAGTTCTCATATATTTTATAGAAATGTTTCAGCAACTTATTGACAGGGATGTAGTGAAAGGGGTGGCTATAAACTTATGTTGTGGGCATGTGACAAGGCATCTGTGTTCTGGGATCAAGGTTTTAGTCCCAGACTTGGGATACACTTTTAACGCAAACACGCATGTGTATGCTGGTTATGCCCATGGTGAGCCCCAGTTGTGGGTCCTAAATCTTCAACTAAAAACCAATTCTCTACATTTTTAATCTGTCATGACAGAGTCCTTCATGTGTCACACAATCAAGCATGTGTCACACAATCAATTCCCTTTCCAATGTATACACTCAGAATAATATTCAGCAGACAGATCACTCTCAACCGCAAAAATCCAGGCTGAAAACACCTGATCACCATCTTATTGAATGTAACACTGACATAGGCTCACATTTGTGCTATTTTCCTCTGTCTTCATTCCAATAATGACCATTAAATCAGATGGTTACTGAGGAAATTCACAATCTTCAGCAGAATCAATTAGATCTGTCCAACCTGCTTGTCCAGCTTCAATCAATGCATTTCATTAATGATTATTCTGCAGATGAAAAACACGCCTCAGATAGGAATGTTTCATGGTCAAAGTCACACTCAAGACATACCTCAAAATGCCTTTTGGCTGTATCAATAAGCACTTTGTTATAATGTTCGATATCATTTTCCTCCATAAGTTTATCTGAGTAGACTCGGGAAGATTCATGAAACCATAAATGGACCAAGTCAATAGGAGACCGCACACAGTCTGGGGTTGCGAAAAGCATACCCTACAAAACAGTTTGAAGTGTTTATTTGCACATTATCTTTCTTGAGCATTAGTTTATGACTAGTACCTAAATATGCCATTCAATAAACTGTACTCCTCTGGCACACACAGAAACGTGTGGCTTTGCTATTCACAATATGTGCATATATTTGATAGGCAATTAATGGCTTGCAGCTAAAAGCAACGTGTTGTTTATAATGAGGTACTATGGTTGCCTTGTGAACATCAATTCCTTTTCCTCCCACCCTTACTATCTATAATTTACATTTGAGTGAAAATCATGCTTTTATAATTTGCCTCAAGAACGGCTTCACTCTATTTACAGCATTCCGTTCTCACACTATGGCTGTGTGCACATTACCTATTTCCTCTGACTCCAGTGCTTCCACCACTGGCTTTTAAATCTGGGCACACACATTACCCATGGTGCAGAGCTATCCCGTCATTTCTTGAGAAGTAATGCTGTTTCATGTATTTCCCCTCAAACTGGCTTCAATCCGAAATGAAAACTTAAATCCACTTTGTAGTTAAGCTGAGGTATATATACATGTGAGACAGTCATTGCGCATGTGTAAATGACAGCTTCATGGGGACTTGGGGGTTGCGGGGGGGGGATGCACAGCTGGTTGAGACATCCCTGCTCCCCTTTGGTGTGTAAAACAGCATGCAAATGTGACTTGAAACCCAGTGAGGGAGAAATGACCTCACTGTTTTTTAAGCTGTTAATGTGTACCAGTGGCGTACCGTGGGTTGCCATTGTCAGGGGCCGCACGGAGGGGTGAATGGGAGGGAGGGAGACCGAATGGAGTATGCATGCACATTTAACTGCCTAATGGCATCCACACTGTTGTGTATTGATGCAGAGTGTTATCATATATATATTACTATTGTCTGTAATCACATTAGGGTAAAGTGTAAAAGTGTAAATGCGTCCCAGAAGGAACAGTTACTATTGGTGCATTCAAGTTGCTGCATTTGGATCCTCTGTCTTATTGGTTCCCACCAAAAAGCAGCTGTGTGATTGCTTGAGATTGTTCCCTCCAAAATGTATCTTTTCCTTGCCAGTCTTCTGTCCCTATAAATGTAGCTTCCCTACCCTCAGTTCCCCCAGTCTTGTTTGCCTGAATAAAGAGTTGTTACATGAAGAAGCTGTCTCCTGCCTACTATGTCAGAGAACTGAAATCACTTGCTGAAATCATTAATCCACGCTACAACACACACCACCCAGGAGATTGCAGCCACAGAGATAAGAAGGGTCTTTCTGTTGTTTCACTTCCTGTTGAATTCACTTCCTGTTACACACGGAGAAGCAGTTTTCAACAGACCCCAGCGACAGAAGTGTGCAGCTGTATTGAGGCAGCACCAGGTGCTGAAATTCTGCGTCCCCTAACAATTTTGTGCCCGCTCCAACTGCCCCTGTGCCCCATGCTATACCACAGATATGTCCATAGCCTTATTTTCCAACCCCCATCCCCACCCCAGACTAAAGCTTTTGTAAGGCTAGAATTACATGCAAATAGATATTATTTATGAACTTAGATCCAACACTGATCCTGCTTTTTACTGCACAGCCCAGCCATTTCCTCCTGTAAGACTACTTGCAGGGCTGCCGCGCTCACCAGGCAATGCGAGGCAGGCGCCTCAGGTGGCAGATCTGGGTCCAAGGAGTGTGCTGCTCACTGCCTCTGCCTCCTATGTGGCTGTGCCTCCTCCACCTTATGTGTGCCACGTCACTTCTGTGCCCCACTGCTGCCTACTCCTTTGTGGGTGTGAACTGCTGTGGTGGCCACCATCCCCCCATAGCAGCAGGGCAGACCATGCACACAGCAGAGGAAGGGGCAAGGGGCATTTATAGAGGCAGCAATAGCTGGGGGTCAGGGCAGCAGAGGGGCACGTCCGAGGTGGAGAACAGCGGTGGGTTTTGGCCTCAAGTGGCAAAACGCCCTAGGCTGGCCGTGGTCCACCGTATGCGAGTTATACAACAACACGACTCTGAACAATTAGAAACAAAGAAAGGAGTGAACTTCATTACCTGGAATATGCGTGTCAAATCTCTTAGATTAAAAATATAATGAAATCGGATGGCCGTGGGTAGAAAATTCTGCGTCATCTTCTGGTGCAGTGAAATGGCAGCTTGGACAAGTGTGCCGACAGACTTCACTATACTGTAACAGAATCCCCCTTGCTGGAAATGCATGTTCATTATCTTCCCGTAGATAGTTGCTAAAGCATCTGCTCCGGGGAAGTGGACAGCGAACACAGAGAAATGTCTCTGAAAGAGAAGGGGGGAAAGGGAGATGGGGAAGAAGCAAACCAGAGAGTATATTATAGCCACTATTTGATTTGCATATTTGAAATCTTGAAGGCAACTTTCAAAGGGAGCTGAAAAGTTTTTTTGGGTGGTGGGGAAACATACTTTGCTTAAAAATAAATAAATCCTACACATCAGAAGAGCCCTCCTGGACCACACCCAAAGTTCAGCATCCTGCTTCCAAAAAGTGTTCAACAAGATGCTTCCAACAAGCCAATGGCAAAGGATGAAGCCCAACCCAGTCTCCCACCCTAGATTGACTAGTGTCAGGCTTCAGGGAACTGGCTTCCTCCCCACTTTGGCAGTAGATAAACAGAACAAAGGAAAAGGAGTCTTCTAACCAGTTAGAAACTTTAATGATCACAGTGAGAGAATCCATTTCCTAGGAATGAAGTGTTGGGAGATTCATTCCCCTGTGTGCAGTCATGGGCTTATTGTTTATCACATGACTGGTATGTGTTTTGATTCCACAGAGTGGGAAGTGGGAAGTGACGGAAGACAGGATGTTTGTCTTACAGTGTTCCCTTAAGTAGGACTGTTGTCCATTGTTCTCTCTCTTTGTTGCCTGATGCTAGAGAGAGAGAGGGAGCCATGATGGAGTGCTCCTCGTGTGTATTATATGTAATAAATTAGGTTAGCCAACATGCTGAGTTGCTGTGGTCTGTTACACAACTGCGCAAGACTCTGTGGATCCAGTAAGTGTGCTGATGTTCTCCCACATCAGTCACAGTGATGTCCGGGGGCTGAAGAAGCTTAAGAAGCTCCCGAATGATCATCCAGGAAGCAGGGAACATGCCAGTCGGGCATGTGTCTCTGCCAGGGTTCTACTTGTGAGTAGAGGCTGTTTCCTGACATGAAGGTGCTCCTACAATTATGGGTTCCACCCACTTACTCCCTAGTCACACACGTCATTACTGTTTCTTGTAACCTGAGCTTGTAACCACTGTGCTTTCTGTGCTGCCACCTTATCTGCTCTTCTTGACCTTGGGCTGAGCGAAGGAATGCTTTCCAGAGACAGTGAATCTGTTAACCCTCTCCCTCCCAGTGTTTCTTCTCCTAACTGTTCCCCATCCATTATTTCCCAGCTTCTGCCTTCTAAACTATGTCCCTCTGCAAACCACTGTTCCAAATCTATACTGTCCTCCTGCTCCTGGGAAGATCCAGGATCCTGATCAGGAGCGGGGGGGGGGGTGGTAGCTCCCACCATTCCTCCTCAGTGCAGCCCTCCTCAACACGGTCCCTGACAACTAGTATCCTCCTATGCTTTTAATTTTGTTTCATTCATGATGGTTTTCACTTCATCACAAAATACTTCACCTGGCTTATTCAAGTCAGGCATCCATTCACATTCAGAGGATACTTTTGCAGATTAGGAAGCTATTTCCAATGAGTGCTTATGTGTGAATGGACCTAGTTGTGCTCATTCCTGATCATATTATTTAGCTCTGTATCTAGTCCAATGATTCACATATCATTATTTATTAGTATTATTACGAGAAAGCAGAGAAAAAGCCGTGCTTGAGTATTTCTAACACACACAAACCCAAAAAACTCTACCTCCAGAGGTGTAAACACCAGTGCACACAATAAAGTTAATTATTTTCTCTTCTGCTGAAATTAAAATCACTTTAACATTATTCTGTGGAAGAAGAGGGAGGAATAGGCAGCTAACATTTGCCACTTATGGCAACCTACCTGAAGACGCTGATTTACTGAAAAACTTCCAGCCGTGGGATTCATGCACGTGACATACTGACAATTGTGAATTTCTTTCAAAATCAGTTTCTGTCTGTCATACCTATGTAGTTACAAAATAACAAAGAGATAATAAAACTCAATTGTATATTCACAGTTTGAGATCCCTATTGACAGATCTTCACACTGAAGGCTGCTGTAAGAAAGTCTGATTATGTAGCCCTCTGTTAAAAGATCTGAAAACCTTTCTTTTGTCCCTGCTCTCTTAACACAAGATTCCTATAATTCTCAGTCTCTTAAGCAACTCTGAAGACTGACAGGACCTAAATTTGGCCTCCTCTCATCAAATTATGACAGTGGTGTTCAAGTATCTCCTGTATGGAAGTGAGAATTTCCAATGTTGGCATCCCTTTAACAAGGCTATTGAGATGCCGTAACCAATTTCGACAAGTGCAGCAGATGCAGTTCTGCGCTTGGAAACGGGCAGAAGAAGGCATGGATGTGGTTCAGGGTTACTGTGAACTCATTCACCCAGTCAAAACTAGGTAACAGGTAATGGGGAAGAAAAGCCTCTACCTGAGACCTTGCAGATCCCACATTAATCAGGGTAGACAATACCAGGTTAGATGAGAAAGCGGGTTCTCCTTCATGGAGAGTACGTGTTGCGGTGGGGGTCAGAAAATCACCCCACTTGGTGCTGGGCGGGTACGATTGGATGGTCACTGCCCTGATTGGGTCCTGGGTTGTTGTTGGGGAGAATTAAGTGTTGCAATTTGTGATGGACAGCCCAGCGGGTTTATAACCCTTGGCACGCCTTGTGATGTTCCTCTTTGCTGCGTGCAACGAATCTCCCACCCTTCCCCCCCTTTTTATTAGGCCTCTGTGCTGACCTTGCTATGCCTGTCATGGGGTTTGCCTTTGGGGCAGGGGCCTGGTAGGAATTTTTCCAGTTGGCTGATTGGCTGGTGCCTTCTGGTTTTCGCCTACTGCGTAGCAAATAGTCACAACTTGTACGGTTGGCAGTTAGGCATTGGTTATTTTTGTTCGGGTCTGGAGGGAAAAAGATTGGCTGTGTCTGCCCCTCCAATGCTGCTGCTGCGCAGGGAATTCCGTTAAAGGAATCCAGAGGCTCACCATGCTTTTGTCCATATCCCCCGGTAGGGGGCCAGGGCCACGCAAGAGCCTCTGGGAGCATTTGGGGAGAGACGTTGGGCTCGACCCCCAGTCTCATTTTCTCTCCCCTAAGTGTTTTCCCTTACGGTCGTCAGTTCTGTCCTCAGTGGGACAGATAGTCGGAACCAATGCCTATGCAACCACTCACATATCATGTATTCAATAAAGTTGTGGCCAAAATTATGCCAAAAACCAAAACCTAAAATAATGTCTGAAGCGTGAGTTATTTGGGGTGGATTTGGGGACCTCAACACGCAAAATAGCCTGACTTGGTGTAAGGCAGCTCCTATGTTATTCATCTTGCTTCCATGAGATATATAGGATGTGCATGAGTCCTACTTTACAGAGGGCAGCCATCTGGTCCAGCTCTGGTTAAAAGATGAAGAACCACAATGCAGGGGCCTCAAAAATGTCCATCAACAATTAATACTTGAAGAGCAGACTGAACAAGCACACAGGTCAACTGGTCCCAGTCTTCCCCATTATGGTTAGATGCATTGTGCTTCTATTTAATTCACAGCAATTCTTTTAACAATTCAGCTGTTCATACAAATTACCATATGCCATGCAAATCTGTGTCCTCTCTTTTTTTGGTGATTTGTTGGTTAAATCCAGGGCTTTTTTCCTGCAGTGATGAGTTTGCTGCCCAAGAAGGGCCTGTTTGGACAATGTCTTCCTGACCTTCAGGATACTGACCAATGTCTTCTTATTTAGGAATTATTTCAGGCGCCAGGAGAGCAACACTAGTGACTGTTTTAGATATGGTGGGGATTATTTCTATCTTATTCTTTTAATTTAATAGTGTTGCCTTTTTATTGTTAGGTCTTCTGGAAGCTGCTTCAACAAACCTGTGGGACTAGTTAGGTGGGGCCGAAGCTTTTAAAATAATAACAAAGCAAACAACTGTAGCTTCCAAACAGCTGTTTCCATAATCATGGCAGGATATTTCCCTGCAACTGAATGCACAGGAATTGCTTGTGAGGAGCTGTATCTATGGAGGGTGCAGGTTTTCTCAGGAAAAGTTAGATTTCATGGTAAGAAAGACCAGTCTAACTGTTTAAACTAGAGCTGGGTGCATTTATTTCTTGTTTCCCCAACCATTCATTGGGTAGCTGGGTAGGAACAAAATGAAACCCACCCACCCCAAAATCATGGACAGGTGGAAGAAATTTCTCTGACATTCCTAAGAGTGTGTGTCAGGGATCTGACCTCACGCAAGGCTCTTGAGACAGGGAAGGAGGGGTGGAGGGAAGTGCAGCCTCTCTTGGGAAGCAGCTCGGAGTCCAGTGGGGGTAGCAAGGAAAGCCCCAGTGGTGAGGAGCAGGAACTGCCAGGCAGTGCGGTGGAGCTGAGGGTCAGAGATGTGGACAGAGCCTCAGCACCACCTGAGTGGTCTGAGAAGCAAAGCGGTCAGCTACTTCCGTCGCCCCAAATGCGTAGGGGGGGAAAGCGTAAGGAAAGGAGGTGACGCTTTGGAATTCCAAAGCTTCTATGTTGGGGGAGGAACCGGCGAAAGCCACTCCCGGATTCTGGAACCGACTCAAGCGGACATGAATCTTAAACACTCCGATGTACATAGTTTGTAAATAAAGTATTAGCTTTAGAAGAACGGATGTTTCTGGCTCTTTACTTTCAAGGAGACAACCCCGAGCCCTTACAGTGTGTTTTCAGTTACCTTCCAAGGTGGCCAAAGGTTTTCCGTTTTCCATTGATTTTTTAAATGAGAGAGAGGGAGGGAGGGAGGGAGGGAGGGAGAGACAGGGAATGCTTCTTCGACACTGCTCACCAGTTATACTTCCCAGAATGCTTTGCCAGCAACACCATGTCACATCTCATTGCACCTAAGGCACAATGGGAGTTGTGGCCAGTGGGAACAGAAGTGAGGCTTTTCTCACACGATCTTCCTGCCAGCTACACTACTTCTTCAATCGACACAAGATAATACCGCCAAGGCGACTATCTGTAAACAAACAATAAATGTCCATAAAAACGGCAAAAGTAGTTTCTTTCCCAAATAGGAAAGCAGGGGTATATCTGTCCCCAGCTGCATGTTTCCATCGGGAGGAGCATAGAAAGAGGACAATGTCCTTCAGTTTGTTAAACCTTGAAGGAAGTCTATACCCCTGCTTTAAGTTGTTTACATACTGTCTTCTCTTGTATTTTATTTACTACAAAGCTCGATGACTAAGCTCCTTAGTGACAAAACGTCGAATTACCGGAATGACATCCATGCACTGAACCACTGGCATATCACAAGTGGACTCTTTATTACTGCATTTGCAATTGTTCGAGATAACAACAAGAAGAAATGAGCACTGAACCACTGATATATTTATTACAAGTGAACTCTTTATTTACTGCATTTACTATTGTTTAAGATAAAGCCTATTTGGGAACGAAACTGCTTTTGCCATTTTTATGGACGTTTATTGTTTGTTTACAGATAGTTGCTTTGGTGATATTATCTTGCGCCGATTGCAGTAGTCATTGTATCACCATCCTGTTCATTGTTTTCTAGCTGTACTTCCTGGCAATACCTAGTAAGGTAAGCAGCAACCGCATCCCCAAAATTTTGCAGTCATTTTGTCATGCTCTTCCATTGATGGTTGTCTGCCCACATATAGGGCACCTACCAGTGCAAATATTGAAGCTTTCCCCAGTAACAGATAAGCAAAATAAGGGTTCCTACTCGTTAATACGGGACCCAGGTGGCGCTGTGGGTTAAACCACAGAGCTTAGGGCTTGCTGATCAGAAGGTCGGCGGTTTGAATCAATGCAACGGGGTGAGCTCCCGTTGCTTGGTCCCTGCTCCTGCCAACCTAGCAGTTCGAAAGCACGTCAAAGTGCAAGTAGATAAATAGAAACCGCTCCGGCGGGAAGGTAAACGGCATTTCCATGCGCTGCTCTGGTTCGCCAGAAGCGGCTTTGTCATGCTGGCCACATGACCTGGAAGCTGTACGCCGGCTCCCTCGGCCAATAAAGCGAGATGAGCGCCGCAACCCCAGCGTCGGTCACGACTGGACCTAATGGTCAGGGGTCCCTTTACCTTTACCTTACTCATTAATATGTGCCATGCTATTTTCTTTACTCATCAGTTCATAGCCATACTAGTCAAGCTAGAAATCATTTAATATTTCCAAATACTGTATGAATATATGTATAACTTTAAACTTTATTTTAAAAAAAGTTTACCAATGACTATAGTCGAGGTGCTGTCTAATTAAAGTATGAGGCTGGACAGTCCCATAGGCATCCACCTCAGGCATATTAAGATCATCAATGAAGTAAATTAATTTTCTCATGCCTGGAGGAGCATAATTTCTGCCAGCTTTCTTTTCCAAGGACCTTTCAAGAACACCTGCGAAGAGAACAGAAGTTGCATGAGAACAATAGTTGAAGCGCAGCTGTAAGAAAAGGCATAGAGTTCAAATACCTAGTGTGCTTGAACAGATCATTATCGTCATATATAGAGCTTATTCATATACACTTTCATATGTCGAAGGCTCAGAGGGTCTAAAAACCCTAAAGTACGTGAATGAAATTTATTCTGAGCTGCCAGTCAGCAACGACAGACTTTGTGGCTGAGGCCCTATATCAGGAGTAGCCAATGTGGTGCCTTCCAGCAGCGGTGGACTCGGGGAGCCTCAAATTTCAGCAGCTCCCCCTGCCCCTTGAGCTCACAATTGTTGCGGCACCACCTGTGGCGCCGATACCCAGTGCGGCCGAACCAGTCATGCTACCCTAAAACAGTCTTTCCTTTCAGAGAGTGGTGTTTTCCCAACTCCCATCAGCCCCAACCAGCATAGCCAAAGACAAGAGGTGATGGGGGTTGTAGTAAAACAACAGCAGGCAGACACTACTACACGCACAAAATAGACCGTGTTGATACATCTAGGTCAAAATAAATAAATAAATAAGATCTGGATCTGGAAGGACTAAACCACACAGGGGATCCGTGACTGATCCTCCAGGATTTGTTTATTTTTTTTGCTTTTTCTGACAAATGGTGTGCTGTAATCTTAGTACCACCAACACCACATAACACCGGTCCTGAAAGACCTACATTGGCTCCCGAGCACAATTAAAAGTGTTGGTGCTGACCTTTAAAGGCCTAAACGGCCTCAGCCCAGTATACATGAAGGAGTGTCTCCACCCCCATCGTTCAGCCTGGACACTGAGGTCCATCTCCGAGGGCCTTCTGGCGGTTTCCTCACTGCGAGAAGTGAAGTTACAGGGAACCAGGCAGAGGGCCTTCTCGGTAGTGGCACCCGCCCTGTGGAGCGCCCTCCCATCAGATGTCAAGGAAATAAACAACTACAGTAGACGCTCGGGTCGCAAACGTGATCCACGCAGGAGGCGCGTTCGCAACCTGCAGCATTAGCAACCCACACCGCTGCGTCTGCGCACACACGTGACACAATTCGGTGCTTCTGTGCATGTGCAAAGCGCGATTAAGTGCTTCTGTGCATGTGCAAGCGCCGAACCCGGAAGTAACCCGTTCCGTTACTTCCGGGTTCGGCGCGGTGCACAACCCGAAATCGCGCAACCTGAAGCAGCCGTAACCCGAGGTATGACTGTATCTGACTTTTAGAAGACATCTGAAGGCAGCCCTGTTTAGGGAAGGTTTTAATGTTTGATGTTTTATCACATTTTTTATATTCTGTTGGGAGCCGCCCAGAGTGGCTGGGGAATTTCCAGGTCTGCGGTGAAATGGCAGGGTTTTTCAATTTTGAAGTTGTGCTGCTGTAAAGACAGAATATTAAAGGAGGAGGTAAAATGATGGTAGTTACATACGCTGAAGCATAGCAGATGTTGTGTAATAATTGAAGGGGACTTTGGCCACCGTATAATCTTCTGAGAGCTTGCTAAACTTGTCCGACATGAGAATGGTTTTTCCAACTCCAGCATTTCCCACCAGCATAATTGGCTGCCCCTTCTCCAAAAGCAAATCCACAAAATATCTCAAGCGAATGGTCTCGGATGTATGAATCAAGACTGTCTGTTCCCTCAGACAAGGCAAAGAGGTATATGCATTTTAGAGACAAGGGGGAAAGATATATGTTATGCAGTTAAGAGTGCTCTTTCGCAATGTAAATCAATGTAATTGTTTTTATACTTCAATTTAGGTGACAGAAAAGTGAATTTATACATTAAGATTAAACAAGTGGAAATATATAACAGTTACTCAGACTTTATACTTGTCATAATCTTAATTTTGTAATAACAATGAATGATTTTTGACACCGCAAAGATCAGAAGCTAAATAGCTGTTTTAGCAAGATTACATTATATAGCATTTGTAACTCAATGTGGTGGAATACTGCATTTTGCTGTCACTTAAAATACAGTGAAATGTAATATGAGAATTATTGCAATGTCTATATTCACATTTTCAAATATAAATGACATGCTATAAACATAAGTCATAGCGCTACCATATGATTATGCTGAAATAATATAACATGGACATAAATGAAGAGAAATGATGTTGAATTGCTTTTGCCAATAAGTTGGACCAAAAATTCCACCCAAGGAGATCAGAATTAAAATTGGGAAACTGAGTAAATATGGCAGCAATAATTTTATTCACAAAAAAGGCCCAATTTCTTTTGAAAATGTAATTGCAGATATACTTTAATATTTATCACCCCAGGCAGTTCATTCACACTGCAGAAAATAGGCATATCAATGGCAGAAATGAAGTATGAAGTCAGCTTGTACAGGAGATAATGTGAGAATCTGGTGAGCTGGTGAGAGGGTGGGAGGAAGATCGCTCTCTCTACAAGGTTCCAAATGAAAAATAAAAGTATAGGTCCATAATGGATTGTCATTTTTACAAGCCCACAAAGAACCCAAGGAGGCAGATAGAAAAATGTGGAATTCTTGAAGTGAAATATGCCTACTGCATATTGAATCAATCTCTAAGCTTCAAGAGTTTTTCAGCGGCTGTCTCTGGTGTGTATGTGTGAATACACTCGTTCTGGTGTTGCGGAGAGAATAGCATGCACTATAGTGGAGAAAGTCTAATAACAATCAGAGCAAGGCTATAATTAATTGTGATTCTGGATGCAGTTTCTACTTTAGTGATTAATTGATACTGTGTAGTCTCTTGGGTAAGTTAATTAACTTATCTGTGCTTAGTTTAGCCAACTGGAAAATGGACATATTATTACTTAATTGTATCACAGAAATGTTGTGCAGTTTGATTAAGGTTAGAGCTTTGAAACACTCAGGCTCTACTTAGGAGCGAACTATTTTGTTGCGACACGAGTGTAGTCTTCGGATAGGGTTGCAACCCATTTTTATTACTTATTCTTTGTTTATTTCAAGTTATTTCTATGCCGCTTTTAGGGCAAAAGAGTTACGAGGTGGTTTACATATATAAATAAAAACGGAGGGCAGGGGACTTAAAACACATCTCACTACAGTAACAAACAAAATGGCAGTTTAAAAATGTTGTGGATTATAGCGCAGCACTCATAGAATCAATGTTAAACCAATTAAAAGGAAATCAGAAGCAGTTTAAGCAATTAAATAATATTTACAAAGCAGTCCAGTATCTCGGCTAAAAGCAGATCTAAACAAATTGGTTCTCAAGGCCTGTTTAAAAGCCTTGAACCAAAAAAGATGGAACGAAATGTTCCTACTGGCTGAGAGTAGGAATGAAAGGATCTCTCTATTTATGTTGGTTCTCTCAGTTGCTCCTTGTGTGTGTTTCTATGGGTTTTCAAAAGCGTATAATAAAAAGTCAACAATAAAAAATAACAAACGCAGATCTCTTGTTTTTCTAGTTGAATTAAGTACATAAAGGAGGTTAAAGAGACAGTGGGTAGGTTAACAAATACTAAGCATGCTATTCCAAGGAGTCTCTTCAGAAACCAGCGTATGGAGCAGAGAGCTTTAAAACACTGGAAGAGGAGTTGCTGTAGGGTTGCCATATTTCAAGTGAAAATTCAGACACAAAAGTTGTTGAACAAATAATAATAATTCCCGTATATGTCCGGGAAATTCTGGACGTATGGCAGCCCTAAGTTACTGTCAAGCTAGGACCTTGAGTTGGCAGCCAATGCAGCTTCCTTTAAAAGAGAAGAAGAAGAGTTTGGATTTGATATCCCGCTTTATCACTACCCGAAGGAGTCTCAAAGCGGCTAACATTCTCCTTCCCCTTCCTCCCCCACAACAAACACTCTGTGAGGTGAGTGAGGCTGAGAGACTTCATAGAAGTGTGACTAGCCCAAGATCACCCAGCAGCTGCATGTGGAGGAGCGGAGACGCGAACCCGGTTCACCAGATTATGAGTCTACCGCTCTTAACCACTACACCACACTGGTGCATGAGGAGTTGTATGAGAACCAAACAGAACCCAGGCCAGTAATCTGGCTGCTGCATTTTGGCCTGAGTCATCTTCGAGGGCAGTCCCACATAGAGTGCACTGCAGTAATCCAGTCAGAAATGTACCAGAGCATGGAGTACAGTGGCCAAGACATCTCTGTTCAAAAGGGTCTGTGGTTGAACTGAAAAGCCAGAACTGAAAAAAGGCCCTCCTAGCCACAGACCCACCTGAGCTTCCAGTGTCAGAGCACCCTCCAAACTGCCAGCCTTTTCTGCTAAGTGAGTGCAACCCCATCCAGGGCAGGCCACCTCCCCAGCTCCCAGATACGAGAACTTAGGACACAAAACACTCCTTTTGGGATTCAGTATCAGCTGATTGGCCCTCGTGTTATTAGTGAAAACAACATGAAAATGCATGCTATCAGGCAGAAATTGCATACAAAAATTTGGTATATTAGGATAAATTCACACTAAAATGCTGATACGTTTCAGTAGGGCGTTTTTTAAGAAATTGCAAACTGAGGTGGAAATGCAGAGAACTGAAGATTGGGAAAGTGAGAAATGGAGAGAAACGAAAACAGAGAGTTTGTGTGTTTGTGTACATGGCGTGTAGATTCGGAAGAAGACAAGAGACATCATGAAAGCCCTTCTTATTTCTCCCTTATTTCCCCCAGCCTCAAAATGCCTTCCATCCATTTGCCCACACTACAACTGTGGGGCCAAAGTGAGTCTTTTACACACTTCCTGTCTTCTCTCCTTGGACTAAGACGTTCCCTCTTTCATCTAATGCTCCCCGGCTCATTTTCTTCCTCCACTAAACTCTCCATAGGAGAAGAGGACACGACGTGGCACCAAGTTGACTGATGTTGCTGTAAGTAAACCCCACAGCGCTGCCTTTTCCCCCAACCGAGCAGTAAAAGTCTAGCAATCAAAATTCGAAAGGCAGCTAACTCCAAGGGGGGAAAGGCTAAGAAAAAGCAAGGGGAGCAGTGCATTTAAAAGATCTATTGATATCGCTGCACCGCCATTGTTCAAACTGAAACTTCCCTGGTAGCAGTCCACAAGCTCTTTCCCTTCCCTGTGTCTCTTCATCGGCCTTTTGCTCAGCAAGAACTAGGCACTAAGTGCACCATGCAGGCTACAACTGCCCAGTGGCGTAGCGTGGGGGGTGCAGGGGGTGCCAGCTGCACCGGGCGCAACATCTGGGGGGGCGCGCTCGCACTCGCAGCTCTCTGCCCCTGCCTGGCTCACTCACTCTCTCTGAGCGCGGGAGAGAACTGAGCGCGGGAGAGAACCGCGGCAGCGGCAAAAAAAAAACAGCTGAAAGGGGGGGGGACAAAGCAGGCACTTTAAAAGCGCCTGCTTTGTCTTCCTTTCACCCCCTTTCAGCTGTTTTTTTCACCCCGGCATGGAGGAGAGGGGCGGGCCAGTAGCATGGAGGAGTGTCAACCCCTCTGGCTCTGGTCCGCCCCTCTCCTCCATGCCGACGCCGTAGCTCCGCCCGGGAGCGCAGCGGCGAAAAAACCCCGCTGAAAGGGGTTTTTTCAGTGGCTTTGTTTGCCGCGGCATGGGGCAAAGGAGTCGCTCCGTGCGCATGCACGTTGTGACGTCATGCGCACGGAGCGACGCCCCGCCCCCAGGGGTGCCGCTTGGCTTGCCGCCCCGGGCACCCAAGCGGCACGCTACGCCCCTGCAACTGCCGCTGGGTTCTTCAAAGCTCTTGCCACCCATAAATCCAGGACTAAAAGCTCAGATTGCAATACAGTGGTACCTCGGGTTACAGATGCTTCAGGTTACAGACGCTTCAGGTTACAGACTCCACTAACCCAGAAATAGTACCTCGGGTTAAGAACTTTACCTCAGGATGAGAACAGAAATCGGGCAGCGGCAGCTAAAGTGGTACCTCAGGTAAAGAACAGTTTCAGCTTAAGAACGGACCTCCAGAACGAATTAAGTTCTTAACCCGAGGTACCACTGCACCCTTGACGTGGTAGGATAGAGATTTCAGAACCTAAGCTTGAGGGAGTCAGCAACAACTGGTCACAATGTTAAATCCCCCTCCCCCCTCCCATCCCAAATGCAATGATCGGTGTGATGTCAATGTCATACTGGCCAGTGCATTCTGGGGATCAAAGATGGCACCACCCACCGCCAATGGTTCTTGAACTGAGGCAGAACATGACTATTATT
The DNA here is from genome assembly GCA_034641385.1 of Darevskia mixta. Taxonomy (NCBI): domain Eukaryota; kingdom Metazoa; phylum Chordata; class Lepidosauria; order Squamata; family Lacertidae; genus Darevskia; species Darevskia mixta. The sequence continues at coordinate 1,926,584 of JAWWNH010000098.1, forward strand.
TTAAATTACTACCTGCCGTGTGGGTAAGTGACTGGGGCTAACAGTGGCAGAGCTGGATGGAGGCCCCGCTTCACATCTCTTTGGCTTGGCACTACAACAGACAACACCCTCAAACTCACTTGCACACTATCTATACCTGACCAATCCTGAGGCCCCTGGCAGTGGGTGGGGCTTTAAAATATGAGATGAGCTCTTTTTCGGCTCCAGGCCATTGATAGCATGTGAATGCCATCTTAAATCCTCCCAAATACAATGCCCAAGACCACATCAGATTGGGCATTGAAGTTTGAGGGCCTAAAATGGCAGTTGCATCCTACAGGGGTGCCAACTTGAATAAAATATTGGGGGGCAGGTAAGCCCGACCCCGTTTAATCAATCACATAACGTGGTCCACTTGAATGGCAATTCCCACCCACTTTTGGGGGCCTAGCCCCCTCAGGTATTTTATTGGAGGGGCCAAAAGGACCTTGGCCCCTAGGAGTTGGCAAAGCAGGTACATTTACCCCTTTCCTCTTAAGGAGGCATCTTGTTCTTGCTGCTTTTAATATGAAGATGTAAAAATGTACATACCGGTAATCTATCTTTGCTCTATACAGTGAAGCAGATTGTTAATCAATAGAAATAAAGAAACGAGGCTGTGACACCATACCCACTTTCCCAGGAGCAACCCCCACTGAAAATGGGATTTAGCTCTAAGCAACGATCTATAGGATTGTGCCGTAAATAAATAAATATTTGTGTCTGCCTTTGTAAGAAGGAAGAGCATTAATATTCATAACATCTAGAATCCAGCTCCCAATTTGCCATAAAATTCTAATGACTCCTAGAAAAGCAACCGAAAGCAGGAGTGAAATGGCCAACCCACAGCCAGCAAGATAATGATAATCAGACATTTGCAAGTCAGCCACCAAACAACGCACTCCAAGTTCCCCAGAATGTTCAATATTGCAATGAAAAGCTCCAATTGTAGTTCAAATAAGTCTTCACTATGAGTGCATTGGATCATTTACCTTAACAATGTGAACGTGCTCTCATTATCATGTTCAACTTGATTAGTGTATAGTCTAACATTTAAAAGTGCACTTCAGATGGAAGAATGTATGAATGCATGATTGGTTCCTAATAAATTGAGCAACCTCCTAATGAACTGTGAGGGATCTAGAAGGAACCCGTGAATAGACACAGAGAAAAGGATGTTTCCCCATAACCCCCCAACATGCAGAGCTCACCATGTGCTATGGCCTTTATTTTTCAATGTATCACTAAGCTGATCAAGGGATATGTTGAGAATTTGGAAAAATATATGCCTAAGAAAGATGAGTTTCACAGGGCTGGCTGATTTGCGGAAAGTAATAATGAGGCTGTACACTTATCACTTAAGAAAAAGTACCTAGGCCTCCTTTGCCTATATTGCTTTACATGCAATAGAATCACTTCACCGGGGGGTGGGGGTGGGTAGTAGTAAAAAATATTCAAATGCAGAGAAAAGAGAACAAATTTGTGAGTTCAAATTCCAAGTGGGTAGACCAAAGTTTCTCAAACTTGAGTCTCCAGCTGTTTTTGGACCACAACTCCCATCATCCCTAGCTAGCAGGACCAGTGGTCAGAGATGATGGGAATTGTAGTCCAAAAACAGCTGAAGACCCAAGTTTGGGAAACCCAGTGGTAGACTGTTGACAGCCAAAAAAAACAAGACAGATTTTTGTGGCAAACAGCTTTATATGGGCATAATATTTTGGATGAGCATTAAAAGACACTTTTGACAGGGACTATAGTTCAACAACAGAACTAATTACCTTGAATTGGTGGAGGTTTTCCAGGAGAGACTGGAGAACCATCTATTGAGGATGTTTTTACCTCTAAATTTCATGCACCGAGCAGAAGATTGGAATGTGGCCTATAAGCTCTTCTCCAACTCTGTGACTCAGTGAGCCAGTGCTCCTGCTTTTCTATATAATTAGTGGCTTGTATATATGGTCAGAATGGATGCTTACCATACCTACATATCACTATCCAAAGGAGTCTCAAAGCAGCTAACCTTCTCCTTTCCCTTCCTCCCCCACAACAAACACTCTGTGAGGTGTGTGGGGCTGAGAGACTTCAGAGAAGTGTGACTAGCCCAAGGTCACCAGCAGCTGCATGTGGAGGAGCGGAGACGCGAACCCGGTTCACCAGATTACGAGTCTACTGCTCTTAACCACGACACCACACTGGCTCTCTATGTAGAGCAGCATCCATGCATTAGATATGCTACATGTTATTTCTGAATTGTACAGACAAGCTCTTAACAAAGGCAGAGCATCTAGAAAGCTGACAACGGTAAAACTGTTGCAATTTTGCGAACTTTACACAACACTTTCGCTTTTACGTTGCCACGCAAGAGTTTCTCGTCGTTGTATTATGAGGGCTGGACCAAGGAAGGGCAGTCAGTGGTCAGGAGCTGGGAACTGAGAGGTGGGATTGAAAGGCAATCAGGAGCAATACACTTGCTACCTGCTTTTTTCCATTGGGAGTTGGTGGTGCCTCACTCCTCAGGACATTCACTAACTGGATAGGAGAATTCACTAACTGACCTATTTACTCTGGCTTTTGACACCTGAGATGTATATTTTTTAAGACCCACCCTATCTTTGTGACTGTAAATTGTTTTAGACTGCTTTTTAACATGGTTTTAATTGTGGCAATCCACCATGGGACTTGGGAAGGCTGGGTAATAAATTAAAATGTAATAACTAACACTACAGAAAATGAGGGGTGGGTGTGTGCTTCATGGCTTCACCTCATCTATCGATGAGCCAACCATTCTTGGAAAACTCCCCTGAAACATTCCTCTACACCTTTCTTGAAGATAGAAATTTTTAGAACTAGAATTCTTGCACAGGTGATGGGTTTTACTGAATAGAGGGTATGAGGTTAACGTTGGTTACTTTCTTCCTATTGCTCAGACATATTTATACATATATATATGCACAGTTATGAAGAATATTAAAGTTTGTAACTACACAATGCACTTAGATTGGTTTTATACTAAGTTAAGGTGCTTAGCTTTCCCCATGGAATTCTGGGAAATGTAGTTCAATCAGGAGACTCCTCTATTAGAGGTTCCTTACCACCACCACCCCAGCTGTAATTCCCAAGTACGGATGGGAAACCTTTTCTGGCTGGAAGGCCAGATCCTTATCTCCCCACCGCTAGAGGGCCAAATGACAAGCAGATAATCTGGCTGCCCACTTGTCAGTCACCTGACACGGGATCAAAATATGCCTCTCTCACCACTCCTTGGCCCCAATACAGTGTAAGAAAGTTACGCTTAGGTCCCACTGAAATCAATAGGATAAATATGTTGCAGCTAACTAGAGCTTATAAATGTCAAAGGGTCCTAAGTGGAACCAACTTTCTTTTGATTGGTGGCCTTGTCTATATTTACTGGATCCATTAAAAAAAAAAAACTGCACAACTCTAAACCAAGACAAGTCTCCCCTCTTTTCCAAGTTCTCATTTTTTAAAAATAGTTCCCCTTTCTTAATGGGCTAAAATAAAGCATCACCATATTTTGCAAAATAATGAAATGCTATTTGCACTGCCTCCTTTTTGGAGCCAATTACAAAACCACTCCGTTTAGGAACAACGGAAACTATTATTTTGTCTACTTTTTTTTCCAGAATCATCCGTACAATAGGACGTTTCCTGCCACAGTTATTCGCAGCTTTCAAATGTTTGGAGAACAGAACACACCTTGGGAAGATGGCAAAACACAGCCACCACAATTTCCTAGACTCCAGTCAGTTCCATCCTACCCTTCCTTTTCTTTTTTTCCTCTTCAGTGAGCTTTGCATAAAGCTAACCCAAACCCACACGGATTTCTACAATATCCAGGAGGGGAAGTGGGGGGGGGGGAGAGAAGAATGACAATGAATAATGTGTTGTAGGTGGAAAATGCCTTGAAGAAACCTAAATTGTAACAGGGAAAAAAATGACATTTTAGATTTTAAATGTTACACAGTTTTTATAAAGCTTCAGTCAATTTATTTTATTTATTCTAATGAAGAGCATTACAACTGCTTTACTGCACTGAAGCAAGCATCGATCACACCATTAATCACACCTTGTGAATAGTCACAAATCAAGTCCTAACAGCAAGCACTGAATCAGGAGCAATGAAGCATAAACTCCTTCACAATTTATGATCTCTCCAATTGCATCTTTTCAACCATTAAATTGCAAGATACCATAAATTTTTATCTTCTTCACTTCAGTCACATTATTGATTCTGCCTTGTGAAATATAGAATAGCTGTAAATCTAGGCGATTGAATTAAATTTAAAGTCTTGACTTCAGAAAAGAAACCCAACACACCGCCATGGCCGTTAATTTGCACAGAGGAACAAATGATAGAAACATTAAAATTTAAATGGACAACAGGGATTCCCAAGAACCATCGTTCTGTCAATCCCAGGCCACGTCAACCTTGAGCGTTTTTCTTAGAGCCAAATTATAAAAATGCATGGCAACTAATTCGGATAAGAGGAGACTCTGGGTAGGAGGGAGGGTTGACCACTGGCTGTCTTCACTAGGAGCAAAACCCCACCACAACCACTAGGAAGCAAATTCTGTCCTTGTCTAATACCCCTAATTTCAATCAGTTGGCAGCTGTTTAGGAGAAAGAGGTTTTCTGTAATGTGTAGGGAGCCTGTGACCTTTCAGCTGTTGCGTGTCGAGGCTCCCGGACACCTCCCCCCTAAATAATTCACACTTCACACCATCAATTAAGTTTAAGGTTTTTGGCATTATTTTTGGCCACAACTTTATTTAAATACAACCAATGTGAGTGGTTGCTTAGGCATTGGTTCCGACTATCTGTCCCCCGCCCTGGGACAGAACTGACATCCGCTAGCCAGCGAAGTCAGTAAGGGTAAACACCATTAGGGGAGAGTTCAGAGCTGGGTGTCAGGCCCTCAGCTCTCCCCCTAATGCTCCCAGAGGCTCTGCGTGGCCCTAGCCCCTTATTGGGGGCATGGACAAGAGCATGTTGAGCCCCTGGATTCCTTTAACGGAATACCCTCAGCAATTTGCAGGGGCCGGCCCAGCTAATTCCTTACCCCTACACCAACCAATTTTAACCAATGCCTAACCGCAACCTTACAAGTTGTGACGATTTGCTACGCAGTAGGCAAAAACCAAATGGCACCAGCCAATCAACCAAATGGACAAAATTCCTACCAGGCCCCTGCTCCAAAGCAGGCGACCCCATGACAGGCATAGCAATGTCAAATGCAGATAAAATGCCCCAAAACAGGGCGGGCGGGCGGGAGATCCGTTGCACGCAGCAAAAGTGAAACCCAAAGACGCGTGCATGAATTTAAGCAGCTATGTCTGTCAATTATTAACTTGCAACATGCTCATCTACCCAGCGACAAGATGAGCCCCAATCCCCAGTTGTGGCCATTCAGCCTAACCCTCCCAGCAACAAGGGAGATGTCCTGTTAACCCTTCCGCAACCCGTGCTCTCCATGATTGGAGAACCCGCTTTGCCAGAGTAGTTCCGTCATCCATGTCCATTAGCTATGCTGACTGTGGTTGATGGGAGTTGTAGTCCAACTACATCTGGAGGACCACAGTTTCCCCACCCTGATCTAAATAGTTAATTTGGCAAGATGGCACTCACTAAGGAACAGGGAGGAGGAAAGGGGACAAGAGGGTTTCGTTTTGTTTCCCCCCTTTTCGCTTGCCAATTGAAAAGGATCAGAACAACATTCATCATGGTGGTTTCCGATTTTGGCATATATAATCCTCCAAAGTCTTGGCCAATCTGTTGTTTTAAATATATGTCTATCATAGGAGTCAACTCCCAGGGGCCAAGGTCCCTTCACATGCCCCCCAACAAAATATTTGAAGGGGCTGGGGCTCCCCCAAGTTGATAGGCATTGCCATTCAAATAGTATCTTGTGATCGATTATGTGGAGCGGGGCTTACCTGGCCCCCTCTGCAATATTTTATTCAAGTTGGCACCCCTAGTCTACATTGTGGGTGTCTTGTGTTTATGTTCTGAAATGTGAAATCAAAATAGAGAACCCAAAGTCATCTGCATCTGCCACACAGAGCTTAGAGGTCAAGAAGACGGGGATTGTCAGATGAACCTTGGAGCCGATAAAAATGTAGCTCATCAGCCCTTAGGACAGTGGTGGCTAACCTTGACACTCCAGATGTTTTGGAACTACAACTCCCATCATCCCTGACCACTGGTCCTGTTAGCTAGGGATGATGGGAGTTGTAGTTCCAAAACATCTGGAGTGTCAAGGTTAGCCATCACTGCCTTAGGAAAACTGGAAACATTCTATAGAAAGTGTGTGGATAATGGCATTATATAGTTTAGCCAGTAGGTGACACTAGAGGGAAAATGTTTTAATGGCCTGTTTGTCTTATGTTAGCAGACACCTCAGAGGTTTCACCTATTCACTATCAACTCTTTAGGTGAGATTCAATGTCACACTAAGGTGATTGTTCTGTCATTGCAAGCATTTCCACTTGCCAGACAGAACAATCTTCCCTCACTTCCCTGCCCCGCTGAGCACTGTTCTGGGGGTTCTCCTGACCTTCCTGAGCAGATTTGGGGAGGGCACGAGAGCATGTCCTCTTTTGTCTGTTCCATTTTATCCTCTCTGGTGTGTGTGTGTGTGTGTGTGTGTGTGTGTGTGAGAGAGAGAGAGAGAGAGAGAGAGAGAGAGACAGAGAGACAGACAGACAGACAGACAGAGAGCTATTTACTCCCCTCTTTTACGCGGCTATTCCTGCTTATGTTGTGTTTATATTGTTGCTTTTGATGCAGCTACAAATTTAATGTTGTTTTGTGATTTGATTTTGCTGTTGTTTTTTTTTGCAGTTTTTTTTTTTTGCAGTTAAAAGAATGTCCTTTATTGATTTTAGCAAAACTTGGTTACAAGATTAAAAATCAAAACAAACCAAATTTACAATCAGCCATCAAAACAAAGACAAGAAAAAAACATGAATAGAAAAAGAAGAAAGAATTTAGGGAAATAGGAGAAAAAGTGAAAAAAAAGGAAAAAAAGAAATAGAGAAAAAAAAAGTTATTATTATTTTTTTCTTTTTTAAATTAAAAGGTTATACAAGAAAATTAGCTTATAACTGAAATTATCAACATATTTGATTATTTACATCAAAGAAAGAAAAACAGTAAGGTATACATACAAAACCCACTAGCCCCCTTGTGCCATCTTCCAGCCTGCCCGTCATTTTGGTTTTGTTATTTTTCTTACTCTTTATATACCTTTTTTTTTCCTTGACGTCATTTCATTATATCTTTCCGATAACCCATTCATATATTAGTCAGAAGATCGTCTCGCTCTACTTTTTTATTTATGTAACTTTGAAATAATTTCCAGTCTGCTTCTATTGCTTTTTCCGATAAACCTCTAGTTTCGCCTATTTTTTTTTGCCATACTTTGATATCCCATAAGTTTATTTAACCAATCTTCTACTTCTGGTACAGTTGTGGTCTTCCAATTTTTAGCTAACAGGAGTCTTGCTGCCGTAACGGCATACATAATTATACATCTATCCTTCTCTTTGATTTCGTCTCCCAGAATTCCTAGCAGGAAGATTTCAGGGTTTTTTTTAATGGATTGTTTGATTATTTTTTTAATTTCGTTATGGACTTTTTCCCAGAATGGTTTAACTATTGCACAGTTCCACCAGATATGCCTGTTTCCTTGTTGCATCTCCAGCAGGTACCTGTTTCCTTGTTGCATCTCCAGCAGGTACTGTTGTTTCCTTTGTACATCTTGGAGATTCTTGTTGGAGTTAAATACCATCTGTATGCCATTTTATATATGTTTTCTTTTAAATCATAGTTGGGTGTAAAATTAATATCCTTCCTCCACAACTTCTTCCATTTTTCTAAGGAAATTTCTTTCCCTAGATCCATGGTCCATTTTTTTGTTGAATCCATTATTTGATTTTCTTTTATTTCCCCTTCTAATATTAATTCATACAGATTTTTTATATATTTGCCTTCTCCTTGTATTAGAATACTCTCGAATTTTGACATTTTTGTTCCAAAACCTCTTTTATTATCTATTTTATATCTTTCTTTTATTTGTTGTAAGCTGTTCTGCTTTCTTTTCAAGAAGACAGTGATGTAAAAAAACCAACCTGGTTGGTTTTTTTTTTTTTACAACAAACAATAAAAAGAGAAATGCAGATAGACTGCTCTGTGAATGAACAGGTGAGGGAGAGCAATGCATCTGCTCCTCACTGTTCACAATCCTAACCATGTCTACTCAAGTAATAAATCCGACTGAGGCTGCATTACTGTCCTGATCCACTGGCCCAAAGGTAGGCTCTTGGGAGTGGTTTGGTGCAGGGATACCAAAGAATATTGTCAAATACACCAGGGTGCTTTATTATAAGAAAAACTGTGCTTGCAGCACAACCTAAGGAGCCCCACTACCTTTGCAGATGCAGAATGAACAGTGAGATGTCATCATGACTTGTCCACACCCAAGCAAACATTTGTACATTTTCAATACACAAAGCAGCATACGTCAGTTTGGCCAGACCCTCCCATCAATTCACCTTACCGGTGAGATAATAGGTGACAGCTATCCAAAGCTTGCAGATAGCTCCCCTTTCTGTGCCAAGAGCCCAGCATCCCAGGGTTCACGGATAAGCACATCATCAAAGTGAGCCCAATTAACATATATAAAAGCAAGTGAATATAAACATATGTGAGTTCCAGGCAGAGGGCCTTCTTGGTAGTGGTGCCCTCCCTGTGGAACTCCTTCCCTTCAGATGTCAAGGAGATAAAGAACTCTACAACTTTTAGAAGACATCTGAAGGCAGCCCTGTATCTGGAAGTTTTAAATGTTTGGTGCTTTATTGTGATTTATATATTCTGCAAGCCGCCCAGAGTGGCTGGGGAAACGCAGCCAGATGGGTGGGGAATAATAATAATAATAATAATAATAATTATTATTATTATTATTATTATTATTATTATTACTACGATGGTGTTTGCAGGCCTTCAGGAACATTTAAACACAATTACACAATTTAAAGCATTTGGCTCCCCCTAAGAAAATGTTGGGCAGTGTAGTTTACCCCTCACAGAACTACAATTCCCAGCACCCTTAACAAACTACAATTCCCAGGATTCTTTGTGTCGGGGGGAGTCATGAGCTTTAAATGTATGGTGTGTATGCAGCCTGCATTCATTTGGGCTTACTCCCAGGCAACTGAGGTTAGCATTCTGAGCTGTTTGTAATGACAAAAGGTATATTTTGTCCTTTCCTCTGGCACATGGAGAAAGTGAAGGACGGCAGAAAAAGTGTCAACAGAATTAACAGGGATGAGCAGGAGCTACTGTAGAACTTGAGCACAGGAGGCAAGGAACTGCCTCTGCTCACACCAACGCGACACTGCAGCTAGCGTCGTTCAAACAAAACACCTCTGTGGAATTACCAGCCACCCTGGCTTCTTGAGATCATTGTCTGCTAAACTGAACCCTGGCTTTAGGAAAGTTGAATTGACCTCTTGCGGTCCTCTGTCTCCCCCTAAATATTGAAGAGAGGTTCTCTCAGGCGTCCACTCCCTACTGGTGGCTCCCCCCCTCTTCTGCCTGCATTTCTCACTCCTTCTTGATGGAAGGGATAGGGGTAGTGTCTCTGGGAACTTCCTTTGCCCCTCTGAACGCACAGAGATTGTCTCACTCTCACATTCCGCCTCCTCCTCCCTGGAAGGAGCTGGCAAGGGCGGTGGGACGAGCCCACTATGGAAATAATTTGGGGGGGGAATCAAGGGGTTACTAGTGGCCAATTCTCTCCCGCCGCCCCACTAAGCTGGGAAGAATGCAGAGAGAAGAAACGCCATGGTGCACCTGTAGCAGCAAGACTGGATGCCTTCATCTGCCCCAACAAAACATGTCTCTCGCATATCATTCTCTACAGCCACAGTAGGCACTGTAACTCTCCAACGGCTCGACTCTATTTCTGAAGGTGCATTCTCCCATTGTCTCCTGAGACAGACAGGTGCCAGCGATATAGTGGAGGCCCCAGAGCCCGATGGCCCCCTCCCTGGGATCGTCCTCTCCCCAGTCTGCGCTCCCTGTGAGCTCACCCTCCTCCTGGGTCTGCCAGGCCCTTACACAGGATATGCATGGATAAAATATTATTATACTTACTAGCTGGCCCGGCCACGCGTTGCTGTGGCTCCCGTTGAACTTTCGCCTGCCTCCTCACAACTTCCTCCTGCCTCCTCTCCACCTGCCTCCTCTCTATCTCCCCTGCTTTTGCCTGCCTACCCGCAGCTTCTCCCATTGTACTTCCGCCTGCCTCCTGTCCATCTTCCCATTTCTGTTTCTCTGTTTCTCCATCTCCCATTCCCCCCTCCCTCTCCTCTCTCCTCATGGACTTTCTCTCTCTGTAGTTTGCTCGCGCCTTCCCTCTGACGTCGTGGGTGTGATCTCGCATAGCGTGTGTCGTCGCCTGCCAATAGCCTCCAAGGCCCCCCTCCCTCCCTCTCCTCTCTCCTCCTGGGCTCTCTGACTTTGTATAGCCTGTATCACAGCAGTGATGTCACCACATTGGCAATGGTGGTGGCTATGTGGCTTTGTGATGTCATGCTGCTCACTATGTGATTGGTTAGGACTGGATGTGGCTATGTGGCTTTGTGATGTCATGATGCTCAATATGTGATTGGTTAATATGTTTGTTCCTTTGTTCCACTTGCTAAAGTGACTTCTAAGTAATATTTTTATGTAAAAACACTCCAGGCATGGAACCCAACGTTGTGTCAAAATTTCAAGGCAATTGGTGCAGTAGTTTCTGAGTCCATTGACGACAAAGAAACGACATTACATTTTTATTTATATACCCATGTTTCTCCTAAAATAAGACACCGTCTTATTTTTTCCCCCTCAAAAAAACACAGTATGGCTTATTTTCAGGGGATGTCTTATTTTAACCGCTCCACGTCGATATGCTGCATAGCCACGCCTATCCAGGCCATCTTAAGGGAGAGGCGCCGCGTCACTAAGTCTTATTTTCAGGGTATGGCCTATTTTCGGGGTATGGCTTATATTTCACAAATGCATAGAAATCCTGCTACGGCTTATTTTATGGCTACGTCTTATTTTAGGAAAAACAGGGTAGATAGGAAACTTCGGTACTTCTTCCCAGCTATAGTGTCAAGACAAAACCCAATAAATAGAATATGCGTTAACAAAACCCTTTTCGTAATAACAATGCGCTTTCGTGACACTGCTTTGATAATTAGCAACACTTGAACTCCAACTTGTTATGCACTTTGTGTTCCCCATAATCCAGCCGTAATTATCCAGATATGTGCTGCTTCTCTTATGACTAATTGCAGTGGATTGTCCTACCTGGAGAGGGACATCTGCTTCTATTTCGGTGCCTGGAATTTTCTCACTCCACAAAGTAAATTTTTTCGTATCCGGGTCAATGAAGTAATCAAAAACTGTCCCTTGGGAAGGAAATTTTATTGTTCGCATTTCTTTGATCCACCATCTACTAAACTCCATGCGATAATCAATTAGCTGAAAAACAGAACGAAGGGGAGCCAGACATTAAACACAGGGAGAGATGTGCTAGCCCAACTGTGAGCATTTTATTTGTTTGTTGGTTTGCTTGCTTGCTTGTTCTGTTTTATAGGCATCCAAAATAGCTGCCATCCTCTGGGTGACGTTCAAGAAATAGTTTAAACAATTAAAGCAGCACTAGAACAACCAAGGGGCATAGCTCAGCAGGAGAACGCATGCATTGCATGTACTGTAGATGATCCTTGGATCAGTCCCTGGCCTTTCCAGGCAGGGCTGGGAAAGACTGCTGTCTGGAGAGACAGTGCCTATCATCATAGACGAGAGTGAGCCGGATGAACCAATGGTCTGCTTAAATAAAAGACAGCTTATTATGTTCCTTACCATTATAAAACAGAGAGGAAACCTTAAAGAAAAAAACCAAGTGGGAATGTTAAGTTCATAGCTTAGAAACTCCAGGAACTGAAGGACTTTCTCCCAAACTATGTTCACTGATCTAAGTCATGGGAAATAACTCAAGGAACTATTCGATAGTAACCCTTTAACCCTGAGGTTTCCTAGACTGTCTATTTTCTGACAATGAAAATACCAAGGCACTTTATTCTTTTATAATCATATGTTGCTGCATGCTTTTGGGTGACACTAGAGAGCACAGAGTTACACGGGAAACAAAAGGAAGTGGCCACAGAGTTTTTCTGGAAGCAAAAATGCCATTTGGTTCATGCTAAGTCCCTCATTCACAGAATACTGAATGCCTAACATACTGTCCCATTCAAAGCCTTCTTCCAAGCCATACATATCACATCAGAAAGATGCAGTAAAGGTGAGCTGGGTTCTGGCACTTAACAATACATGCATCCGTGGTGTGATAGGGTTCAGCTTCCATCTTAAAGAAATCAAGCTAAGCAGCTTGAGATATCTTGAGATATTAAAGGAAGGAAGGGAAACAAGGATCTGGAGACACATTTGCCTTATTTCACTGTTCTGACAAATATAGACTTGGTCAGTGGCCTAAATCCACTCAAAAGAGGTAGTGTGCTCTGCCAGCTACTTCATCAGTTGTTAGGGTGAAAAGTCTTCTATCTATCACAGCCAATATTAACTAGATGTTGGTAGGAGACCCTGGGAAGTGGTAAAAGGAAGCAGGAGGCTCAGAGTATTTCCTGGGTCTATATCCCTGTAGAGAGAACAGTCATGAATCATTAGGCTGAGAGGAGTTCCTTCCTGTTGGATCAGTTATATCAGGGATATGTGATCTTGCTGGCAGAAAATTACTGTGATCGTCTCACGCTTTTCCTTCAGAACTTGTAAGAAGCAGGAGTTAGTGGGATAGCTGGCTTGTGGGATGGTAGGTGCTAGAGATTAGAAAAGCCCTATGGTGTTATATTATGTTTCCCAGGGTCAAAAATGTTTATCTTTTTTTAAAAAAAAATTATATTTATAATGTTTATCAAGTGTCAAATGTAAGAAATGGAAAATGTAGAACATATTGCCACAAGAAAGAACCCAAAGAAAAGGGCATGGATATCTAGCAACATGGCAGAACAGCTGTGCTACATAAAAATATGTCCAGGCCTTCTCTGTTGGCATGGACAGTGTATTCTGATTTCTGACCCCTACAGTACACAAAGGAGTGGTTTTTCCAGAATCATGTATGAATGCATATTAATTTTCTAGAATAATTGCTAAAATGCACATTTGAAGGTGGGTATCTTGGATGTATCACTTGGGGGTGACGGAAGGTAGAAGTGGAGAACATCACTGTTGTTCAGCAAGTAGGCCAAGGTGGGATCTTCTGGATCTTTATGTAAATACAGTCGTACCTCAGAAGTCGAACGGAATCCGTTCCAGAAGTCCGTTCAACTTCCAAAACGTTCGGAAACCAAGGCACAGCTTCCGATTGGCTGCAGGAAGCTCTTGCAGCCAATCAGAAGCTGCCTCGGACGTTCAGGTTCTGAAGAACATTCGCAAACCGGAACACTCACTTCCAGGTTTACGGCGTTCGCGAGCCAAAACGTTTGACTCGCAAGGCGTTTTACTTCCAAGGTACGACTGTATAAAACACACACACTCACAGCCATAATTTTGCAGTTAATGATACAAATATTACTGGCTTATTTTTCCTGTCTCATTTCTTATTGAAAATATATTGGAAGCAGTGGGGTGCAGTCAGTGGACTACGGGGACTAGGCTAGTGCCCTAAACATTCCTGGAAAATTAGAGTATTAAAGTATTAAAGCCTGGTGCCTGCTTCACAAAGCCCAGGAAGCTTCTGCCTGGCTTAGGGAGGGAGGCACAATGCTCATGCACGTGACCTTGGGATGCTGCGAGGTCACGCACATGATGTCCCCCCCCCCCATCACTCTTGCAAGCTGGTGTCTCTGGCCCTGTTCCCCTAGGAAAAATTTCACTGCACGCCATTGATTGGAAGATAGAATCATAGAATGGTTGAGTTGTGCAGGGCCTCATGGGTCATGTCACCCAAACCCATGCGATGCAGGAATGGTTACTGTCAAACTTGAAGAGAATACCAAAATACTGTTATCTTCCCTCAAAACCAGCCACTCACCTGATCTTGGAACAAAGCACCACCGAAGGCCCATACACTTGCAAATGCAAAATATACTTCATAGAGTTCACGAGGTGAGTCTGGGGGAGCGTTCTCCGGGGTCAGGAGACAATCCAGTAATGAACACAAAGTCTCCAGTGAAAATAAATAAAAAGGAAGGAGAGAATAAAGATATCTGAATACAGTCCCTACATCCTTTATATTCTTATTTCTACTTCTACAGCTGCTACTGTCCCGATATAATAAATATTTTAAAACACTTATTTAATTTCACATAACCATTGTGATGTATTTTTAATTACAGAGGATTGCACCTGACTACGTTCTTCTCGGGGTAGGCTCATTGAAATAAATAGACCATGCCCATTAATTTCAGTGGGTCTACTCTGAGTAGGACTGGTATTAGATTTGGCATAGAAGAAGAAAAGTCACACACAGGAGACGAAAGCAATGAGTCGAAGGCAACTTCCCTTTATTATAGGCAGGAAAGTCCGCTGGGTATCTGCTCCTGCGATATGTTAGGCACACCTAAGCAACACCCACAAATTGTTAGACTGAAGAGGGAGGGGGAAGATTAATCCCCAGTGTGGATCTATGTGCAGTTCCCACTTCTACTCTGGCCCACAGGCAATTGAATCAAACACTGCAGAAGAAGGAGCTGTTTGAGAGCTGGGACGAAGGACTGTTTAACTGTATTCAGCCACTGAAAAGTGGTAACTGATGCAAGAAGGAATTTGCCATTTACAGTGGTACCTTGGGTTACATACACTTCAGGTTATATTCGCTTCAGGTTACAGACTCTGCTAACCCAGAAATATTACCTCGGGTTAAGAACTTTGCTTCAGGATGAGAACAGAAATCGGGTAGGGGCGGCGCAGCGGCGGTGGGAGGCCCCATTAGCTAAAGTGGTGCTTCAGGTTAAGAACGTTTTCAGGTTAAGAACGGACCTCCGGAACGAATTAAGTACGTAACCAAAGGTACCACTGTACTATTCCTGGAGGGTTTTCACGTGGTAGTGGTAGAGGCAGAGAGGTTCACACTAAGATATGGTTCATTAGATGTTGAACTACAGCTCCCGCCATCTCTGACCATTGGCCATGTTGGCTAGGTTTGATGGGAACTGTAGTCCAGCAACACCTGGAGGATCAAAGGTAAGCTGCCCCTGGTCTATGGGAATGTGTTCTGCATGCAAAGTCTGTTTTCAGAAAGCGTAATATTGGTAGGGCTGGCATATGCCTCAGACATTACTGGGATTTCAAAGGCGGAATTGATGTCCGGGGGGGGGATTTCCGAAAGCAAGTCAAACGAAAAATCACATTGTTGTTTTTTGGTATTCTTGTAAGAAAAATCTCAACAACTTTGGGGGTTTCCTAAACAAAGTTCAACCATCTTGGTGTTTTCCTAAAAGAAAGTTCAGCAACTTTCAGGGGGTCCTGGTTTTTACTTTGTGAAATATGGCAACCCAAAATATTGGCAACTGATATTATTCTCTTAAGCACACGTACCTAGGTTGAAAGAGCAGAGGGAAGTCTCTATCAGACTGCGTTCAGATTATGGGGCTGGGCCTACGAGGTGGAAGAGTGTTCTCTGCAATATATACGTTGGGAACATATAGAGTTACTGAGCTTTGTGACAGCTGCAGATACTGGCTCAATTCCAGTATAACCGGGAAACATAAACTGCACTGGGAGAATGGTGTTACATAGTCCTATCTGCTTCCCAGTTCAGCTCCTACAGACAAGCACAAAATTCACTCCTTTTCTTCTCCTCACTCCCAGGATTTCCAGAGTCTTGCCCTGTTCCACCTTTGCATGTGCGCACAGACAGATGCCTGTTGTCTTTGGGACCATAAAGAAGGCTGATCGCCGAAGAATTGATGCTCATTAATTATGGTGCTGGAGGAGACTCTTGAGAGTCCCATGGACTGCAAGAAGATCAAACCTATCCATTATGAACGAAATCAGCCCTGAGTGCTCACTGGAAGGACAGATCCTGAAGCTGAGGCTTCAATACTTTGGCCACCTCATGAGAAGAGAAGACTCCCTGGGAAAGACCCTGGTGTTGGGAAAGATTGAGGGCACAAGGAGAAGGGGACAACAGAGGACGAGATGGTTGGACAGTGTTCTTGAAGCTACCAAAATGAGTCTGACCAAACTGCGGGAGGCAGTGCCTGGCGTGCTCTGGTCCATGGGGGTCACGAAGAGTTGGACACAACTAAATGACTAAACAACAACAACAGACAGACAGACAGATGCGCGCGCGTGCACACACACACACAGAGAGAGAGGTTTCTGCAATGAGGACTGCTGTAGTAGTCCTCCTTCTGGTGCAGAATCTATGCAAGCAAGCTTTATTAAATAAATATGTGTTTAAAAGTCATTGTGGGGGGGACCCCAACCACACACTCATTACTGCTTTTGGAGTGCAGATGTGTGCGAATGACTCAAAAAAATAATACCCAAATGCAATGTAGCTGTGCTATTCAAAAGACCCACATCTAAGTTCTCCAGTTTGCGTTTTTCTGCCTTGTATGTTAGGCACGAAAAAAAATTGTTTTCATTTCTGGCTTTTGTTTTTCCCTCGTAGAAAAATAATGTGATCCAGAAAGCTTTCTTTAAAAAACATACTCAAAAGCTTCATATAAAAGCATTATTCAAGTGCATAACTTCTGCATTCATTCAGAAATGCATATGGCATTTTAAAAATAACATAACTTAAGGAAAGTAAGGGTTTGTCCCATATAATGGCTGTTGTAATTTCAGTTGCTTGCTAAAGTAACTTCAGATCAAGCAACGATCTGTCCAGAATTCTGTATAGCAGTTAACACTCCTAAATTGTTGAGCTCAATTTTACCAACAGCCAAATAACTTCATTGTAATTATGGAGTCTGTTTTAGAAAACGAACTAACACCGCCCTCACCTCCATAGTGTTCCCGTATTTCTTTTTTATATATACTACTTGTATGAACAATAACTTGACTCTATAAGAGTCTTAAGAGTAGTCTTTTTGACTTCAAATGAGATTACTGTAGAGGATAGCATCAGACCTAATTCAGGAGGAAACAGTTACACAATCTGTGTCTGCTTTGTCACTTGAATCACAAAACACAAAATGTTAAACCATGCTGTGATTATAATGAAGTTCCTTCACACTAGGTCTGCATACTTGAATACTCTCACAATCACATCTCAGGAAGAGTGGCAGGCTGAAGATCCTGCTGCAGTGGTTGTTACCTGAACCATGCTGTTCTCTGGAACGGGGGTGATGGTTTTTAAGTTGCAGCGGACTTGCTCCAAGCAGTAAGGAACGTATTTGTCAAAAAGGATGGTTAGATTTGCTCTTTCCGTCTGTGCTTTGCGAGTTTCAATCCAGCTAGTCACGTACCTGTGAAAACAAACTTATTTTATGGGGTTTCTCCTCCCCTTAATCAATTGCTTTTGTTTATTCTGTTTATGAGAAGAGCAGAGGATTGTTCGCGGAGCTGCCTAGTGCTTTTACTGTATGTCCTTAGCTTGTTCGGCCTTATTTTACTTGCTGAAATGCCTCTCCGAATTACTGTACCTTGTTGTCAGGACCGGTGCTGGCAATTTTGGCGCCCTAGGCGAGGGGGCGGGCCACGTGACGTCATTGCGTATGACGCACGTTGCGGAACAGTGCCCCGCCCCCTGCCCAGCCGGGCGCCCCCCGCCGTCGTGGTTTGCTTGCTCCGCCACTGGTTGGGGCAGCACCGGGCGGCGGCGGGGGGCGGGGGCAGGCTGGCCAGCGCCCCCTCCATTTTGGCGCCCTAGGCAACTGCCTAGTTTGCCTAAATGGACGCGCCGGCCCTGCTTGTTGTTGGTGATTCATTTCCAACTGATTTGGCCTTGTTATACAACTGTGACTAAGTTACTGCTTCTTTTGCCTTCCCAAACCAGCGCCCTCCACTTATTTTGGACTCCATCTGCCAGCAGCTCCAACCACTATGACCAGTGACCGGGGGTGATGAGAGTCAAAATCCAAACCGTTTGGAGGGCTCCAGAATGGGCTATTCTGTCCCAGGGGTGTGTTCTTCTGTCAGTTAAAATTTAGTGAAACAAAAACTGGGCAACACGTGGCCAATAAAAACGAACAGAATGTGTAGACAATTACTATCAATAAGAAGACTTGAAACCAAGCATAGCTGATGTAATATACACAAAACAAAATTCTATCAGGTCTCTGAAAGTCACTGCTGAAATGAGTAAGGACAAGCTGAAAAGTTTTGTATTGCAAAGTTCCAAAGTAGCTGAAGTAGCAAACAAACTGTCACGATATAACAGGCAAACTGAACTGCTTTGTTATGCGAAGTGCCAACGTGGCTGAAGTAGTCTACGGACTTGTTGAGGATGTACAGTACAGTGTTTCCGGATATAATCCACTTTTTCGTAAGAACTTCTTCAGCGCAGCAATAGAACATGGACGTATTTCATAAATACTTCTGTAATATAGATAAATATATAGTTGCGGAACAGTGCTCATACTCATGAGTGCTCATAGACTCAGTTAAAATTTAGGACTTTAAATGCCTTTTTTTTTTTTACCCCTAAGACATTCTCCCTCAACCTGTCATCTTTCAGATGTTTTGGACTCCAGTGCCCCTCATCCTTGGCCATTGGCCATGGTGTCTGAAAGGAATTAGATTGGGAAATGCTGTTTTAGAAGCATATGACATTTCCATGGGTGTTGAGGGAAACAACAAATGTAATTTAGAAAAGGATAAAAAAATTGCCACTCGCATGCTGTCACCTCCACACCAATAAAGCTTTTCTGTCTGAGCTTTCCCCAATTCTCCCAACACCTGGCATTATTATTTCATCCCTCTCCGCTATTGTTTACCTATAAGATCTGGGGTTTCCCCTTGACTACCCCAGATACATTTCCTCCCAGTGCAGGTCATCAAACTTTGTGGACCAGTGGGCACATTTCCACCCGCAGGCACTGAGTCAGCAACCCCAGTTCTGGACATTTCCCCTACAGTATGTTCTCATACTCTGTGTCTCTCTAGAAAGTTGCCTTCTTCACACTAATGGTCTGGCACCAGTCCTCCATATTTTCAGATCAAATTATTTTCCAGTGCTGTCTAGATATGCTAGGGTAGTGTTTTCCAAACTTGGATCTCCAGCTGTTTTTGGAACACAACTCCCATCATCCCTAGCTAGCAGGACCAGTGGTCAAGAATGATGGGAATTGTAGTCCATGAGCTGGAGACCCAAGTTTGGGAAACACTGTGCTAGGGACTGAACCTGGGACCTTTTGCCTTCAATGCAGGTGCTCTACCACGGAAATATTCCTTTTCCCATATTGGAGGATGTCCCCAGGTTCACATGGGCTATATCTACAGCTCTAGTAGCAGCACCAGTGCATTGTGGCTCCAATGAAAAGTTCCTTTGTACAGTACTGATCAGCTTAATCTTTGAGGAAACAGCTGTCCACTCAATACCATAGAGTATACAGCTGAGCAGATGGCAACTACATGAACAGAGCATTCAGCAAGCCGTTTGCTGAGTTAAGAATACAGTATAGTGCAGCAGCAAATGAGATCATCACTACCATAGGAACAAGCATGGCCATAGGCATTTTGGACAGCATAGGTCTGTTGTCCGATCCAGCAGGGATCTTCATACATTCTTACTGGCCCCGGAGTTGCTGGCTCAAGGTGCACTGAATTGCCGTTCCTTATTTGCTTTCTTGTTAAATGTGTATCTTGCCTTTCTTCAAGTTGGCTAATGAAAGAGCACAAAATGGGTAAGATTGCAAAAGGCACATTAAAGTACAAAAAGGAAAAGGAGGCACTCACGGACTCCAGCCTAGGTCTTGCGTATTCACATAGAGGATGCCAGCTCTTGACACAGTGGCTGGGGTTGCTGCCCGAAGGTGGCTTATTTCAAACACCAGCCGCATGGAAGGCGTTAATGAAATTCGTTCGTTACTTGCTAAAGTCAGAACCTAAAACACAGAATCGTTACAAATCCATTGCAGTAGGTATTTGCTTTTCAAATTAAGTAATTAAGGTTCTGTGTTTTGTTTTGTTTTTTAAAGTATAAATCACAGAGCACATGTTCAGCTATAACTAATACACAGGAATGTGATTTTATTTTCCAATGAGTGTTATTTGTCAGTTTAAATAATATCCCTTGTATCTTTCTGGATATCTGCTGTGACATTCAGGAAAACAGCAGAAGAATGAACTCAAACACTATCCAATGAGAAGATCTCTTGCATAAGACACATTGAAATTAATGAAAGTGATACTGTGGTGCTTCAATTAAACATGTGCAGGAGACCTTCCCATTGGACTGTCCTTAATTTCTTCGATGTTTTTATAAAGCCATGTTAATCGTCATTTCATTGAAAAGCCAACTGGTTCCCTATCCACTTACCCAGCAATAATCATAATGGATAAAAAGGTGACTCTTCTCTGCAATTTTGTTTTGCTGGCCTTACAGAAAGGGATTCTTTATTGTCAATGGAAATAAAATCAATATAATATCTTAATTCATGGAAAGAAATTTGTGTTAGGGGTGAGTTGAAAAACAGCAAAACAAAAGGGATAACAATAGTAAATCATCATGAAATCAAACCTACAATTTATGAAGAGAAGAAACTATGAATTAAATCTCTTAAAATTGAATAAACCAGCAATGGTGTGGTTTCAATGCACATTAAACGAAAGTTCATGCAATAAGAAAAAAAATGGCTATTCCCCCCCCCCCCCAAAGATGTTGTTCTTTGGTCCCTTGAATTAAGTAAAGTAAATATTAAATTAAATAAATTAAATAAAGTAAAGATGAAAATGGTATATTTCACTAAATCAATGTACTGCTGCAAGTGCAGAAGTAAACTGAGCTTTTGAATTTCACACCATTATTTTAAGGCTAAAGTGGTTGGAAAAGAAATAAATTAAAATGTGTTGTTGCCAGTTGCTAGCAGAAAGGCTCTAAGAGATAGCTGTTCAGATATAATTGCTTGAATGTGCATGATGCTTCTGTTCTCTCATCTCTCCACATGTGCTCTGTTATCATCCTACCCTTCCTTTTACAAGGGAAACCACAGTTTCCCGTGTCTGCAATGGGGAAACCATGGTTTGTCTGCAAAGCATAACTGGATGCCATGTTTGCTTGTGATTTCCAACTCCATCTTAAAAGAAAACTGGTTTATGCAAAACATAATTTGCCTCCTTTAGGGGGGGGAGTAGCAAAATATGTTTGCTGTGAAATAGGAAGTATCAGGGGAGAGAGGAAGGGAAAGAGAGAATGCATGCGGCAGAGATTTTTGTTGTTTTACTGTAACACCAATATCATGCCTTGGCAATATATCTGAACTGAGCTAAAGAGAAATCAAGTTTCATCTACTACATCATTTAACTATAATCAAAAAGAAATTAAACTGTTCTTTTCCAATCCTTCGCAAGAAAAAAAATCCAAACACATGATTCCAAACACAAACTTATCAGAAAAAAATATCAAGTATTTCAAGGGTAACGATAAAATCGCGAGAACTGGCAGGATTTTGGCTGTGAAAATGAGGAATGTTTTATGGCAAACTGGAGAACTTGGGGGAAATAGGCCATACAAGATATATTGTAGATCCCGTGTGCTACAATAGAGCAATGGCACACAGTGGGCCTGGATAACCTGTTTCAGTGTGATCCATTTTTATCTTCTATGATTGTACTTGCCATCAGGTGCTATTCTTCTGGTGTTCCAAAGGGGCGGTGCAACCCTACACATCCCCTACTGAGTACTTTAGCTTAAAAGCTACAATAGAGTCCTTAGAATCTAACAACAAGAGCTATTCTAGGAGCTGGTTAGGAAAATGTGATTTAAAGGAGGTTTCCAGCATTGTGTGAAATTAGGGCAAAAAAAAAAAAATCTCTTTTCAATTTGCACAAAGTATCTCAATTCCAACAGTTTGCTCTCCTGCTGTTGTATCCATCATAAAGAAAGGCCGGGACGCTGTGGTGAATAAAGGTGACATTTTAATCAATGGAGATTAATACATACTTTAAAAAAATACAAAATGATTCAGCTTTCTGCTCCTCCCACTTCCAAGGTTGAACCATGAACTTTCCACTTTTACTCACTTTAGGAGACATTCTCTCTCTCTCTCTCTCTCTCTCTCAATAAATGGGTGTTGGGGTAAGTCTGGG
Source organism: Darevskia mixta (assembly GCA_034641385.1). Taxonomy (NCBI): domain Eukaryota; kingdom Metazoa; phylum Chordata; class Lepidosauria; order Squamata; family Lacertidae; genus Darevskia; species Darevskia mixta. Next base: position 1,948,893 of record JAWWNH010000098.1, read on the forward strand.
TCATGTGGGTTTAAATCTCCTCTTTATTCCAAAATACATAATTCTATTTTGGATGCTATTGGTATCTTTAAACCTCGAATTATATCACAGCACATCTGTACTGGGTATATCAATGAAAAAAATATTTCTCTGGTGTTCTATTAGCACTGTCTACTATATGCAGGAGGCTTGGTCAATGTCGTCTATAGGAAACGCTTGTAAGTGTTGGTATAATAAGGCCAGAAACAGATTTTAGGTTTTTCTCCACAGAGTTTTGATACAATAGAGCCATCATTGCCTGTAGTGTGCTTATTCTTCACACTTTTGTCTCCTTTAAGAAACGGTCTTTGCGGGTCTTATGTCAATTCAAAAACTAGCAAAACCTTGTTGAGTAGAGATAGTAAGTGTGCATGATCAGGGATGCAACATATCAGGATTGCAGTCTATCTTTCCACTTGCAGTGTCTGAAGTGGCTTGCAAATATAATAAAATTAACAATTCTCACTTACAGATGCAACCCCCCCCCCAAAAAAAAACTATAAGCTCTAGATCAGGGGTGGCCAACTCCCAAGAGACTGTGATCTACCCACAGAGTTAAAAGCAGTGATCTACCCCCTTTTTGGGGGTTCAGGTCAAAGTTGTTGAGCTTTTTTTAGGAAGGAGGAAGGGCCCATTTTTTTAGGGGAGCCACAGTTGTTCAGCTTCTTTGGGGGGAGCCAATGATCTACCAATGATCTGCTGCAGATGTCCAGTGATGTACCGGTAGATCACGATCTACCTGTTGGACATGCCTGCTCTAGATTAAAAGAGGTATTGACAGGAGAACAGTGAAATGGCCAGCTAGGACTGGGAAAACAACACAGATTTGATGCCTAAATCAGGTGAATGCTTCCTGTGAGGGTGTCCCATAAATGGGGCTCCATAGCAAAACCAGGCCCTTTATCCTTTAACACGACTGTACAACCTATCTTCAGGGGTTTGGGGTGAGAGACACTCAAAGCAGGCCCTCAAAAGATTGCCTGCAGGGTCACACAGGCAAAGGAAGTCCTTCAACGGTCTTCTAAGGTAGCCTCATGTCTGATGCTTTGCACTCTCTATCCTCCATCCAAACAAGGAAGAAGCATCATGAGAGTTCAAGGACACATTCTAGCCAGGCAAAAACACTTGAGGTGTGCAGAAGGCCAGTGAGGAACGTCTCCCGGGGAAGGATTTCAAAAGCCAGATAAAAATGTTTGGAGGACTGCATTTGTGTTGCACCCCCCCCCCCATCCCACCAAGCCTAAGGTTCCCCATCCCTACATTAAAGGAATCTAAGATGGATGCTACCAGAACAATTGATAACCATGTTCAGGCTAACATGCCTTTTCTAACAGTGTTCAAAGCTATTATTAAAAGCCAGTCTCCGTCTGTATGATGTATACAGAAAACCAGGGCCAGATTTAGGTTTGATGAGGCCCTAAGCTACTGAAGGTAAAAGGGCCCTTTCTATGTCCAGCTGTCCTTTGTCAACAACAAATTGTCACTGGTTTTTGTGTTGAATATATGCTATATGGTAATTTATGGTATCTAAAGTAGGGTTACCAGACGTCCCCGGTTCCTGGGGACAGTCCCCGGATTTGCAAATCTGCCCCCGGACAAATTCCGTCCCTGGAATGTCCCCCGATTTGCAAATCTGTCCCTGGGAAACGTGGCAGCGGCAGCTTCAGCAGCCTGGAGCCAGCCTGATAGCGCAGTTGGCTCTGGCTGGCTCCGGGCTGCTGGCTGCCGCTGCTGCAGCCACTGCCAAAGGGGAACCGGGGACGTCCAGCGGTACAGATCTCCTGCCCCCTTCCCCCTTTGTTTTGACTGATGGGGGAGGCTCGGGAGTTGCGGGCGGGCGGCCGTTGCCCAGGAGGGGAGCAAGGCGCGCGGTTTCTCTGCCGGGCAAGGTGCAAAGCCCTTCTTTCGCACCCTGTGAAACATAAATGCGCAGTTTTTTAAAACTGGGCAACGGCGCGCCACCTGCCCATGACTCCCAAGCCTCCCCCGATCTCCTGCCCCCTCTTCCCTTTGTTTTGACAGATCAGGGGAGGCTCGAGCCATTGCCCAATTTTTTTTTTAAAAAAAAACTCTGCACATTTATGTTTCACAGGGTACGAAAGAAGGGCTTTGCACCTTTATACAATATGCATGTGTGCTTGGGCCCAGGGTCTTTTGCCTCACCACCCCCCACTACTGACTCCCTGTTGCTACTCAGCTTCAAAAACAAAAACAAAAAAAAGTGTCCCCGGATTCATTGAAAAAAATCTGGTAACCATAATCTAAATCCATTTGCACATAACAAAATGTTTATTTTATTAAAGTGATTGTTGAACTGAAATACAATTAAGAAGTATATTAATAGTGAAATACAGGCGGGGCCCATTACTTACATTATAGGAGCCTACACAACACAAAACACTGTTGCTGTATGTAGGTTTCATTTTATTAGTTTTTTATCTTATATGTACATCCAGGTGTTTTTTTCCCTTTAAATTTTGTTGGGGCCCCCAAGAGAGTGGGGCCCTAAGCTATAGCTTGTTTAGCTTATACATACCGGTAAATCCGGCACTGCAGAAAACACTGTACATATTTAGCAAATGGACCAGAAGAGTATCTCACCTGCTCATCACAGCCACGTTAAAGAATGTGAAACACACCTTATTGTCATCCATGACAGTGTTGAGGGACTCAATCCACATAGGATCAATGTCACCGTCCAGCACAATCCATTTGGGGCCATCATGTGTGATGCTAGACAGTTCTCTCATCGTGGAAGAAAACAAGCCTTCAAAATGATGAAAACAAAAATTAGTCTTTTAAACAACAACAACAAACAACAACAACAAACTTGTATGTGTTTGTATATGTTAAGATGTGCAATTTTATTAAGAGCATAATGATTGGAAATACCATCTTTCCACTCCCTTGTTGAAGGGTGAAGAAACCCAAAAAGTTCATCTGTTGTGACTGCTTTGGGGTTGATATCATTCCATGCTGGCCTCAGCTTCATATTTGAGTAAGTCGCGTGTAGTGTCTTTAATATCTAAAGTAAGAACATTTTATCATGCCAGTTTCACAATCAAGCAGTAGCATAAGTTAAAAGGCATCCTTCAGAATTATTTGCTGTTCCACATGCAACAGAGAAGTTAACCTGAATATATACCTAACAGGTAACTGCAGTCAGTCATTCCCCCCCCCATGCTAGTTATATTTGTGCAATATATGTGTTTCACACCTTCACACTTTACATCTTAGGCCCACTTCCCTAAGTGTGCATGTCCTCAGTATACCTATCCTGAGGTTTCCTTCCTTGCAGCACTAGTGGTAGTTCTTCAGCTTTCCTCAACCGTGACATAGGACTTCCGTTTTATTTGTTCTGCTTCTACATATGTGAGGAAATGCATATATACATCCGGGATATAAATATGTAACCAGATTTGGGGGGAATGAAAACTGATGAAGTTGACATGCCCCACTGACATCAGAATTATCAATTTCGCCGAGAGTATTGAACACAGAAGTTTTGTCAAAGTGGCAAACATCTTGTAACCTGCATTACCAATTCATGCTCTCTTTATTGCTATTTGTTTGCTGGAGAAATGTGTGCATTCTTCATTTTACCTGGCTTTTCCCTGTCCCAGCATTTCCAACCACAAAGACCGAATGCCTGACAGCCAGTAGTTCTTCTAACTGCATAACCTAAAAGCCATTCAAGAAAATTGGGGGGGGGGGGGAGGAATTGATATAATAGTGAACATGTTTTACAGACATAGCTATGTATTAAGAAAACTGTAAGAATGAAGGAGAAGAATCGGAGAACACTTTTCTTCCCCATTTCAATAAACATCAGTCCTATTTTCTTCCCTCATTCCTTAAAAAATTGCCCCTCTTTTACTCTGTTCTGCCGCAGTTGTGGAACGTATTCACAAAGATACAAGTCAGATATTCACTGGGTGTGTCGGACATACTCTGTGTGATTTTACTACTAAGGGCTGAAAGAATGGAGTCAATATGTTTCCGAGCACAATTAAAAGTGTTGGTGCTGACCTTTAAAGCCCTAAACGGCCTCGGTCCAGTATATCTGAAGGAGCGTCTCCACCCCCATCGTTCTGCCCAGACACTGAGGTCCAGTGCCAAGGGCCTTCTGGCGGTTCCCTCGCTGTGAGAAGCCAAGTTACAGGGAACAAGGCAGAAGGCCTTCTCGGTAGTGGCACCCGCCCTGTGGAACGCCCTCCCACCAGACGTCAAAGAGAAAAACAACTACCAGACTTTTAGAAGACATCTGAAGGCAGTCCTGTTTAGGGAAGCGTTTAATGTTTGATTATTGTATTTTAATGTTTTGTTGGAAGCCGCCCAGAGTGGCTGGGGAAACCCAGCCAGATGGGCGGGGTATAAATAATAAATTAATAATAATAATAATAATAATAATAATAATAATAATAATAATAGCAGCATTGACTCTACATTGTCCAGAACTACATTGTTTCTGGCTTTAGATGCACAACGAACTATAGGACCATTCCATTAAGTTTTGGTACTTCTACAGCAGGGAAGGCATATGGATTATGCTCTGTTACGAAAGATTACATTGAGATTAGACACAAGTGGTGTAAGGGGTTATGTTGGGTGGTTAACCTGTGACCTTCTACATCAGGGTTTCCCAAACCTGGGTCTCCAGCAGTTTTTGGACTACAATTCCCATCATCCCCGACCACTGGTCCTGCTAGCTAGGGATGATGGGAGTTGTAGTCCAAAAGCATGTGGAGAGCCACAGGTTCCCCACCAAGCCAGCCCAACTTTGATCTACAAACCCAAACCATCTGACATATTAATTAAAGTATTATTACAATTATTAATTAAATTTCTATACCACCAAAGATCACAGGGCGGTTCACAACATAAAAATTAAATGTGCAACATAGGTTTCACTATATTGTCTCAGCACATGTCTACTCAAAATATAAGTCCTACTGAGTTCTGTGGAGCTTACTCTCAAGTAAATGGATACAGGGCTGCAGCCTCGCTGAGAGTATTGAAGGTAGTTTAGTAGCTTGAGTTAACTTGCAGGGTAATAAATACAAGATTGTTACAAGGAAAAGGATGTCATTAATATCATAGAATCACAGAGTTGGAAGGGACCCTGAGGATCATCTAGTCCAACCCCCTGCAATGCAGGAATACGCAGCTGTCCATTACAGGGATCAAACCTGCAACCTTGGCATTATCAGCACCATGCTCTAACCAACTGTTATTTTTCATTCCCTATTACATTAGAACAAAACTAAATTTAAACACAGCTCTTCAGAGGTCACTTGCTAATGCTTCCCTCCCACCAAGCACCTGCAGAAGACACAAGGGACTAAAAGGGTAAACACTGAAAATCTATTTTAGGGAACCTGGGAGTCATAAGTGTCGTGATTTATTGCTAATTTTGTTGTTACTGCATCTGGGCTGCAGATACTAATTGGTGGCTCCATGCTTATGGAATGCCCTCTCCCCCAGGAGATTAATCTGGAGATGGCATAGCTTTTAAATACCAGACCACGATGCCTCAAATTTACCCGGATATTTTATTTTATTTTAATTCGGTGTCCAGAACACTTTTATATAGGCTGAGTTTGTTCTGGTGTCTTAGGGAGCAACCCTAACCCTCTGATTTGTGCTGCTGGAGGGTGTTAGAATACAGAGGCAGTGGGGGGACGGACCTCTGCCACCATGGAGGTCCTCAGTGTGGCCCTGGAAAGGACAATAATGCTACCAACTTGGGAATCTGGGAAATGGGTCTGTGGGAAGGGGAGTTATTGTGTTGCTGCTGTTTCGTTTTACTTATTGGCTTCCTTTTATTCTGTATTTAATTCTGTGTACTGCCCTGATATCTTTTGAACAAAGAAATAATAAAATAAAATTTATTTTAAACTGAAAAGCAGTTAAGAGTGCACACAGATATGTCATTAACCACACCGGCATCTACCTTCCTCAGTAGCACACAGCACTATCCTAACTATGCCTACTCAAGTTAAAGGTAGATAGCCGTGTTGGTCTGTCATAGTCAAAACAAGGGTCTGGTGACTTCTGTTTCAGTGTATCTGAAGAAGTGTGCATGCACACAAAAGCTCATACCAAGAACAAACTTAGTTGGTTTCTAAGGTGCTACTGGAAGGATTTTTTTTTTTTTTTGTTATGCCTACTCAAAACCACATCCTACTGAATTCAATGGGGCATAGGTACTCCCAGGTATGCAGGATGCAGGTGGCGCTGTGGTCTAACCACTGAACCTCTTGGACTTGCTGCCAACCCAGCAGTTCGAAAGCACGCCAGTGCAAGTAGATAAATAGCTACCGCTGCAGCGGGAAGGTAAACGGCATTTCCGTGCGCAATGGGACCTGTCACAGTGTCCCGTTGTACCAGAAGCGGTTGAGTCCTGCTGGCCACATGACCCGGAAAGCTGTCTGTGGACAAACACCGGCTCCCTTGGCCTGAAAAGCGAGATGAGGCCGCAACCCCCATAGTCACCTTTGAGTGGACTTAACTGTCCAGGGGTCCTTTACCTTTTACTTTTTACTCCCAGGTAAGCTCCTGATGCTCGGTCCCTGCTCCTGCCAACCTAGCAGTTCGAAAGCACACAGTGCAAGTAGATAAATAGGTACCGCTCCAGCAGGAAGGTAAACGGCATTTCCGTGTGCTGCTCTGGCTTCGCCAGAAGCGGCTTAGTCATGCTGGCCACATGACCTGGAAAAACTGTCTGCGGAAGCGGACAAACGCCGGCTCCCTCGGCCTGTAAAGCGAGATGAGCGCCGCAACCCCAGAATCGTTCGCGACTGGACTTAACTGTCAGGGGTCCCTTTACCTTTAAGTGCAGTCAAGACTGCAGCCATATGTGGAAAGTTGTAACCACAGTCTATAATACTTATCGTGAACGATTATCTGATATAAGCAAAGAGAAGAAATGGTGACCCTAAAGAAATCTCACTCTAGGCGTCTATAGATATTTCTAAGCTATTAAAAAGGACAAAGAGAACAACATTTGCTTTGCTTCAGTGAGGTTTAAGTAAAATGGGCTTCCTTAAAATCAAATTATAGCACGGTGATAAGGGGATGGAATAGGGCACTCACTCTGGTGACTCAAGTGTATCATTTGCTCAAAGGGCAGGTAATGATGAGAGCAGGAGTAATGAATGCGTACTTGTTCCTCCCTCCTCTGTAACCCTGGGAACCTGACCAGTTCTCCCTCACCTCCCAAGGGTAGAAAAGCCAGTCTCCTTAGTCATTCCATCTTGAACTTTACTTAGGACAAAAGCCGATTTAGAGCTAATGTTAACTTGTGTGTGCATTGCTGATCGGGATTCATGTCTGGCAGAGGCTAAAAAGAGACTAAAATGTGTTTTTTATTTTATTTTTTAAAAAACCTTTAAGCTAAGTTTTAATAAAATCCAGGGCATCGAAAGCTGAACATGGGTGCTAAGATGGGCAGAGCATTATACACCATGGGATTATTAGTGTGGTTTAATTCCCACAAACTGGAATTATTTCCTGATATTGAAATGGAGACATTAAAAACATTGGGGCCGCTTCTAACAAGGAAACAGGAAGCTTACTGCTGAACCTCGTAATAGTCGCAGCCAGATGTTGGAACCTACAGGCATCAAACAACAGTGATCATTATAGCATTCAATCACCCCATTTAGAATGTTCAACAAGCTAAGCAGAAAGCCATTATTTCCACCTTCAGGATAAAGTTTTCCTCGGGCTGCAAATGGAGTTCTGCAATGGACTGGCGCACCAGCTGTTCCAACTTCAGATCCCTTTTCCGTGGAACTTCCAGCAATGGAAACAAGTCGTTGATCAGGCCCAGGAATATAGGGGCATCATTAGTGACTACCTTCGGAAGATTAAAATCCCTGAGGGCTCTCATCAAAACCTTCAGAAAAACCAACATGACACTATAATTAAATGAAATAATAACAAACCATAATATAAGGCATAAAATTAACAAACATTATGAATTAATCATACTTAAACAATTACAACCCATATGGCTTGTTAAACTCAATCTGCTACCTGCAGTGACATAAGACGGGATCCTGTAAATTCAATGCTACAACATTTCCCCCTCCCCGCCATCAATCACGAAGCAATTATTTAGTGTTGTGATTGAGAAAATGGTGTGCTAAAGCCGGCATTTTTGTGACATGGGTTAGGTACATCGTGGGGATGCCTGCCAAATTCTATGGCTTGTTTAATAACCACAACATTGCATTAACACACACAGGTATATTTCATCCATTTAAACACCAGTTAAGCAACAGCCCAAGCCACTGAAAAGCATAAGAGAAGGGTGCAAACATATTCTATCCTACAGGAGCTTAGAGTCTACATTAGACAATGTGATAGACCAGGAGTTCTCAAAATGTGGTTCATGAACCACCATTAGTTCATGAGCTTCATTCAGGTGGCCATTGCCAGTATACATGAAGGAGCGTCTCCACCCCCATCGTTCTGCCTGGACACTGAGGTCCAATGTCGAGGGCCTTCTGGCGGTTCCCTCACTGCGAGAAGCGGAGTTACAGGGAACCAGGCAGAGGGCCTTCTCGGTAGTGGCGCCTGCCCTGTGGAACACCCTCCCACCAGATGTCAAAGGAAAAAACAACTACCAGACTTTTAGAAGACATCTGAAGGCAGCCCTGTTTAGGGAAGCTTTTAATATCTGAAGGACTATTGTATTTTAATATTTTGTTGGAAGCCGCCCAGAGTGGCTGGGGAAACCCAGCCAGATGGGTGGGGTATAAATAATTTATTATTATTATTATTATTATTATTATTATTATTATTATTATTATTAATTTTCCTTTCTCAGAGGTATAAAGCTGCAAATCACAGCAAGTCAGGGAAGGTGTGAAGTGGGAAAAAGAGGATGGTAATGCATTTGAAAGGAGTGAGGAGTCAAAATAGGCTTCAGCATCTAGCACAGTCCCTTACAGTGCTAAACAACAGGCAGAAAAATCATTCAGTGGTCCACCAAGACCCTCAGCGATTTTCAAGTGGTCTGGGTGGGTGGGTGGAGGTTTGAGAGCCACTGGGTTAAAAATACAGAGGGTTTTGGAGAAAGAGCAAGTTTAACAAGGCAAATGCAGTGAGTATCATGGCAGCAGAATTTTGGAGAGATTAGAGAAGTCTAAAAAGTGAACAAGGATGACGACAGAGAAGGTTGCAGTAGTAAAAGTGGATATGATCTGACATTTAGCTGAGGAGGCATAAGGGAATGGGCAGATTTCTGCAATATTGTACAGGGAGAACTGACCCAATCTGACAACAGATTGGATGTGAGGAGCAAAGGGACGAATTATAAAGCCAGCTATAAACCCCGTTCCGTGCCCAATAACCATGGGACGCCATTGCCCGGCGGTGCTGTGGCCCATAGATTGCAGCAAAATACTGGGCAAGCTTTTGCCCAGTATCTTTTCTGTGTGATGGGCTCATGGGAAAAAGCTGTCCCATGAGCCCTTGCTGCAGAGGGGAAGGGCAAAGCCTATATAAGGCTGCTTCCCCTGGAGCTCACAGCCATTTTGCTTTGAGAGCTTTCTGCCCACCCGCCCTCGGGTTAGCCTCTTCACTGAGCAACTTTGGGCAGCTGGTTGACAGGGTCAGATAGGAATTTTTCTCTCTCAACCTGATTGGCACTTAGTTGGGTTATTTTTCCGCCTTTCCCTCAGTGAAATTATGGCTTTCCTTTGTTAGGTGGAAGTACATTGTTTGGATGAGGGTGGAAACGGCGTTGGTCAGGATCAACGTAGTATAGGGGGGCCCCCATAAGGGGCATGAGGGGAGGATTGACCACGGCAAACTCAAGCGTGGGTTCGGTATCTGCCTGGTTGGAATCTGCACCCTAGTCCCCTAGTAAGACCTTGCTTGCTTGGCTTGCACCACGGCGAGGTTCAACAATGGCTGCCTGTTGTCATACGCAGTGGATCCATTCCATCAACATGGGGCTTGTGGAATGATGAACTGATCCTGGGACCCAATGCCATGCCAACCCTAGCCCTGCCTGCTGCTGTCAATAAAGATTTGGCCTGATTTTATCCCATCACTGTTATACAGTCTGGTTATTTTCCTGCTCTCATGGGTCACAAAATGCACCTGCCTGGGCAAAATGTGTGGGAGGGGACATACACACCATGAGATTATACTGTACTAAAATATGAGATTATATTAAATTAGATTAAAATGAATCAGTAACTGATGAAATCAACAGTCCTTTGAGAATTAATCTTTCTTAATCCATATCAAGGGAATCAAGATGAAAATAAGACAAAGGGTAACCTGGTCTTCAGGTTTGCTTTGGTCTTCTCGTTTCAGTGATCCGGCCACAACTAAAACTGATTTTATAGCTCTAAGACCCCAGTCATAATGATCCTACAGAAGAGAAACAAACCATCAGTTTCCATAGCTTCTTTGACCTCATACACCAGACCTTTAAAGCATATGCAAAACACACACACACAGAAAGAATCTTGGAATTTGATCAGTAAACTATGGTTCACCAGGGAACAATTTTCAAGATTCCAAGAGGGCATAAACAAGTCAATTAAGTGCATTCTATTTAAGGGCCCATTCCACAGCGCTGTCTTCAATGGGTGTTTAAACCATCATCTTCTCTTCCCAGGGTACTCATTATAGTTCAGAGAGAGAACATTATAGTTCAGTTCACACAACTGAAATTATAAGACAACTGTTAAAGTGAGATGAGATCAATGTAAGTTTGTAGCATACTGTAGGTAGGCCTAAGAGGCTACATTTGGGTAACACAACCAGTACCAGTCATCAATGAAACCATCTTTGAATGTTTCACAGCACAAGTCTACGCAGAAATAGGTCCCATTCCATTCAGTGGGATCTACTCCCAGGCAAGTGTATGTAGGATTGCAGCCTTAGAATAAAGGCTTCCTCGTGCTCACTGATAACCCTTACTGCTACGGTTACCATAAGCTTAGTTTATGGGAATATATATGCAGGCCAACCATTCTATAAATGCACTCTAATTTAATAGTTAGTATCACTCAGACGTGGGTGGCGCTGTGGGTTAAACCACAGAGCCTAGGGCTTGCCGATCAGAAGGTCGGCGGTTCAAATCCCCGCGACGGGGTGAGCTCCTGTTGCTCGATCCCTGCTCCTGCCAACCTAGCAGCTTGAAAGCACTTCAAAGTGCAAGTAGATAAATAGGTACCGCTCTGGCGGGAAGGTAAACGGCGTTTCCGTGCGCTGCTCTGGTTCGCCAGAAGCTGCTTAGTTATGCTGGCCACATGACCTGGAAGCTGTACGCCGGCTCCCTCGGCCAATAAAGTGAGATGAGCACCGCAACCCCAGAGTCATCTGCTACTGGACCTAATGGTCAGGGCTCCCTTTACCTTTACCTATCACTCAGACCTAGTCTTCATGCTTTCTAGCAGGGGTGCCAACTTGAATAAAATATTGGGTGGCCTAGGTAAGCCCCGCCGCATATAACCAATCACATGATGTGGTGCATGCATAACATTTGAATGGTAATGCCCATCAACTTGGGGGGCAGCTCCCTCAAATATTTTATGGGTGTGTGTGAGGACCCCTCAGCCCCTAGGAGTTGACTCCTATGCTTCCTAGAATGATCCAGTAAGAGACATAATTAGCCGATAAGCACCATGTCTTATTGCTTAATTAAATAATGTAAGCAAAGTTCTTAGTACAACTATACTAAGGATTACGATGATTTTTTTATGCATTGCCACATAATCATTTTAGAGTGCTAAGACAACTAATGTGTGAAAAAATAAAATTAAGAACCCTGCCTGTTCCCCAAATGCTATTCTTAGCTTAACATTTCCATAGATTCACCATGGAGGCGTGTTGCACAAGCAAAGTGTAAAAATATAAAAGAGGCATGATTAAGCATGTCTGATGCAGTTCTGAATGGTTAGTCAAAAATTAGTCAACTCAACATGTGTGGGCAGAAACTGTAATTTATAAATAACCACATTCTAATGTAGAAGAAATTTTGGCATCAGACTACAATCCCCTGGTTTAAAAATACATGTGAATTTACAAACACTTTTCTTCCATTGTCCTGATTTTCCCTCCTGAAATGTTGGAGAGAATGTTTTCCCTGGCCCTGATGATGCCCCCTTTCTGGAGCTACCCATGTAGGCATGTTAAGTCTGAAGTGGGCCGGTGAAATCCTGCCAATCTTTCACAGAAATGAATTAATTTTTAGTTACACTAAGAAGTGTGAAATGTGCAATTAATGGAGTTAATTAAATTAGGAACCACCTAATGTATTTTAAGAGCTGTTGTTCTTCTTAATTGATTTTAAAAGAATGATCCTTAAAAGCACAGTCAAGGGTTGCTATTGTGCTTTAATGTTTTATTTTGTAAGAAACTTTGAGGTTCCCTTCAAGGGTGAAAAGGTGCAACACAAATGTAAAAATAAAGAAATAACTTGCTGTCCTTCGATTTTATTTTATTTTAGTGTGGCCCCCAGTTCCTGGGCAAAGCATATTCAAATTATAGGTAATGCTAAGATGAATTACTTGAGACTGACTTTCACAAATGTGTGATAATTATTGGTCTGCCATTTAATACATTGCCAATAGTAACTGTTAATAATCTAAATTAATAAATGATATTCATTGCTTTTCCAGCTACCAAAAGAATTGTAGAATTAGCATTTCCCATTTCACAGTTCTGATGAAGACCCCTAGATCCATTTTCAAATGGACTACTGGCAAGCCAGGTGTCCCATATCTTAGATTTGTGCAGCTAGTTCTTCCTGCCTAAGTGCAGAACCTTACATTTACTGAAATTAATTTTGTTAGTTTTGGCCTAGTTAAGGTCATCTTGAATCCCAGTTCTGTATTCTGTGGCATTACCTATCCCTCCCAGTTTGGTGTCATCTGCAAAGTCGTCCTGTTTGTACATAGACATCAATCTTTGCTGTGGAATTTTCCCTCCCTCACCTTACCCCAATCTGCTCCAGAAGTTTGGGTGGAAAACCAGAACAAATGTTGGGGGGCCTAAAAGGAGCAGCTGAAGTTCCATTTCACTAGTGGAAGTCCTTATGTAAGCTATGTAACTTTGTTGGATGTAAGCCTTTGTCTACTATGTATTTTTAGTATAATTTGAGGGTTGTATTCAACTGACTTTTACTCAGAGTGGACCCATTGAAATTCATAAACCTAAATTGTTGTTGTTGTTTAGTCATTTAGTCGTGTCCAACTCTTCGTGACCTCATGGACCAGAGCACGCCAGGCACTCCTGTCTTCCACTGCCTCCCGCAGTTTGGTCAGACTCATGTTAGTAGCTTTGAGAACACTGTCCAACCATCTCATCCATTTCGTCCTAAATTAGCTATGGCCATTAATCTCATGTGTCTACTCTGAGTAAAAGTTAGCTGAATACAACCCTAACGTATTACTTTTTTAAAGACATTGTTGTTTTAAATTGTGTTGTAGTTTAATGGTTTAGATAGATCTAAATAGTTTAAATATATGCGATATTTATTTTATATATAAAGGTATTCAGTTACTAGCAAATTCAGACTGATCTTCAGCTACCTGTTTTGAAAGAAGTTCATGGCAAAGTTTGTAGAGGCAAATGAACTTTCTAGAAAGCAATCGGGCATCCACAAATCCTTCCGCCACCAGCATTATTTCACAAATAAGTTCGAAGTCTGGAATCACCATTGCACAGGGTCTGTGAAAGTTAATATAATGCATTAAACTGTGAAAATTTTACAATACAGGTCACAAATTACTGCACAAACCAAACCTCAGATCTTCCAGGATGGGATCCAGTGGGGGAATCCATCCTTTTGCTTCTCTACCTCAGCCAGTCTCCTGCTGACACAAACCTTTTCCTTACATCTACTAAACATTCATTTTTACATGGATTTTTAAAATAAAAGTTTATGGATTGAAATGGAAATAAAACTGAATGGATCTTCTTCTTTGGTGACCACTCATAGCCGAGTAAGATTGTTTTCCATTAACATGGTCCTAACAGTGAGTCCGTAAGTGACTGTGGAGGCCAATTCTGGATCCACACATCCTTCCATAGTGGGGACATAGCTTTCTGGGCAAGAGTTGATCACGGTGAGGGTTTGTCAAGCGTGCCTTCCTCTTAGCATATGGAAGAACACATGTAAAACATGGAACAGAAACAGACTGATTCACCCGTTCGTAATTCATTTAAAAACAAATTTTAAACATCAAGAATGAAAGATGTAAAATAAATGAGTTGGATTCAGCATTCTGCACAAAGCAAGTAATCTGTGCTGATAGAAGGGCTTTGTCATGACCCCATAGACTAGCCCTGACCAGAACAGCCAGTCAGAGGCTGTAGAGCAGGCATCCCCAAACTGCGGCCCTCCAGATGTTTGGGCCTACAACTCCCATGATCCCTAGCTAACAGGACCAGTGGTCAGGAATGATGGGAATTGTAGTCCAAAACATCTGGAGGGCTGAAGTTTGGGGATGCTTGCTGTAGAGTCACCAGCTAAGGATCCAGACTGGGTCCATGACCCTGATCCTGGTGGCCAGGAGGCCACTAAACCAGAAGCTGGTTTGTCCACTGGACCAGATTCCAAAACATCTGAGCCTAGATCAGTGTTTCTCAACCCTGTGCCTCCAGATGTTTTTGGCCTACAACTCCCATCATCCCTGACCACTGGTCTTGCTAGCGAGGGATGATGGGAGTTGTAGGCCAAAAACATCTGGAGGCGCAGGGTTGAGAAACACTGGCCTAGATTGTGTAAAGAGGTTGTGGAATGTCTTGTCCAAGAACAGACCTTATTGCACAATGGTTATGCAAGCGCATTAGCAGCCAACTTTGTTCTGATGTTTGTTTTTTGTACCCAACACAATGCATATTCCTAGATCATTATATACTTACCGGAAAAGAGCTTTCAGGTTTTCTGGAAGTTCTGCTCTTCCTGCATAGCCTGGATTAAGAGTTATGAAGATCCCCACGGTTGCTTTCAATTCAATACTCTCGCCTAAAAAATTGAATCTGTGGAAATGTGTGAGTGACACTGTTACAAACCTCATACGTTAATGACGGGTGGAAAATAAATAATTAAATATTGGGAGTGGGAAAGGGGGAGTCTTATTCTCAGCCTACCTTTTCTTCTTGTGACGGATGGCATCCTGAATAGTTTTCACCTGAACAGCAACGACAGACAGCACCTCCACGGAAATGCGGTTGAACTCATCAAAACACCCCCACACGCCAGTTTGGCACAAACCTTTGTAGATATTTCCAATTGACTAATAATGAAGAGATGGCAGACAGGAGGGGGGAAAAATAAAAATAAAAATCAGTGGCAGAAAGCTAAGCCAAAATTACTGAAGAGAGTTTTGGTGCCGAAGCAAGTTCAAAAACAACTGCCTTTGTTCATTATTTTAAAAATCTTTTGTGAAGGGCAAGCTATAAACGCCGCAAACAAATAAACAAAAGGCTAGAGGAGGGGCTCGTTCTTTCATTGGAGATCCCAAGGCAGCATTTTACATTTTCCTAAGGGTGTAGTCTTGTAAAAGAATGATATAAAAGGAACACCATCACTTGATATACATAATCTAATCAACAATGCTGACTAAAAATAAATAAATTAAAAACAAGCCATCTCTCTTCACCTTCTTTCCCAGATGCAGGAACTGTGTGTTGCATATAGCTCCTCACCACATAACTACAGTCACACTAGCTTTGAATTAATGAATTTGGTAAAGAAAAACAATGCAGATGGATAGATCCCATCCCACATTCTTCCGGCACCCAAAAGTTTTTAACTGTAAGCTGCCCTGGAACTTTGTGCTGAGGTGTGTCTTATAAACAAATGGATGTTTCTGGATTCTGTTGGAAGCAGCTTTCATGCCACTGCCAGTAATAGATGAGTTCACCAGCAGATGCATTATGGATTGAGGAATTTGAAAAAGAAAAAGACAGGCTACATCTAATAAAATACTTTCCTTTTATAACAAATGTTCCTGGCTGAATTCAGTGTTGTATCATATGATATATATATATATTTAAAAAGCAAGTCCACTTTGGCCACTAATTTGCAGAGCCAGCTTTTCTAATATGTCCACTTAATAAGCAACATACCCAAGCCTATACAAAAGTGAAGGGGATGAGTTAGCCACTGAGGGAGAGGGAGCAGGCACTTAACTGAAGAAAAGCACAACACAGAACAGGATACTCTCTAGTGTGAAAGCCTGCACTGATGCTTTGTTCTTTATTGTCTGTGAAAGTCCAAGCTGAGCTAGAATGAACTTTAATGGAAGACTTGTCTTCTCCTCACTAACAGTGAGCTTACTTTGGGTAAGGCCTCTAGCTAGTGTAGATTCCAACGTGTTGGTTTGGATCAAAACGTAGGCATCTGTGAATGGAAGGGCTAATTCTACCTACAGAAGGCTTTTGATCAAGTGGAGGGATACAAGCTTGCAAAAGGAAGGGAGGAAGGAAGTGATTTCCATCGCCAGCCACACACTAACCCGGCAGCCCTCCGCTGCTCCTGGGTGTCTCCCTCAAACCTCAAACCACCCCAGCAGATTTTCAAATGCTGAAGGGTGATGGAGCAATATGATGAAATTGCTTCTCCCTGCCCCTGGCCCCTTCTGCTTTCTGAAGATTTTCTGACCAGGACTCTGCTCAGTGGAGGCTACCATTGGTGGTGGATCCACAAGACTAGTCCAAAAGTTTTCTAGCCCTGTTTTCAATAAGGACTGGGCTCCAAAGATGACAATATGCAGTAACGTCTATTAGGCTCTTGGTTATCTGTGGACTGATCTACAGGCCAGAAAATCTCTCTATGCACAGGTACTGCTGCCCATCTCAGTTTCTCAGGGCTCATGGAAGGAAAATGATTTCCCTCAATTCTCCAGTACTATTTACCACTCTATTAACAAAGCTAGATGCAAATGTTTTCATGCTTTGTAAATTTTTGGAATTAATTAACAGAATTCAATTAACAAGACCAAGGGTCTACCTATTTAATTTTCATACTCATATGATCTCTATTATCATCACATTCAAATCACTTTAATGTATGTATCTGCACATCAGTCCTATGTGCTGGGTTGCTTCACTGAGTTATTTCGTACATGTATGATGCTGCACCAATTTAATTTTTTTTAAAGCACTATTTCAATGAATGCTACTTGAGCTATCAGAATGCTTTTAACACCATTACTCCACAAATTTGAATATGGTTCATAATATTATTCTGGTTAATATTATTCCAGCAAAAGTTATTATGGCATCATTTCGCACAGCTATAGCAGAGAGCATGTTTCATTTATTAGAAAGGTGCACTAGCAGTTAAAATTCATACCTCACAAATGTTGTAATATTAGAATAGCGTGTATTTTATTATTAATGCCTCATTCTGGGATGGCAGGCTACTGGACAGCTCCCAATCTATGGCAGCCACATATGCATACCTTTAAAAAAAAACCTGGCACATAAACCCAAGGCTGAACTTCTTGCATGTCCTATATGCAGTGCTGCCCTTTAGAACACAAAATAGGACAGCACACATGTGCAGTTGAAGCTTATCTTCTGATGTAGTTAACCTCACTGCAAGAATTAGCCTAGTTATCTGAAATGTCACCTGTGTCAACTATACATTGTGATAGTCCCTTCCATGCCTGCAAGCAATTGTATTGACAAGAGGTGCTCATCCATCATATCACTATGTAAACGGGTGACCATTTGATCTGAGTGTCTTTTTTATCCTTAATTAGAATTGTTCATAACCGTAGCCCTTGACATGAAGAATTCATAATTAGATTTTTGCTTTTTCTTCTTTTTAGCACTCTCTGGGTTGCATCCAATGACAGTCCTACTCAAAGTTGACCAACTGAAATTACAGTGATACCTCGAGTTACAAACGCCTCAGGTTACAAACGCTTCAGGTTACAAACTCCGCTAACCTGGAAGAGTTACCTCGAGTTGAGAACTTTGCCCCAGGAGGAGAACGGAAATCGTGTGCCGGCAGCGCAGCAACAGCAACAGCCTCTAGTTGAGAACAGCTTCAAGTTAAGAACGGACCTCCGGAACGAATTAAGTTCGTAACTAGAGGTACCACTGTAATACACACAACTAACTTAGGTCAGTTAATTTCAATGGGTCTACTCTAACTAGAACTAGCATTAGATACAACTCATTGAAGCCTTCCCTCACACACAAAATAAATGCATTAATAAATATTAACACTAGTCATCATCCAGTTTGTTGATCTACTCTTGACAAGAATAATTTTTTAGGCAGTAAATATTTTAAACAAAAACCAGTACCTTATAATCCATTTGTTCAGAGCAGTTGAAAACATAGACCATCATTCCAAGAGAACGGCCTAAGTCCTTGGTGGTTTCTGTTTTTCCTGTTCCTGCAGGGCCTGACAGTGCGCCACTCATGGTCAAGTGAAGAGACTGTGTCAATGTAATATAGCATCTGTAGAAACAAAAGCATAAGTTGCATTCTGACGTGGGGATTCTTGCATTAGTTTTACTGGCTATAATGCTAGCACTTCTAACCTGATTTTTAATGTTCCTTTTTGCACTGCTGTGGGCTTTTTAATCAATATATACTGCCAGGTCACAATACATTTTAAATGACAGGAACGAACTATATGCTGGTATACTGCCACCAATTTCTTCAATGCAAAACTCCCAGGATTTAGTGAGTTGGGGAAATTGCAAACAAAGTTTCTTTTCCCCCCTGGAAACAATTAACATGGAAAGGAGCACTAAACTCTTTCTAGATTCCACTAGATTTCTAGAAGTGGTTTTTATGTTGTGTGAATAAAATGCAAGGAACAACTAAGCGAATGTCGTGGAGATCAAATAAAGTGCCATCTGAGCCCAGTCATATTTCTGTACATCAGAAAAGGCTGCAGAAGAAGCACATTAAAATCTAGCCAACAGTGCAGGTGAGCAGGAATAAAGAGGACTTGAATATTACTAGGTGGTAGTAAAGCAACTACCATATTGTATCATTCTTGCCAACCCTGGCTACAGGGAGCTCTCCAGGGTTCTGTTTCAGTGATGACTCACCTTGGACTGGACTTCTGAACTGACATTACTCTTCAAAACCTAACAGTTTAGCTCGACCTATGAGGACTCTGAGGACCTTACTACCACCACCCCTCCGGGAAACCAGTGCAAGGGAAGGCAGGAGTCTACACATGTTTAGCACGTTAAACTTCTCTGTTCCTCTTCCTCTACAACTTGCAGTGCTTAGCATGTAGTATAAGGCACCTGGTAAACATGGAATAAATGAAGTCTGTCAATTCATGTGTACAATCAGCATAAACTTATTTGTATGTTGGGCAGATTATGAAATCTGGTAGCCTATTTAGTCACTTCTTGAGAAACTGAGGCTCTTCCAACCCACTCTCATTAGCATCCTCTAACCTAGATCCCAGTACATTGGTACCTCGGTTTAAGAACTTAATCTGTTCTGGAAGTCCGTTCTTAAACCAAAACCGTTCTTAAACCAAGGCATGCTTTCCCTGATGAGGCCTCCCGCCACCGGTGCCCTTCCACCATTCCGTTCTTAGACCGATGTAAAGTTCGCAAACCGGGACACTACTTCCAGTTTTGCGGAGTTCGTAAACAGAATAGTTCGTAAACAGAATAGTTCGTAAACAGGGCTGTTCTTAAACCGAGGTACCACTATATTATATCCCCACATTACCCTATCCCAACTTTCACCTGGTCTTCCTCACAAGCCTAGAGTTGTTGTGTTATAGCTAAGGTCCTTGTCGGTAAGGTCTCAGGTGGAAAAGACTCACAATACTGGGTGTTTTAAATTGACATATTCATAGTTATTATGGGCAGTAATATAAGAGTGCACTCCAATCAGAGGTAACATCAAGAAGCAAATGAAGAGGTCACTATGTAGCAGTGGCTGCAAATGATAAAAGCCCAGATCCAGAAACAACAGTAGCACCTTGAAAGGATGGGACAATCAGGGAACAAATAGTAGACTGTTTTATCGCTAGCAAATTACTATATGTGCACCTCCCAATTTATTATTACTCTTCCTTGTTTTACTAATATTCACTGTGCTTCTAGATGGAGGGATTTTTAGTGTCAGATAAGCCAACTCAGAGTGCCTCACACACACATAATCCAAAATGTGATTGTGGTGAACTCCGTGTTAATCATAGCTAGCCCAAACAGCTGGCTAGGGGCCCAGAGGGAGCAACATATTGCTAGGCTTTTCTATGGAACTCTCCCACCAAGTAATGTTCAGTTCCACTAGACAGAATTGAGCACCAAAGGGACTTCTATTCATGGTGTAGGAACTCAAACAAGGTATAAAGCAATGAAACAATTCTATTATATTCATCTCCAAGGTGGTTTATGTATTCATTTATTAAAAAAGATTTGCAAACTGCCATGTGATTAAAAAAATATCAAAGCGGTTTACAGAAATAAAACCATAAAACCATAAATATAAACTATAAAATAAACTATAAAAGCAGACATCAATTAACAACTGTGGAAGGGTATATTCTTAATTGCCTGGATAGACCTAGTGGAATAGAAAAGTTTTTAAATTGGCACAGAAGGCATCTGCTGATTAGTATGAGATTAGTTGACTCACTAATACACAATAACAGCAAAACTAACCATACCAAATATAAGTTTATCTGTGCAGATTTCCATGTTGATTAGTGCTAGCCTCAACCTCTAGTTGGAATCTAGCAGGATAAGCATGGGTGGAAGGGCACAAAACAATATCATCTGCAGAAAACAAAAACTGCAGTTGGTTTACAACAATTTCTCCTCAAACTCTTCATCCATAGGAGGAAGCCATTGGCCTAAGCAAGTCCCAGTAGCTTTAATTCTACTCACTGTGCAGTACTACACTGCTAAACATTTACAGTTAAGTTTGACAAGCTTTTTTCCCTAACGTTTCCTCCTTGATTCCTCTTTCCAAACTAAAAGTGTCGTGTATGAACTTTTGGTGACATTTACTCTTCCCAAGGCCCCGTCTTGGCCTTTCCCCTTCCACCATTTATTCAGCCTCGGTTGAGACAGCTTTCTAGGATTCCTGCCACTGACATTGTTCACTAGCTTGAAGAAATACCTTCTCCTATTTACCACCCTGTGGTCTTTCATCTCTCATTCTAGAAGGCCCCACCAGGTCCTCCAGCTTTCTCTGAATCCTCTTCTTCCTCATTAGTCTTCTTCTCCGCCCTTGATCTTCATCTCCTTCACCTTTGTGATTGTCTTTTGTGTGCTCTCTGATATCTTTGACTTCCATAAAACCTTTCCCCGTAGCGCTACCATACTTTTGCTTTTTTCTGTGACCATCTCCACATGATCCTCTAACCCTACAGTACTTCTTATTATTACTGTATACCTGTTCTCCTTGTACTTTGCAAGTAGGTCTGCCTCCATTGGCTTCTGAAGGAGTGGGCTATTTCCTTTGTCCTTTCCTGATCACAATGCTCTACTTTTTTTCCTTAAACTCCACAAGGTGCCCTCCTTTGTTTGTTCTTGCATGCCCTCCTCCAGGACATTGATCCTATGCCTTTACTAAGATCTAATTGATCATGTCACTCTCTGCCCATCTGGTGAAATCTAAGTGGCCGGCCTTTCCTATCTTTTTTTTAACCAGCTGTTTCTGTCATGTACAAGAATGTTATTGTTCTTTTCAAAACTTTTAAAGTTTCACACACACGCACACAAACGGGGAAGGATAGGTGAGGGATTCAGTTATAGCTAGGTGGATAACTTCATTGTTTAAAACCCACACACCCTGATACCTTTCTCTTAGAGGCCATAAGAAATGCCTTAACATATTATAAAGAATGGGGAAAAGTTTCTCCTAATGTACAACTTTGAAAGAAGCATGGGACTTTATCTATTTTATACGTTTTTACTGCAGAGAAAAAGAGAGCTTTTCTAGCAATTATGGAAATGTAACTTTTCTGCCTATAGTCAAGAGTAGTATGAGAAGGGCCATGGAGTAGGTAGAAAATTCACCACACTAAATGCTGATAGTTAAGAGAGTACTTTCCTGTTGCTTTGTCTCCTGTTACCTGTCAAAATAAGAGCTCTGTGAAACTTGTACAATGCATGGAAATCAGAAACACCTAGCTAAGCAGGAAGATAATATACCCCAGTATAGTTTTAAGGCCGCAGGGACATAAAAGCCCCCTTTGGATCTGAAGAATATACCCCAGTATATGTGAACAACATAGATGTTGCTCTTAACATTATCTCCAACTAATTCCTTTGTGTCTGAGAGCATTTGGTGAACTGGGCTAGCCTAAATAAACAGTCTATGAAAATTAAAAGCTTGCTGATGGATGAAGTTCTACCAAGACAGTCCAGTTAAAACAGTTATAATCTGAAGGAGAAAGCTTGGCCCTTGGATGTGGCCTCTGACTTCAATGAGGTCAGAACAGCACCTTTATCTACTTCTAAGTCAACACCGTGACAAATTCCTTTAGGTGATTGAAAGATGTGCTTCTATTAAATGGACACTTGCCCACAATAATCCAAGGCCACAGTTCAATTTGAAATTTCTGTAGTTGTTCTTCTTTAAGCATCTACCTGTAGAGATCCATTTAAGACTCTGTGAGTCGTGCCACATGTTCTTGCGTTTGGTATTTCAAAGCCTATAATGCCCATTGAGATGCTTATTTATTAAGAGCTCAGTCCTGTATATTCACTGAGCCAAGGCTGAAGGGAAGAGTAATCTGAAAATGATTATGGAACAATACATTCAAACTTGAGCACTAATGGGGATCGTCTCCTGACATGGAAAATGGGTTTGCTTGGAGACAGAGCAAATGAAGGGAAAACATTTAATCAGTGATTATCTTTGTGGTAGCTTGATATTAACTTCATCAGCACAACCTGCCCTTTATTATATTTTTTCAGAAATCCTACCTTCTTTTAAACGAAGGCAGAAAAAAAGAATTAGGAAGGTCTGGACAGCAAAAAATAAATAAAAAATGCCTCACAGTCCTCTTGATCTTATTCTCAGTTCCAGCAGTTTACTTGTCTTTAGAAACCACACACAAGATTTTGATTTTCATGTATGCAGGCCTGAAATCTAGTCATCTATAGTCGTGTCTGCTTTAGATAATTATGACAGGATCTGAGTCTCCTAATAAATCAACACCTAGAAAACAGGTGTAGACATCATCTTCCACCATCCAACTATTACCAAAACAGGTACCCAAAGTACCCACAAAATCATGTTCCCATATGCAACCCTGTCAAAGATTGGTCCATTCAGTGGCTTAGATCCTATGTTGCCCTTCCACAAAGGAAACACACATTCCGTTCACTGCTGGCTCAATTTTTCTCTAATTTTCTCTCACACACACCCCACATTCTTCCAGAGGGTCTGCTGTGGAGCTGAGTTTTAGGAGACAAGAGAGGGTTGCTGGAGAAACTGGCAGAAATTACCTGCCTGCCTCCCACCCCTTCCTTCCTTCCTTCTGGAGCATCTCATGAGCAGAGCTCCACTCCTGGCAACTTAGCATCCAAAGCCATTATCTTTATCCTTATCATCTCCCTTTCACACAACACCACAATGGCTCAATATGCCATTCTTCCTGGAACATTTCCAGATCAGCGCCACCCACTGTAGGTAGCAAAATGGCATGGAAATTCTCTATGCCAGGCAGAAAAACAAGTGCCACATACTACGTGCTATGTTGGAGGCATGCATCACGCTGAGGCTTTTACAAGCCTGGTAAAGACAAAGTGTAGGCTATTCCCCATGTAAAATGACCCTTATGAAGGCTGTGAGAATCTGCTGTTTCTGACTGGTGTCATGCATCAGATAACACAGCTTTGAAATTATCCTGTCTTTTGGAGATGTTGTCAAAACTTTCTCCTGTCTTGACTTTTTTTATTTAAAAAAAAAATCTTCCCTGGAGCTAATCTTTATGCCCTGATCTCACTATTCCCGGCCTCCCTTCATCTTCTGCAGAAAAGACACCAGAAAAGAAATATGCTTTTTGATGCTAGGCGGGCCAACTGTGCCTTTTTAGAGCACCTGGGCTGTGCCCTGCCTTGTGTATGTGTATCCTGAGTACAAAAGATGCTGATGCCTGTGGCAAACAAATCTCATCCACTTCTTAGAAGCTTATTTCCTTGCCTGATCCTTACACAAAATGGTAAATTAATAGGAATTTTCCATATTTTCATGCCACTTGGCAGCTTGATTATTTAAGTGCTTACTCGGTGCATTGGAAAAGAAACCCTAATCACCCCTTCAAAGTACATGGCTCCACACAAGGCTTACCATGTCTCAAAATACAGAAGGATCATCATCACCATCATAATAGCGTGGCAGCTGTGCTTTCTGCTAGCCAGGAAAGTTAGTCCTGGATATAGCAGACACACCTCAGCTACTGTCTGCCATCTGCCTAGTTAGCAGGCAGACAGCCACAGGAGGAGACAGAGACAGCTGCTCCCAACAATGCAGAAAACATCAGTACTTCCTTAAAGGCTCTGGCAATGTGGATAAACAATTTCGGCAGAAAGAATATTCAAAATTGCTGCAGATTTTCCCCCTGCAACTGTTATTATGCATTGCACCACAACAAGATGATTATGTTCAGTGGAAAGTGATTTTTATTCAGCAACTGTTTAAAGAGTTCCGCACAGGCGCTCTCTTTCTTTTCAAACAGCATGCCAGATAACAAGTCTAAAGGACTATTGTCCTGGACAAAAAGCGTTCATTACATGCTAAAATAATAAAGGGATGTTCTTTTTCCTTTTTAAAAAAATGAAATACACAACTATTATGGACCAATTCAGCACGGCTCCTTCAGACCCGATGCCCAACATAAGAAAATACAAGGAAACCTCCTGATTTCAGAGACATCTCTAGATGCCGTTGGACTCCCAGCTCACCTTTGGCCATGCAAGCTGGAAAGGAGTCTGGTGGGAATTGGAGTTCAACACCATCTGAAATGCCATGGGCTCTCCATCCCTGGTCTGTTTTAAGAAAGGATGCCCGCTGATGAAAGGAATTGCAAGCGTTGCCCTCCTCTCTGAATATTCACACTGTTCGTCACATTCCAGGACCTCTTGATATTTTATCCTTATATGTTCAATGGCAAATTATGGGATCGAGAAGAACCTCTGAGAGGATGGAACATGAAGGCCTATCACCTCCCTCTCTCACAACCGCCTCCCTTCAACCAGTTTCAATACGGTCCTCACCTGTCGGTCAGTGGCGTAATTACAAGCCTGGGGCTGTTTCCAAGGTATTCGTAAAAGTACTGAAACTGAGCGTCACAAATGTTGACGAAGCACTTGCTCTGCTCTTCGTCCCACCTGTGGCGCAACTGCGATAGCCAAGTAAACGCCTGTCCGTTGGAAACCTGAAATGTAAAGAGGAAGAGAGCAACAGATGTTTCCGGAAACAGCCCAAAGAGTAAGGAGAGAAAAGGGTGGACTGGACTGTAGCCTTTCTGGCCGCAGTTGCTTCTTGTGCTGGCTGAACATAATCCGCTTTCTGAATTTCAAAAGCAGCTTATCAAGTGCAGGGCTGCTATGTAAGAGCAAGGGGCAAAAGGATCCTACAGAGTTCCCTGCGTGGAGCCCGGTGGCCTATAGTTTAATGTAGAGATAAAGGGGCCTCTAAGCTCCTTGGCCTCACACTTGAAGCTTAAGTAGGACCCAGCCACCAAGCAGAAGAAAATAAAACACTCTTTGCATACGTTTATTGGGCACAACTATTGAATTTACCTCTTCAAACCATCAGTTGGTTCTGTAAAGGGCAAGCCATTGACAAAGCTCAGCTACTTTTCTCCATCTCTTATATTCCTTCCTTAATGACAAGCTACACAGAATATATATTACCCTCAACAAGAGCTCAAATGCTCAGCACCTCGCATTGCAGTAGCCTAACCACTAGAGCCCTGTTCAAGCCCTATGAAAATGGACAAGCGTGTGGGGACCCAGTTTGAACTAACAAACCTTATGGCAGGTTTAACATCCCATGCAAATACACCCTCCACGGAGAACTGGGTTAGGAGAGCATAGGATGCTGCCGTATCCCAAGTCAGAAACATTGGTCCATCTAGCTCAGTCCTGGATGTCAATGGCACTCCAGCGCTTTCCTCCGTCCTCTTGGGAAATGCCATGGATTGAATCTGGGACCAAAGCAGATGTTCGCCTCCACCACTGGGCTATGGCCCTTTCTGCTACCTGATTCTCCCTTTGCAGTTTTGTCATAGACCGGCTGATGAATTGATATGCCGCTTATGAAGTCGCACCATATGTTGGGAAGCCTTCCAAACATTCAACCCCTCCATCTATATGCCAATGTATTAAGCTGAGACATCACGTTGGCCAACTGACAATGCAGGTTCTTGAGTAGGATGGTCATGTGTCCTACTTTATAGAGGACGTTATTTGAAGATACCTTCTATTTGAAGGCTATCTGGTTTAAAGATAAACAAAATGATGGGAGAGCAGCAGATTTGAAGTTGCCCACCAACAGACTGAGCAGGAACATAGCTCACCTGGTCTCAGGCTTCCCCATTATGGTGAGATCTACTGCATTTATATTTAAATTATTCCCCCCCCCCTAAATTTGCATGTGTAAATCATCATATGCAACTTTTATGCAAACCTATCTGGTCTTTTGGTCTCTTTTACAGTGAATCATTTCCTCCACCATGACTAAACTGCTTCTGGCGCTATGGGACACCATGACAAGTGCCAGAGCGCATGGAAACATGGTTTACCTTCCTGCCGGAGCGGTACCTATTTATCTACTTGCACTGGCGTGCTTTCGAACTGCTAGGTTGGCAGAAGCTGGTACAGAGCAACGGGAGCTCACTCCCTCATGCAGATTCAAACTGCTGACCTTCCGATCAGCAAGCCCAAGAGGCTCAGTGGTTTAGACCACAGCGCCACTCAATCCCTATAAGAAGCTGCATGGTACACGCCACTCCATCCAGTCTCTACTTCTCTCACCATCTGCTGCCTGAAGAAGCAGCATCACTCTGCCTAATAAGAGAGCCAGTCCTAAGAGCAGCCTACTGAGAGCATCTTGCTCACCCACCTCCCTAAAAAAGAAAACCCAAAGCTGAAATTGCCTTCTGCGTGCAAGACATGAGCTTTACCACTAAGCTGTTGGTACAAAGAGCAAACACACATTTTGAGTGAGTCCTAGAAGGAGCTTTTAAGTTATCAGTGACGTCTTGCCTGGGGTGCAGGGCAGCCAACAATGCAGTAAAAGAAGAGAAGAGAAGAGAAGAGAAGAAGAGAGAAGAGAAAGTACTCTGCCAAATTAATATCCAATCATAGTATTTTATACAATTTAAATTGCAAAGCCAGCTGGAATAAATGCACATTTTCATGGTAACATTTAACAGGTCTGGGACAGATCACTGAGAACCTGCTGTCACTTTATAGCATACATTTTTAATAAGACACTTTAAACATTTGGACAAACACACACATATCTATACATATTTAAATAGCATTTTTTCAACTGGTAAATGCAATTATCTTCAGTCCTGAATCCAAAGAAAAAGGACAGAAATTGACTGGATCAAAATATTCTGTCATCATTATACATAAGCAAGCCGAAATCTTTTCAACAAATGAAATTATTCTTTATCTTATGCTTTTAAAAATGCATTAGGGTAATTGCTCTGCAACAAATTACCTTCTGTGCTATAAGCTTGGCTACAACATCTCTAGCATGTACATCAATTGTGCATATTGTCATGATCTTCTGACGATCTCCAGGGGTGAGTTCCCCTAACAGCATGTTTATAAGGGCGTTCAGTTGAGCAATCTGCAAAATAATTATATTTCAATGGAGATATTACACTGTGAAGGGAAAAAAACCTATTACATGTCAAGTGCTAAATGGAGCAGTTCTGGTAGCAAGGCATACTTATTGGTGCTTTTAATCAACGCAAATAACTTTTGCAAACTAATAGTGGTATTGTTTTCTCGTAATTGTAATTTGCTTCCTTAATAACAAAGATACACTTTTCAGCTAGTAGCCATTACTTTTATTCCAATATGAATTAAATACTGGTGGGCAGACTCATTTGTATTGCATTTGCTTTAGTGTTCAGGGTGATGGAATTATTAAGAGGTTGAAATGTAGCACGCATCATGCAGCATTTTAGAAAAACAATTCGTAATAGCCAAACTGTGCTTTGTTATTTAAACTCCTTTATCAAAATTAAGAGAGGGAGGATTGTGTTCATTTATTCTGCTGCATTAGGAGTACAATCATATGCTTAAGACCCAAAGGTTGAGGTGCTGTAGGACTGGGCAGAAGCCTATCATGTCAGTGGAATGCCACTGCTGTGCAGGGAAAAGGGAGAAATTAGATTTAGTTCGCATTTAAAGGTGAACAAATGTGTCTGATGACTGACTGCTACTACGAGTGGCTGTGGTGGTTAGGAAACTGTTCTGTAGTGTCTGCACTGTGGATTCGAGTCCAGGAACTCCCTCTCCTTTGCAGGCATGGGAAAGGTGAGTGGGACCATCGCTCTTCATCCCTCTGGTAAGGCTTAAACTCCCCTCTCCTGCTTCCTAATACCATGCCCCATGCAGAGCACTGGACAGTGGCTGCTGCCAGGGTGTACCTGCTGTTGTTGCATGGTGTAGTGCATGGAGAGTCAGCATGGTGTAGTGGTTAAGAGCGGTGGACTCGTAATCTGGTGAACTGGGTTCGATTCCCCGCTCCTCCACATGCAGCTGGATGACCTTGGGCTAGTCACACTTCTCTGAAGTCTCTCAGCCCCACTCACCTCACAGAGTGTTTGTTGTGGGGGAGGAAAGGAAAGGAGATAGTTAGCCACTTTGAGACTCCTTAAAGGTATGGTAAAGGGACCCCTGACCATTAGGTCCAGTCGTGTCCGACTCTGGGGTTGTGGCGCTCATCTCGCATTATTGCCGAGGGAGCCGGTGTACAGCTTCCAGGTCATGTGGCCAGCATGACTAAGCCGCTTCTGGTGAACCAGAGCAGCGCACGGAAACGCCGTTTACCTTCCCGCTGCAGTGGTACCTATTTATCTACTTGCACTTTGACGTCCTTTCGAACTGCTAGGTTGGCAGGACCAAGCAACGGGAGCTCACCCCATGGTGGGGATTCGAACCGCCGACCTGATCGGCAAGCCCTAGGCTCTGTGGTTTAACCCACAGCGCCACCCACTCCTTAGGGTAGTGATAAAGCGGGATATCAAATCCAAATCCAAATCCTTGGTGACTAGGCAAATGGTTTCCTCTCCCTTCCTGGGTGCCTCTGGAACCCTTCTTCTAAGAAGGGCTGTGCATGCTCTGTGCAGCCCCACTGAGCAGGGAGGCTGTGTTCTATGCCTTCTTCCTCCCTTCTGTGTTTGTGTGGCTCATCAGATAGTGAGGAGGAGAAGCAATAAGTGGATGTGAACTCCTGCTTGGAAAGGATGCCTGGGATCTGCTCCACCTCCAGCCACTGAGGTCTTTTGATGGGACCCACTTTTATTCATGTATTTGTTGAAAGGAACTTGAATACTGCTTAACATTTCGCAAATTCACATGACTTAGTGTGGCAGGCCATCCCCTGTGGAGCTCGCTGCCAACAAAAAACTGGCATGCTTTCTTTTAGAGTCTTTTTACAAACTGTACTGAGTTCAGACAAGCCTTTGGGACACGAAATTTTTACTGACCAGTTTTTTTTAATGTTTGTATTGATGCCCTTGTAGTGCAGTGGTACCTCGGGTTACATATGCTTCAGGATACATACGCTTCAGGTTACAGACTCTGCTAACCCAGAAATATTGCCTCGGGTTAAGAACTTTGCTTCAGGATGAGAACAGAAATCGGGCAGCGGCAGCACAGTGGCAGCGGGAGGCCCCATTAGCTAAAGTGGTGCTTCAGGTTAAGAACGTTTTCAGGTTAAGAACGGACCTCCGGAACGAATTAAGTACGTAACCAGAGGTACCACTGTATTGTTTTTATGCGTGCACTGCCATATTTATGTTTATGTGTGCCATAATAATAATAATAATAATAATAATAATAATAATAAACTGTCAGCAGCAAAAGCTATTTCTGGGGCTGATGCTAGGACTTTTGTGTTGCACGCTGTGTGTTTTGTGGCACATTACACATGCTCCCCTTTCAAGGGCTATGGCACTTGCCTGTTTGCGGTTGTAATCTTTCAAGGCCGTTTCAAAGCCTTCCTCGAGCCGATCAAAAGCCATCCGGACATCAGCTACCCACCAGATTTGACTGCTGGTTAAAGCCACTTGGGCCGGGAAGTCAAACAGCCACTGGTCTCGGGACTTATCCTCGTAGGCTGCCACAGCTTCCATTATCTTCTGCTTGACTGTCCTGTGCATGGCTTCCTCTAAAGAGCTTAACCAGCATTCTGCCTGAAGCATGTAGACAGGTACACCAATATTACTGAGTGAAGCAGTAGAAAGCCCACTTCTTTTTAACATGCTTTTGTGCCTCTTTCATACAACGTACACAGCCAAAGGAGAAGAAGGGAAATCATTCATTCAGATATGTCCTTAAAAAGGTAAAGGTAAAGGACCTCTGACAGTTAAGTCGAGTTGCAGACGACTCTGGGGTTGAGGCGCTCATCTCGCTTTACTGGCCGAGGGAGCTGGCGTTTGTCTGCAGACAGTTTTTCCGGATTATGTGGCCAGCATGACTAAGCCGCTTCTGGCGAAACCAGAGCAGCACACGGAAACGCCGTTTACCTTCCCGCCAGAGCGGTACCTATTTATCTACTTGCACTTTGACGTGCTTACGAACTGCTAGGTTGGCAGGAGCAGAGACCGAGCAACGGGAGCTCACCCTGTCGCGGGGATTCGAACCGCTGACCTTCCGATCGGCAAGCCCTAGGCTCTGTGGTTTAGACGACAGCGCCACCCGCGTCCCATTCAGATATGTCCTTAGCTTGTAATTCCTGCATGCCCCCCATTCACTCCCCGTTCTCGACAATAGGGGGAGCTCCTCTCCAATTCTAAGGTTCTAGGACTCTGTGCTTTTGTATGGTGCCTATCAATGACCTTTCACACAAGGTCCTGTTTTTTTGGAATGCCAAAGGTTGCGTGAGATTGCAAGTTCCCCTGCTTTCCTTGGACCTAGACTTCCAAAAGCCCTTAAAGAGAAGCAGGAAGAGGCTGCTGGCAGGCTGATCAACACAGTATTAAAAACATATTGGCTATGCTTCCCAACTGCTTCTGACCTTCCTTCCTCTGACCCTACCTGCCCGCAGACTGTCTCGCCAGAGTGGTGCATGCTCTAGTTATCTCCCGCTTGGACTACTGCAATGCACTCTACGTGGGGCTACCTTTGAAGGTGACCCGGAAACTGCAATTAATCCAGAATGCGGCAGCTAGACTAGTGACTGGGAGTGGCCGCCGGGACCACATAACACCGGTCCTGAGAGATCTACATTGGCTCCCAGTATGTTTCCGAGCACAATTCAAAGTGTTGGTGCTGACCTTTAAAGCCCTAAACGGCCTCAGTCCTGTATACCTGAAGGAGCGTCTCCACCCCCATCGTTCTGCCCGGACACTGAGGTCCAGCTCCAAGGGCCTTCTGGCGGTTCCCTCACTGCGAGAAGCAAAGCTACAGGGAACCAGGCAGAGGGCCTTCTCGGTAGTGGCGCCCACCCTGTGGAATGCCCTCCCATCAGAGGTCAAAGCGATAAACAACTATCTGACATTTAGAAAATACCTGAAGGCAGCCCTGTTTAGGGAAGTTTTTAATCTGTGATATTTTAATGTATTTTGATATTTGTTGGAAGCCGCCCAGAGTGGCTAGGGAGACCCGGCCAGATGGGCGGGGTACAAATAATAAATTATTATTATTATTATTATTATTATTATTATTATTATTATTATTATTATTATTATTATTTAATATTTTTTAAAATAAAATAAATAAATAAGTACTTGATTTGCACTGACTTTGCTAAGATAATTGTTCTCAACTCCAGATCCAGATAGGATACCCATCTCCTGGCTTGCTCTCTGCCTCTGAATTTACCTGCCCCTTGCAGAAACAGGGCTCCAAGAAGACCACAAACTCTCCTTCTCTGCTGTACATTCCTATGGCCATCTGTATTTCAGTGTTTTTGTCCTCTTCAAATTTAAGGTCG
The DNA here is from genome assembly GCA_034641385.1 of Darevskia mixta. Lineage (NCBI taxonomy): Eukaryota > Metazoa > Chordata > Lepidosauria > Squamata > Lacertidae > Darevskia > Darevskia mixta. Next base: position 1,981,035 of record JAWWNH010000098.1, read on the forward strand.
GCCACATTGTCAAAGAGCTTCACCAAGTGCCTGGTAATCTGTTGACCAGGATTACAAAGTTAATAATGTTATGGCTTCAGTTTGCTGCCACCAAGAATTAGAGAAGCAAACAACGTCAATGGGGGGAGGGGATACCTGCTTGGGATGAGTTCCTTTAGAGATGATTTCTAACAAATCCACTGCAGAGACAAAATAGAATCTTGGAAAGGTGAGTCTCTTGGCATCTAAGTAATCTGCTAAGGATTTCTCACAAAGTGTGAGCCTGAAAAACAAAATCCACAAATGTAAAAGAAAGAAAGAAAGAAAGAAAGAAAGAAAGAAAGAAAGAAAGAAAATGATTTCTAACATAAATTAGAATTGCCAGTGAGGTAGTCACTGAAGTCAAATACCCATAATCTACCTTGCAGAAGATAGATTGCTGGCAGATCATTGAGCCGTTTGCAGTAGATCAGCAAGGGTTTTGATTTTCAATTATAGCAACAAAAATTCTCCCCTCCTTCCCACAAAAAGGACTTTCAGAACCCTGTTCAGATGTATACTTCCATAAGTAAGCCTTAAAGGTAAAGGTAAAGGGACCCCTGACCATTAGGTCCAGTCGTGACCGACTCTGGGGTTGCGGCGCTAATCTCGCTTTATTGGCCGAGGGAGCCGGCATACAGCTTCCAGGTCCTGTGGCCAGCATGACTAAGCCGCTTCTGGCAAACCAGAGCAGCGCACGGAAACGCCATTTACCTTCCCGCCGGAGCGGTACCTATTTTATCTACTTGCACTTCGACATGCTTTCGAACTTCTAGGTTGGCAGGAGCAGAGACCGAGCAAAGGGAGCTCACCCCGTCACGGGGATTCGAACCGCCAACCTTCTGATTGGCAAGCCCTAGGCTCTGTGGTTTAACCCACAGCACCACCCACGTCCCTGCATAAGTAAGCCTTAGATTCATTTAAATCTAACCTTTGTTGAAGAACTTCCAGTTTTCCAAGTAATCCCATCTGGTTTGTTACTTCTATGACTTTTTTTGCCTTCACCACCACAGCCATAAGTTCCTGAACAACCAAGAGGGAGGAAAAGCAGAAGGAAATGAAAATAATATTTCAAAGCAGGATGGAGCTTCTTTCTGAGAGTCAACAGGACATTTCAAGCGGAGTATTGCATTTGCATAGGGGAGGGGGTAAGATCTCTGCTCAGCCATGAATGTGAATTTAAGACAACCTGGCTAAGTCATATTTAGTCTGAAAAAATATGTCTGTTAGAATTACCTGCTTTATGTGGTAATTGTGAGAAAGGATCTGGGAAAACAGGTTGTATAACAGTAGTAATAGTAGTAGTAGTAGTAGTAGTAGTAGTAGTAAGTGATGCCAATAAAAGTATTTGATGGGGGGGGGTTAATCTGGTTTTTGTTTTGATTTTATGTAAGTCATTTTTAATGTGAACTGCCCTGAGACCTTCGGGTATAGGGCGGTATAGAAATTAAATAAATAAATAAATGATGATGATGATGGTGATGATGATATATTTGTACCCTGCCCATCTGGCTGGGTTTCCCCAGCCACTCTGGGCGGCTTCCAACAAAGATTAAAATACATTAAAATGTCACAGATTAAAAACTTCCCTAAACAGGGCTTCCTTCAGATGTTTTCTAAATGTCAGGTAGTTGTTGTTCTCTTTGACATCTGATGGGAGGGCGTTCCACAGGGCGGGGGCACCACTACCGAGAAGGCCCTCTGCCTGGTTCCCTGTAGCTTTGCTTCTCGCAGTGAGGGAACCGCCAGAAGGCCCTCGGCGCTGGACCTCAGTGTCCGGGCAGAACGATGGGGGTGGAGACGCTCCTTCAGGTATACTGGGCCGAGGCAGTTTAGGGCTTTAAAGGTCAGCACCAACACTTTGAATTGTGCTCGGAAATGTACTGGGAGCCAATATAGGTCTTTCAGGACTGGTGTTATATGGTCTTGGCGGCCACTCCCAGTTACCAGTCTAGCTGCCGCATTCTGGATTAGTTGTAGTAGTAGTAGCAGCAGCAGTAGTAATTTATTACCTACCCTTCACCAGTTGGTTCCAAGGTGGGATACAAAAAATAATAATAATTCAAAATTTTAAAGTAATTAAAACAAATTACCATCACAGGAATAGAGTGGGTCCAAAACACACAAATCTCAAGTGTGAGAGGCCAGGGTAAAGAGATGCATATTCAGCATTCAACTTCATTATACAGTAGTTTATGATTATAATAGTAACACAGCTTTGAAGATGGTCTTTAAGCTGTCACCAGATCAACATGACTACCCCTTGGAATTTGTATTCATGTAAGAAACGTGTCACATTAAAAGCCTGAAACAAAAGCTAGTTCTGTCCATTATACAAACGTATTTCTGCACAACTGCTTGATGACCAGATGACCAAACGTGACCAGATTAGTGACTATTTAATAGCCTCTAAAAATTCAGCAGCTATAGGTTTTAAGGATGATTAAAATTGAAGGCTTCCGGTTCTGGTTTGCCTTAATGGAGGCAGCCCCCATGGCAGCGGGAGAGCGTAGTCGATGGAAAAACAAGGACGACAGAGGGTAAATCATTCTTGCAAATTCCCTCCAGGGATTGGGGGGGGCTTCACTTGCAGTTTGTCTTGGTACCTGGCTCTCACTCTGGCATGGAATGAGGGGGCCAGGGAGGCACCGAGTGCAAAAGCACTATGCCTGGCGAAAACCCTCCAACACCGCCACTAAGAAGCAGCGGTTCCCCTGTTAATTAGAGCTTAATTGGACTAAAGTAAATGCGCATGCTAGAAGAGATGAATTACAATCTGTAGAACAAACCAACTGTGAGGACTTTAAGGTTTGAATTTGAGATAAGTCTTCATTCTTTTCTCTCTTACATAGTTTATAGAGAAGAAAAGATTGAGATGCTTGTTCATACCTTGAAATCCTTATCAATCCCCTCAAATCTTTTAGCATCTTCTGAAAGCTGGTTCCGTATATCCTCAGAATTGGTGAAGATACTCTGGAGATGAGCCCAGGTTTGCTGCACTTCCAGCCACAGGGAAATTACCATGTCTGCTACCATTAAGCTCTTTTGCCAGCTACTGACCTCCACCAGGAAATATTCCACATATTTACTCATCAGGATGTTCTGAAGCAGCACCTGCAACAATATTTGAATACAGCCGTATACGGTATTTATTAATTTGCAATTTTTATTTATTAGTTGCCTCTTTAAATGATTTATCTAGGTCCTATAATATATATCAAATATAAACAAGGACAGGATCTACAATGATCTGTAAAAATGTTACTAAATGTAACGTTATATAACTCTCAATGCAATTTTCCATTGTCGAGGGCTCGCTGCTCTACAGCGCCCTCTGGTGTCACATTTTAATAACAGATTTCTAACGTTATAAATGACCAATGTACATCCGTCCAAGGAGTGGATGGGTCTGTCTTGTTTTCTCTCTGCTTCTCATTTTTCAAAGTTTACTATTTGCCACATTTCCACATTTAAGAAATCCACATGAAAATTCATATAGATTTTCATGCGCATTTCTCCCAATGTATGTATTTTTGTGTGCAATTTTGTCTAACAATACACACTCCCACAAATATTTTTTGCTAATAAACTGTAGTTTTGTAGATAATATTCACTTTCTGGTGGGAGAACTACAGGACAAAATTCAGAGAGGTGAACCTTTTGAAGGTTAGCTGTGCTTCAGTTCACTTACCAATTCAGGAAATTTTGCATTGAAACGGTATTTCCTCCCATCCCTAATTTAAACAATGAGCATAATTTGGGTTACATTCCTGTTGCCACTCTTCCCAGAGGACAACCAAGATGGTTTTAGTGTCAAAACCAGGCCTGAACTGAAATGGATCTAGAAAATCAGTGTCCTCAGTCAATTGACTGATGCAGAGAAAATTAACCTCTGAGAGTAGGACCAGAAGAGAAAGCGAAACTGTGGAAATGAAGGTGTATTTTATTACTGGACTACATTAGGAAAAAGAAGAAACAACTGGAAGATTAATATATCAAACAGGAAACTTATTGGACATAAACGCCTCTTACAAATTTACTAACTTTTATGTCTGCAACAACGAATGAAAGTCAAGAAACCTGTGGCTGTCAAATAAGGGACTAAGATTGGAATGGTGGTAATTGGATTGATCAAGATTATGAAAGCAGTAAGAAATAAGATCATCTGCATCCTGAAATCCAGAACACAGGAAGTCATCAAAAATGTTTTAATTTGGCTTATGAACAATTGGTTGTTGTTTTTAATTGGATTGTAATTTGGCATTATGATAATGTGGCTTCTATTGGAATTGTATTAAAATCAATAAAAATGATTTAACAACAAAAATAGAAAATCAGTATCCTCCATGGGTAACTAGGCCCAGTTCCCTAATTCTGCCAGTCATCCCCTTCCTGCTAGAATGACAAGCAAAAACATTGTCACACGATCATGACCAAACCCCCAATCCACCTGCCAGAGTCCAAATTAATTCATCCAACAACACAGGACCAGACAGCATAATGTCCATCTCCACAGGTAACCTGCAACAACTGTGGAATCTAAGTTGTGGTGGATGCAAACAATCGTACCCTCAAAATGACTCTTACATATGTCATAACATGCTACTGAGGGCTCCGCTACACCACCCAAAGGGCCAGAGCTTAGAGTCCTCAAACCACTTGGGAAAGGTCCACTGAGAAATATTGAGAGAATGCAATGGTGGCTGGTGGAAAAGAATTGATTCTTCATCACCATCACTGCTGCAGAGCAAGGCTTGAAAATGAGTTTTCCTCCACTTGTATTCTAGTTGCCTCTCAACTCCTTTCGTTCTCCTCAACTTGTCTGCACCAAATAATTGCATTGGCTCTGCCTAGCAGGGAAAAACTCCAAGGAACAATTAACAATTGCCCAGATCACCCTGCATTTCACAACCATGCCAGCACAGGAATCTCACAAAGCTCTTTAGAACCCACCAGCCTCTTTAGGGATGGACTGTATTAATAGATCCCTCGCCCTGCAGAGGGAACAAACTGACACAAGTCAAAAACTCAGCAGGAAGTCATCTGACTATGACAAAGGAGGAGTTGCAAAAAACCCACTTTAGACCTGCTACTTGTCTTGGGCTGGTGATATATTGGGGTAGTCCTATGCTAGTCATGGCCAGCCATACTTAAGGGACCGCCTCTCCTGGTATGCCCCGGGTAGGACCTTGAGGTCCTCAAATAATAACATCCTGGAGATCCCGGACCATAAGGATATCAGGCTGACAGCTACTAGGGCCAGGGCGTTTTCGGTCATGGCCCCAACATGGTGGAATAGTCTGCCACAGGAGACGAGGGCCTTGCAGGATCTGGCATCCTTTCGCAAGGCCTGCAAGACTGAACTGTTTCGCCAGGCTTTTGGGTTGGGTGGAGTTTAATTACCTTGTTATGTTATTCTGTTGGTCTGTTGGTGGACTGCTTAAAATGAGGTGACATTTTAAAATTGGAATTTTACATTGTATCTTAATCTGTGTTTTTAATTGATTGTTTGTGGTTTGTTGTGGTTTTTATGATTGTTAGCCGCCCTGAGCCCGGTTCCTGACTGGGAAGGGCGGGGTATAAATAAAAGTTTATTATTATTATTATTATTATTATTATTATTATTATTATTATTATATAAAAGTGGTCTCAGCATAAACACTGAGATTCCCCCAAGACAATCGCCCTGGGACTCCTCAGCAACGAGACCACTTCATTCAGCTCAGACTGGGAGACTGATGAGCAGCTGAGTGAGAAGTAAACCAGCAGAATCCCCAGCACATTCAGCTAACACAGACACTCCAGATCAGCACATAAACAGACCAGGAGTCTGGAGAGAGAGAGAGAGGGAGAATTTTTATACACCAAACCCTCCACCCAGGACCCTTCAGCCTGTTACTAGTGCTGAACTGAGTGCCAGGAGGGCATAATAGGAAAGACAAACTCCTCTGAGCATTTCATTACATACATGCTTATTTTAACTACTATGATTATGAAGAAAGGTGGGACTTGCACTGTAGTGCGAAGTACTCCCGCTCAGTGTCCTGGTCAGCCATACCCATCTCCACAATATTCTACAGTGGTACCTTGGTTGTCGAACAGCTTGGCTCCCGAACGCCGCAAACCCGGAAGTGAGAGTTCCGGTTTGCGAACGTTTTTCAGAAGCCAAACGTTCAAAGCGGGTTCCGCGGCTTCTGATAGAGTGCAGGAAGCTCCTGCAGCCAATCGGAAGCCGCGCCTTGGTTTTAAAACCATTTCGGGAGTCGAACGGACTCCCGGAATGGATTAAGTTCGACAACTAAGGTACCACTGCATTCCATTTCACATGGTTTATCATTCCTTTCCCCCAAGTCAGCCAGAATTTTATGGTCACTGAGTACCTTCAGTCCTCATTAGGTTATTTGGGGGGGGGGTAGAGGTGTCTCCCTTTATGTTTTTTCTAAGGATTCTTTTTTGTAAGCATCAGCAGTCATGCCTGAACATCAGAATTTTTTTCCTGAAGCATTTGCAAGCACTCCACTTAACTAGTGTGTGCTTAGTTTACTGAAGTCAACCTGTCAATAACTTGACACAGTAAAGTAGTGACTCAGCATTTAATTACTGCCAGTTTTCTCAACCCATGGCATCACTTTTTTTGCAGCTACCTCAGTGACAGCCTCATAAAAGTCATTCTTGTGAAAGGGGTCCAGAATGCAATTTGCATCAATCAGTTCAGTGGGAACACACTGTGGTTGTACTTTTTTAAATAGCCCTAAGAACTGCAGTACCTATAAACTGCCATTGATTCTAATCAGTGCTTTTTTCTGGGGGGACGCAGGGGTACGCATACCCCTAAACATTTTGTGAATCTAAGTTTGGCCTCATTGAGGGGCAGTATTTCAATATGAATAGGAAAATGAGAATAGGCTACACATAAACGTGGGTGTTTGGTTTTTGGTTTTTTTTAAGAAAAAAGCACTGATTCTAATGATTCAAAAGACATGGAAAGCTTGAGCAAATTGTTTTTAACACAGCCAGTGGGAAATTACCACAGTATGTGCCTGCCATATCTGAACGAAGAGTTTATTCCAGAGATTTGGGGACATCACGGAGAAAGCCCTCCTCCAAGTTGCCGCAGGACGAAGGCCTGCAGCCTAAATAATAGTTTTGGGTACAGACCAACCAAACTGGAATTTGTATAAGTTATTGCCAGTTTCAGTTTACCTATAAATGTTGTCATCACAGATTGTCTAAGTGGACTAGAATATTTTGTTTGTTTGCTTTAAAAGCTTTCCCCACCCCCTTCTCCCTCTGAATAGCACTTTTGATTGTATTTCATTGCATTTTTTAATTGTTTTCAATTTGACTCAAGATTTTGAAAAGGCAGGATACAGATATAAACAGATTTTCCAAGTCCTGAGATCAATTTCATGTTTAGTACCTCCCAAAAGAAATGCCGTCAAAAAGATGTTGAAAAGTGTGGTGGACCCGATAGAACCAGAGAACAAGAACCAATCATGTAGGACATGGGTAGGCAAACTAAGGCCCGGGGGCCAGATCCGGCCCAATCGGCTTCTAAATCCGACCTGCGAATGGTCCAGGAATCAGCGTGTTTTTACATGAGTAGAATGTGCCCTTTTATTTAAAATGCATCTCTGGGTTATTTGTGGGGCACAGGAATTCATTCATTTCCCCCAAAAAATATAGTCCGGCCCCCCACAAGGTCTGAGGGACAGTGGACAGGCCCCCTGCTGAAAAACTTTGCTGACCCCTGATGTAGGATGTGTGGTGCCAATTGTAGCATTATGATCTCTTGCAGATAATATGCATTCATAAAGATCCACTGCATTTTTACAATTTGTTTTGACTTGACAAAAATTAAAAACTCTGGAAAATCTGGAGGGTTGCGATGTGGGTTAAAACAAATTAATATCTAATATAAGAAAGCTATTTGTGTTGTTTTGTATGTGTTCTTAAAAAGTGTATGGAAATATCAGAAGGCATTGTTTCTGTTTAAATGAACTCTCATGGGATCCACCCAATGACTTACAATCACGCTAATGTGGTTCACCCACAGAACTTCGAAGTCTTCCCTGAAATGCTGGAGGGAGCAGCTCACTGCAAAAGTGATCTCTTGCTCATGCCTATTGTTTGGAACAATAACAGGTTATGTACTTCGCATTCGACACAATACATCGACTGCTTCTGGGAAATAAGGGCTAGAATTGAAAAGGCCACACACACAAAGTTCTGCATGTGCCTCCAAAATGATCTAAGAGTTGGATTAATGACTCTAAATAGTTGGCAGGCGTGCTACATAATGCCTTGGAGAAAACATTCAGTGCAAGCCATCACCTGGTTGTCTTCTAATGTTTCTATAAGGTTTTCGTCGGATTTCAACAATGGCGTGCCTGTGCTGTGCTGTTCTTCGTATGAGAAATCCATAACACCCCATGTCTGATTGATTTCCATGAGTGCCTGTGGGAAAACAAAACAAACCGGTTCTGCGAGTGCAGCCCTGGTTCTGTTAACACTATAAGCACATCACCCCCCTGACTTCAGTGTCATTAGGATGGTTAGACTATTTCCTACGAAAGCAGCTGCTACTTGTAATACATTAACTGTGGCCTACTTTTTCTATTGCCATTTCTTTCACAGCTTTATCCACAATATGTTTCACTTCATCTTCTACCCTGTGGAGCTGGAGAGCTAAAAGGTCCCCTAGTGTAGTGTCTTCGTTCATGACAAAGCAGACCTGGGAAACGAAATTGAAAAGAAAAGTCATTTGCAGCTCAGGATAAGACATGGCACTTGTGTGTGCACACAGCTCCAGCGTACGAAGCCAAAAAGCTATACCCCTGTTGCAGCCATAAGTTGTTGCCAGTGTCTTTTCCGGACGGCAGGGTTCTGAAGTTCATTCACTGCTCTCAAGGAGGTTAACAAATTCTTAACTGTTGACTCTAATCCCACGTATACATGCCAGGCACGTATTCCTTTATCCAAAGTCTTCATGTCCTGTGTAGTACAGAAACCGTGAAAAGAAAGCAAGAAGCAAGCAATGTGAGACAAATGTAAAACACAATGTTGCTTTCAGAAACTAAATGCCGAAGCCAGGCATAGGCAAACTCGGCCCTCCAGATGTTTTGAGACTACAATTCCCATCACCCCTGACCACCGGTCCTGTTAGCTAGGGATGATGGGAGTTGTAGTCCGAATACATCTGGTGGGCCGAGTTTGCCTATGCCTGGCTTAAGCTTTCGGTAGGCCAGATATCATCCAAATGTAACACTTGGGGGGGGGCATGTATTGCACAATGAAGTTCCTTTGTAACTGCAGTGCTCCCTACTAGAGATTTGTTCAATTGACCAAACAGGGGGTGCTCAATGCATTGGGGGGTGGGGCGGCTGAAATCAGAGGCGCCATCTTCCGAAGAACATTGAGGGGGCCCAATGCGATGTCCTGACGTGACAGTTCTGCATTTGGCCTCAACAAACAGGGGCCCTGCCCCCCTAAAAATAAATACTGAGAGGGCCCAAAAAGCCTTGGCCCCCAGACAGGCACCTATGGCTGAGATTGTGTCCATTGCTCCTGTCCCGTCATCATGCACAGGTTGTTCAGCTTTTCCACAGAGAGCCTGCATGCAGACAAAATGGACGCACATAGCCGTTGGTCCTGCAATCTCTACCCAGCAAAAATGCAGAGACAGTTCTGTGCAGGGGCAAAGCTTGCACACACACAACTTGTATCTTCATAGGCTGTATGTAAAAGAACTGTATCAGTGTGTGAGGCCATATGTATTAATTTACAAAGCCATAGATAGTTAGACAGATAGATAGATGATAGCATTTTGTCAGATAGATAGATAATCAGACAAAATAAAATATGATCAATTCATTTAACAGGCAAATTTTATAAGTGCATACCGTTTTAATACTTCTCATTGTTTAGTGCAGTGATCCCGAAGAACGGGCTTCCAATCAGGGCTTAATTTGAGGTGGTGGTTGTTGTTAATAAATAATAATAATAAATAATGATAATAATAATAATAATAATACCAGATTTTCCCTAGAAAGGATAAATTGGGATTCAAAGAGAGTGGAGAATGGTAGACAGCATTTTGATGCCAATGGCATGATGCACACACAGCAAATGAGTGTGGGCTCATTGCATGCATGAGGAGCACTGATCTCACAATCAACGCCCGTCTGGAAGCACCCCACAGCTCAAGACAAAAGGACAAGAAAGCTGTTATCTACTCTGCAAACCTACAAAGCAACTCTACAAACCACTTTCAACTTTCTTGGCTTCTGCCAAAGAAATGTTGAAATCGTAGCGTGGTAGGGGTGCTGTGAATTCTCTGTTGCAGCTTGCTAGCCTTTACAGAAGTAAGCCCCTGGGGTTCTCTGAGGGGGAAGGAATTACTGTTAAACCAGTGTAAGTAAGTCTAGCTGAGAGTTCTCATGCCTTTTCTCTGCAGTGCTTCTCAGGCACTGGGCACCACTTTAGTTCGAGAACCAAAAGTTACTGTATACTCTACTGTATGCAAAAGGATTGGTTTGCCAGTTCAGTTAAGTACAGTGCATGTAAATACAATATAGTAATTTGGAGTATTTATCACCTTTGAAAATCTTCTAAGGTCCACATCCATTTGTTCAACGTTTATTTGTTTCCATGGAGTTTTCATCCAGTCTTTAATGCTCATCTGTAGATAGGAGGAAAGGAGAATCCCATAACTTTTTTTTTTTTTGCAGCATCTTAGGAAGCAAAGAGAGTTTTCAAACTCACCTGTAAGTTCTGTGTATAAATATGTATAATGTACAATGCATACAAAATGATTTTCAAAATCTGAAACCTACTGAGGCTGAAATCTAATCTAAGGAGACATGTATTCTTGATTCTGTGCACTAGAAAATCTTACTAGCTTTTTAAGGGAGAGAAAACATTGTCCAGAAGATTCATATTCCAAAAGCATTACATCCCCACAGAAATTCTCTTGTGTTCAACAGAAAGCCCTCTCATCAAAACCTGGAGAGAGGAGGTTGATGTTTTAATCATTTGCTAGAAAGCCTCTCTTCCCCCTACTCCAAATTCATTTGTCCGACTTGCTATCATCAGTCATACTTGGTTAAGAAAAGAAAATGTATAATCAAAAAGAATTGTTGAAGTTCTGTCTGTTCGTTTCCTTGATGTTCATTAAATGTTAAGATCAATGTGCAATTTCGGGTTTCAGTAGCAGGGCAACATTCAAACATTCAAAGCCTTAAGAGATACCTGAGATTAACAGTGCAGTGATTTCTCACCAGTCAAACTGGCGTAAATGGGGCTTAGATGGGTTTAGATGGGACTTAAGTGGGTTCCGGGGTGCAGCCTCAGTTGCAAAACAAAACAAAAAAAAACATAACCAGTATATTTTAAGATCATTTTGTTATGACTACTTTTCATATTTAACCAGAGCTCTGACGGCTCACATGTATGTGGTTTGAAACTGCCTGCCCCCTCCCTAAACGAATCCCCTACGTTATCCTAGAAGAGAGATCTTAAGATCCAACCCAAACTTTCTTTCTATAAATGGAACAGAGTTAAGCTTCACCAAAGTGGGCTTTCCCATCCCATCTCCCTTTCCTTCTGCAAATCACAGCACCCTGTGAGAGTCTACTCGTTTGGCAATGGTATAGATTGATTGAGGTGAAGGGGCTACAAATGAAGGTGAAATCTGGCGGGCATTTCTGCATTTTTGTGAACAGAGGAACACATTAGTGCCAATGCCAAATTCTATCTTTCATACAAACTGTTTTTTAGTTCGTTTTTCATCATGGACGACACAGATGGAATGTAGAGTTGGTAAATTGGCTCAAGCCTTCACTGACTCAGTTGTCAACTTAGAAACCCCCTATAAACTGATTCTATAGGAATAGTAGCAGCAACAGATGTACAGGAACATCTGGGTTCTTGTAGTGGTGGAGTGCTCAAACAACAGCTTCATCATTTTCACTTTTAAATTGACTGACAGGAATGACAAATTGCCAAAAAATAAAAAATGTAATCATGCTCATTGAATGTCTGGGTTTCCAAGTTTTCATTCAGGGCACTATTTACCACCAAATAAGAAACTGTCAGACTCAGCATCTTATAGTCTTATCTGCTCATAAAGTAAAAATTGCCAAAGATGGAAGGACAAATGATGAAACAATACACATTTTTAATGCTTCTTTTCTCCCCCTCCCCCTTTTAAAAGCAAAAATGGACTCCATCAACTGATTAAGGAAACGCATTGTACTGAATTAAATGGTTCCTTTCCTTTGATGGAAGGACTCTTCTATTGTAGGAAGGAACCATTTAGTTCCATCTCAGGTTATGCATTTATACGGAATGTTGAATAGGGAAAGGAAAGGAACATTCCCTTTGAGTTTCCTTTTTCCAGGTTTATCACTGACACCCGTTATTTCCATTTGTGTGGTTTTGTGTTTTTTTTATGTAAACAGACTTGGAAATGACACAAAATGGAAATCCTAGGATCATTAGAGACAGAAGATCATCAAATAGAATATTGATGTGCATCTCTAGCATCTGGTTTTTCTTAGCATTGTTCCTGTGTGTTTTATTCATTTTAGGCACATGTTCATAAATAATTTAACATTGTCATACATGCACTTGCCACATGGCACAAAGCAGAAATAGAATGGAATTAATTTTCAAGGACATATTTTTCTCCCATCAGAGGAGCCTATTTCAAGCTCATTCAAACCACAACAATTCCCATCAGGAAATTCTCTTTTATTTTGTCAGATGAGGGATACAACAAGTAATTTCAATGCTTTCAGCTTTGTCATCATTTTCTGGGATCTATGGTAGCAAACTTCCACACCTCCCTAGATTATTATTTTTTGTAGTGATGGGGAATAACAGAAGGTCCCATATTCAATCCTCAAATCTCTTTATTAAAGCAAACTCAATAGGGCTGATGAAGCACACTACCTGAAACTGTTTAAGAACTGCTGCATCACAAAAGTGGGCTAGAGGTAGTGGTCACATGATTCAGTAAAAAAACAGCTTTGTGTGTCCACAGAAAACAAACACAAATATAAATCTGTTTTCATCTATGGATGGGTCAGTAAGTGTGCCAACAACATCTTCTAAATTCTCTTGAGAATAAGCTATTCATTTATTTAATAAAATTGATATACCACTTGATTGGGGGGGCATTATCCATGTTCTTATTTTTGAAGTGTGGATTCACACATGATATCTCAGGAAAGTCTTTGTTCTTTAGACATGGGGAGAACTTTTACAAACTTCAACAACAGGTTCAGAAGCAATGGCCCAACCATGGATTGTGAGTGGACTTCTGACACGTGCCCATCTCTCCCTCCTTCTAGTGTTCTCCGCTTCTTGGATTGAGCAACCTATAGCTTCCATTCAAAGCAGAGTTAGAAACCACAGTATGAAATGCCTTTCGGTTTCTGTTTTGGACACCAACTGTGGTTTGTTTGCGCAAAGCAAGGGGACAGGAAGGAGAGCATCAGGGCACCTGAGAGAAGGAGGGAGGCAGATCAGCCCAAAGCCACATTAAGCCTGAATGGGTGATGTGTTCAAATTGCTTATTGACTGTCTGGAAACAGACTTGCCTCATCAACAGACTTGAAAAACACCAACAATTATAAAGGGTTAAATGGTCATTGATGGGGTAGTTGTACAGTATTTGGATTGTGATCTGGTATGCCCATGATAGAGCTGACAAGAGGCTGATTTAGTTGCTCAATTGCTGGCTGGACGAACGAGCTTGAATACATGATATCATCTTGAGTTTTGGGTTCTTAGTAATCTCCTTTTACTATTTTGCTTCATTCCTTATCTCCATAAACTTGTTACTGTTTCCATGACCCAGCAGGTCACAGACATGATCAACACAGGACCCACCAAATCACAAAGTAATCTTGTACCACTTCATTCTGTCAAGTTCCTCCTCTCTGAAGTAACATCCCTTTAGTTAATCCAAATGGCAAAAGCGAGTCCTTACCTGGACAAACACCACCATATCCCAGACTGATTTAAGCAAGATGGCGTCAGTACGGCACTGCTTCAGTTGCTTGTATTCTGGCACACTCACTTCAAAAAGCTTTGCAGTTTCCTGCAGCATTTTCATTTCTGTCTCTAGTTTTGCAATGTCTTTATGAGTCTGCAAGGATGCCATTTTGAAATACATTATCAAGCAAAAGCACCAGGTTTTTGCTTACATGTTCACAAGAACCTGGATATATGGATGTCTCTAATGAAGACTTTGCTTCTGACGCTCTTTGATTTTGGTAAGTATTGGGGAAACACACTGCTAATTTTTTTAGGGGTAAATACTAGAGAAGTAAAAGATTACACTAGATCTGAAGAAGAGTGATTCTTCCATAGGAATTCTGTCCAGGGAAAAAATCTGAGTGTTTGCACAATGTGAAATTCCCTCTTCTTGCAAATACAAGAGGCACTGACATTGCTACTGTTTTGGTGCCAAGTCAAGTTAAAAGTCATTAATTTGTTCAGAAATCTTAAATGTTTTTGACATGCTTTTTTGTGTGGGTGACTGTTTAGCATGCCCTGTTGTTTTCTTACAAATACTTTTACTGTGAGTATTTGTATTCATCTTGATGAGCTGGGTTTAGTGTCCTTTGCATAGAAGTTTGGTTGTACGCTACCCTGATTATCAGGACTCATGAAGAGCAAGCTATAAATGCTTTAATACGTAAATAAATAAGAGTCAGTTTTGTTTGCCATCAATAGAAGCATGCAAGACAATTGATGGGTGTGCCAAACTGTTGCATCCAAGGTCACACAACAAGGTCAAGGCCCAATTCAGAAAATACTGAAGCTCCTCCCAGTTACCTCTGGAGACAGAGGCTAACACCCTTACTTTTTTAAACAAGGATGGGAAACCTGGGGCCCTGCAGATGTTGTTGGACTACAGCTCCCATAATCCTTGACCATTGGCCGTGTTGGCTTTAGCTGGTGGGAGTTGGAGTCCAATGACACCCTGCTGGACCACAGGCTCTCCATCCTTGCTCTTGAACCATGCCCCCCTTTTGATCTTGAAGCCCCCCTCTATAATCTGGAACATTTTAAAAACTGCTTGAGATTCAATTGTAGTGAAAGAAATGTGGCCTGTAAATGCTCAGGAGCACTTTATATTGATTTCATTTTTTTTACTTTCCATTTATCAGAGACAACACACTCAAAGTGAATTGCTGCAACATGATATTGGATACAACATTGTGAGATTTTCTTGCCTGTGGTAAAAAAAACAATTAGTCAAAACATGCTGCACATGTAACACACTACAATAAATGTCTGCTTTCTGAACACCTATTTGGGGTTTTGCCTTAAAAGAAGGAAAAAAGAAACATTTTGATACTGCCTTCTTTCCTCTTGATTGAGGTGAGGTCTCCTAAGCTAGGTTCTAGTAAGTCCTGAGTAAAATGGGACTATGGAAAACGCCAAGTTACCATCTGGGAAAATATCATAATTCCTTTCGCTGAGACTAGTCTTAAACAGGTCATACAAATTTGACGTCCCTCACCCAAGATAGTTGTGGGGAAGTTCAAGATATTTAGCTTCAGGTTGTGTGCCTTGTTGGAACTCTCCTAGACATATATATGTATATATCTTAGATATATAGAGAGCTGCCACTTTGAACTTAGTCCTGCTGACTTTGACAGCAGCCTAATGCAGAGAATCAGATAAGATACGCATCGCTCACTACTTTTCTCCATGCCAGGAAAACATTTGTCTGTCAAATATTTGTGTGTTAATGACACGGGAACAGGGCCAATAAAAATGCCAGAAAAATGTAGCTGCTTCTAGTTTCTCTTAAGTGTGACTGAAGTGTCTAATCCAGGAAAAAAAATTACCTTGTCCATGCATGCATATGGATTCCCAGCATCAAATCTAAAGATGGCTTCATTTTTAAATCTGTTTCTGAACTCTTGCTGTTTAACCTGAAAGACATAGTACACACACAAACACAAAAGTTGAGTTCCTGAAAGGTTAAGCAGGTGAAGCCAACTTTTCCTTGGCTGCTATCCATTAAGTACATTCCATCTCATGAACCCCGAATCATTTCATTTAAGTCCCCTTGAATTTGCTTAAAACTTTATTTAATACAGCCTGCACAACCCCAACACAAATCACATCGCACATACATTTAAAACATTCCCGGTGGATAAGCATAAAACATTTAAAATCTACATTTGATCTGACAACAGTGGCAGGCACCATGTTTGAAGTAGAAACAGATTAGACATAATTGAAGATAAAGAGGACGCAAGCATCATTCCCACTTTTAGGTGAAGTGGGCTTTAAATTATCAGATTCATCCGGAATATATTACCAGAAACATTGAATTGTTATCTTTAGACAGCCTTTTCTAAGAGTTTACAATTTCTCAGTTCAGTGAAGCTTGCCACCAGCTTGTTATCAGAACAAAAAACGAAAAATCATCCGGTTCACAGCACAGAACTGATCTCACCTCAAAAAGTACACATTTTCTTCTGATAACAGACACTTCATTGGACTGTAGAGGAGCCACTTCATGCTTCACAGTGAAGGCAATCTTTTTAAGATTCTTCCACTTTTCAGGTAATTCCTAACAACGCACAAACCGATATTGTTTGTTCCTTGGCACATCAAGTCAGCAAACCTTCCTTTCACAAAGGGTTGTACACATGTCTTATTTTCACTTTCTTCCCCCCCCCCCCCGCCCTGGTACATTTGTACCTTTTACTCTCCACCTCATTATTCTCTGCAATTGTAGACTCACTGCTCATAGTAATTCATAAAATATATTTTTTGCATTTTTTAAAAAAATGTTTAGGTTCAACAGTCTGCATCTCAGTAAGCTTGATTTATATTCAGTCTGAAAATGAACTCAGTATCTCCATTGCCTGCAGCATAGTATGTGGCGTGGCAGGTATTACTTTTTGTTTAAAGAACAGCAGAACCGCACTTTCTTACCCTTGAATATTTGAATATACCATAAGTATATTCCCACATAGTCAATATCCAAGTGGCATTACCCACATAGTCAATATCCAAGTGGCATTACAGTTCAGGTATCTGATGTTTGTGTTAAGTTATGGCCTTCTTGGTAGTGGCACCCATCCTGTGGAATGCCCTCCCATCAGATGTCAAGGAGATGAGTAATTATACATCTTTTAGGAGACCTCTGAAGGCAGCCCTATATAGGGAAGCTTTTTAAGGTTTAATGTTTTACTATGTTTTCATATATGCTGGAAGCAGTCCAGAGTGGCTGGGGCAACCCAGTCAGATGGGTGGGGTATAAACAAACAAACATACAAACAAAAACTGGTGGACAATGCACTGGTTCCACCATCACCCACATTGGTATTCCAGTCACCATCCATGTGTATATGGTAACTGCCTGAAGTGGGACTTTTCTGTACTAGCTCTACATTTCAGAAGATTTTCCCCCAACGTAGGAGACCTTCAGGAAGGCCAAAGCAGAAGCAATACCACTGAGCTTCAACTCTTTCCCAGCCTGGAAGTGTAGACACCGTATTTAGAACAAACCACATACAACAGCACTGAACCAGTTCTGAAACCCGGGCCATCAGAGAAGGAGAATCGTTTCCTTTAACTAGGTGACAGTGCTTCCCTTATATGAAGAAATGGAGCTGGGTGTTATTCCCAGATTTGTGACACCAAGCTCCAAATATCCATATAATATCTCTCAATAGCTTCATATTGATAGTCCCATGGACTGCAAGAAGATCAAACCTATCCATTCTTAAGGAAATCAGCCCTGAGTGCTCACTGGAAGGACAGATCCTGAAACTGAGGCTTCAATACTTTGGCCACCTCATGAGAAGAGAAGATTCCCTGGAAAAGACCCTGATGTTGGGAAAGATTTGAGGGCACAAGGAGAAGGGGATGATAGAGGACGTGATGGTTGGACAGTGTTCTCGAAGCTACCAACATGAGTCTGACCAAACTGTGGGAGGCAGTGGAAGACAGGAGTGCCTGGCGTGCTCCGGTCCATGGGGTCACGAATAGTCTGAGAAATGAAATCTGTAAGCAGGTAAAACCCCTAGGAGAGATTTTTAAAAAGGAAAGGGGGGGTAAATAAATGGAGTTAAGGAGAAGCAATAAAAAATAAAATACCAAATAAGATATTGGTATCAACTTTGTTCTAAAACTTTAATACCAAAAGAAAGGTTAGTAAAAAAAACACCAAAAAAAACTGTTGCAGTATTATCGAGCCCACCTTTTCATAAATATCTAGTTCTATGTATAAATCTGCTGGACTTTTTTGTGTTGTGTCATTTCCCCAGAAATGAAAATATTTCATGCTTGGTATGAAACTTGGAAGCATGTCAGCTTGATTGGCTTATTTTTTCTGTTCTAAATTCTCATTTATTTCAAGTACTTCATTGAAAACATGTTGTTGTTTTTTACTATGGAAATATTGTCTTTAAGGTGCAATTTATAGGCAGAAATGTCTTTGTGCCCTCATTTATTGTCAGTAAATTGCTTATGTATATTAAATTCTCAGGCCTAGTGAATGAATGACAAATTTTGCATCCTATAAGAATCTGTGTTTTCAGCAATGACTCACCTTGTGAGATGGCCCTTCTTTCAGAACCGACTCAGGGCTGCTTTCTAGGGTTGGTTCTTAACCAGGGGTCAGCAACCTTTTTCAGCCATGGGCCAGTCCACCGTCCCTCAGACCATGTGGTGGGCCGGACAATATTTTTTTTGGGGGGGGGGGGAAATGAACAAATTCCTATGCCCCACAAATAACCCAGAGATGCATTTTAAATAAAAGCACACCTTCTACTCATGTAAAAACACCAGGCAGGCCCCACAAATAACCCAGAGATGCATTTTAAATAAAACAACACATTCTACTCATGTAAAAACATGCTGATTCCCAGACCGTCCGTGGGCCGGATTGAGAAGGCGATTGGGCCGCATCCAGCCCACGGGCCTTAGGTTGCCTACCCCTGTTAGTGGTTGGCAGGGCTGCAGAGGCAGGGTGGCATTGCATACCTGGCTTCCCAATGCCACGCATTGCTGTTTGTTACCAAGGGCAGGCAGGCAACGTGGAGCTCAGCACAGTGGCAGCAAAGACAAATGCTACTTTCGCCACATCCACACTGCGCCAAGCTCCCCACTGCCTCTCCCTTCTTCCTCTGCTGGCGTGTTTGCAGATTGAGGGAGAATAAAAGGTAGCACTTATTCAGGCAATGGAAGATGCAGTGATGGTCTTCCAACTTGGATGGCCTTACAAGGGGATTAGACAAATTCATGGAAGATATGACTATCAGTGCCCATTAGTCATGACCGTGGCTTTGCGATGCCTCCAAGTATCAGAGGGGGAATACCTCAGAATACCAGTTCCTGGGTATTGTGAAAAAGAGGGGGCCTATTTTTGTTCATTCTCTGCTTGTTGGCACCTAGTTGGTCACTGGACAGATTGCTGGGACCAGGTGAGCATTTGGTCTGATCCAGCAGGGCTCTCCTTATGTTCACTTCTTGCCTCTGATCTCACTGGGCCCTAACATGTTGAGAAGACCTCTGAAAGCAGCAAACGTTATGAAACTGCTTTTTATTATCAGTTTCTAAATATTATGTATTTTGTGTTTTCATATTGTGGTTTTATGTTGTAAATGCCCTGAGACCTGTGGGTATAGGGTGGTATACAAATTTAATTGATTGATATAGTAGTAGTAGTAGTAGCAGTAGTAGTAGTAGTAGTAGTAGTAGTAGAAACTCAGCAGATACAACAGCAGTTGAATTTTTACCTCAAGTTCTGTGTAAATCTGCTCTGGTAGCTGTTGCCCATAGCTTCGCAGCAATTCAGCCGTGGCTTTTAGGGGCTTGAAAATATCTTCAATGGATTGCCGGTCGCGGATAGCCATGAGGTGTCCCATTATTTCAACCAGAAGCGCGTAATCTCCTTCATTCACTTTCTTAGCTAACCCTTTTTCCGTTTCATGGATGAACTTGGCTAATTCTGTAATGCTAGGACAAGGTTATGATGTCAGCAACTAACGCGTACTGAGTTTGCTGCTTTCATAGAACTTCATTATACTTTAAGGACCTTTCCAGACACATGTGCACATATCCATTCAGCCGTTCTATACCCCTCCACACACGTCCCCCATCCACACATGTCCCCCATCCTCCAGGCAAATAAGAAGCATTATCACAACTCTAGAGAACATGCTAGCCAAGCAAAAATACTCAAGGAAGGAACAGAGCAGGGCTGGCAAGAGGTGTTGCCTGGGCAGAGACACTGTGGCATGGGGTGTGTGTGGAGTATAGGCCTGGAAAGAGTCTCTAGAGGTGCCACCTTTGGCTCCTGGTCTTGAGGTTCCCCAGTGAGAAGCTTCCATCTCCATGTTCATTGGCTCAGCACACAGGGCTGTCCACTGACATGTAGCCTTCCACAACAGTTAATTGGGGTTCTGGCTCATAATAATATAATAATTGGGGTTCTGGCTCACAATAACATAACATAACATAACATAACATAACATAACATAACATAACATAACATAACATAACAATAATTTATTATTTGTACTCTGCCCATCTGGCCGGGTCCCCCCAGCGACTTCCAACAAACATTAAAATACATCAAAATGTCACAGATTAAAAACTTCCCTGAATACCTGCTGCCTTCAGGTATTTTCTAAATGTCATGTAGTTGTTTATCTCTTTGACCTCTGATGGGAGGGCGTTCCACAGGGCGGGCGCCACTACCAAAAAGGCCCTCTGCCTGGTTCCCTGTAGCTTTGCTTCTCACAGTGAGGGAACTGCCAGAAGGCCCTCGGCGCTAGATCTCAGTGTCTAGGCTGAACAGTGGGGGTGGAGGCGCTCCTTCAGGTATACAGGTATATGGAAGTCTGTGTGTATATACCTGTAGCCTTGCCTCCTACAGACATCCACAGTCCACATCAGAGGTGTGGCCAGGGAAGCTGCACAATGTCAAGGCTGGTGCCAGCAGCTGATCCCTGCCTCTTCTTCAATGCAATTAACCCACAGAAGGACAAGTCCTTTGTACAAGATCATCCGCGATTCTGCTTTGCTGGGATCAAACTCTTTATGGTGGTTTTTGTTTGGCTTTGGTGATGCTCCGTGCCCTTGTTTCTCCCCTACTCAATATTTCACGAAATGAGCACGGTTCCACCCCCGTTTCAAAAGATGTAAAATTCAAAAGCCTTTTTAAAAGACATCAAACATGGCTTACCTTTGGGCTACGTAGTTGAGCAGATGCTCCTGAAACATCCAGCTCCATTTTTTAATAACATTCATCACAGCTATCTTAAAAGGCTTAATATCAACCTGAAACCAGCCATTAAAAATCTTCTGGTTTTCAAACTTGCTTACTTCTTCATTCAGGGCTTCATAAATGCTGATCTTAAGGAACAAGATGTGATTAAAATTCTGGTATTTTAATTGGAAGAGCAAAATCGTGTAAATAGCTTAATGGGACACAACTAACAGAAGCAGATGAAAAGACATTTAAAAATGACAAAGTACCTGTTGTTTAAAGTGATTTAACTGTGGGGAGCATTTCTGAAGTTCATAGTCTGCATATAATTCCAGCTCTTCAGTACGGAGAAATCGTCCATAGAGAAGGAACTGCTTCATAAATTTGGCTTTATCATCCATCCATAAGTGGCTGTATTTCCTAAAGTAGCTTTGATATTCCTGAACATTAACAATGACCGAGTGCACCCTGCTCATAATTTCCCGGTGCATTTTATCCAGTGTATCCATCTGGTCCACATCATCCTAAATGTGAAGATAAAACCAGAGAGAGTTGGTTCAATGGTTAGAGAGAGAGAGAGAGAGAGAGAGAGAGAGAGAGAGAGAGAGAGAGAGAGAGAGAGAGACTGAGAGAGACTGCAGCAAAGCCCCAGGACAACTGCAAGTATATAAGCTAATCTCATGGTTTACAAACACATACTCTGGCTTCCATCATGGTGTGCTGCCAGAAGTGCTTTAGTCATGCTGGCCACATGACCTGGAAAGCTGTCTGTGGACAAACGCCAGCTCCCTTGGTTTGTAGTGAGATGAGCGCCGCAACCCCATAGTCGCCTTTGACTGGACTTAACCGTCCAGGGGTCATTTACCTTTGCCTTTTACTTTACACTAAGCTGAAATATGTCTTAGGCTGCATTCCTATACTCACCCAGAAATAAGTCCCACTTAACTCAATGGGGCTTACTTCTGAGTGGACACGCACAGGACTGCGCACAAATAATTACATTACGAAACAAGTGTCAGAGGCCACACTGCCAATCTCTTTTAAGATTCCAGTCTAGGCTCTCAGCCCCAAGAATCCTTTGGCGTGCAATTTCAGATGTGACTACTCACATAGTCCAAAATGCTGTTGCCATGGCAAGCTGTTTCTAAGTGGCAAAAAAGAAAGAGCTAAAATCCGATGGAGAGAAGATGATGCCCTGCCCCTAAGATATATACCAACGAGATGTGAGTGGAAGGCTTTCAATAAATGCAAGACTAATTAGTTTGTGTAGATGTGTTCACAATTACACACACACGTTTTTTAAGTCTGAAAGATATTCCAAACTTCTTCACATATTATGAACATGCGTAGGTAAGGAAATGGAATTGTTCCCATTTGACTTTGGCCTTACCTCCTACATGTGTTCAGCATAACCAGCGAAAGAGCCTACATGCCTTCAAACTATATGCCCCTTAGCTGTTGTTGCATAACTTGTCTCCATCATCATTTAGAACAGGGGTGGCCAACACAGTGTCCTCCAGATCTGAGATGTTGCTGAACTGCAACCCTCATCCTTTTGGGCCCTGTTATCAGAGGCCACTGAGAGCCTTTAGGCATTGTTATCTAGGTGCCCCACCCCACCCCAAATAATAAAACTAGACAATTTTAAGCATGGTTTTGAATCTCATATTTGTGCACGCCCATGCCTCTTTGTTTACAAAAAGCAGCTGTGGGGGATCCCCAATTCAGACTGGAACCATATAGCAGGGGGACTTTTAACTTTTTTCCCCACCTGAAGCTACTTCAAGGGGAGGAGCAATTTTCAGTGAGAAAAATGTGGCAGAAAGGGGTTAAAACCCATTGCCCTGAGATGTGGTCCCAGCTGCTTTTTGTGAGCAAAGAGATGAGGTTGGTTGCACACACTTTTTTTTCAAAATCTTGCTTATAGTCACATCATGTTTGATTCAAACACACATTACAACCCACTTTGCTGGGTGTCTCCCAAAACAGAGTTTACCATTTTGTTTTATTTTTAATGGTTGCCAGCAATGGCTGTTTAAAATATTCAGTGGTTAAAGAAAAAGATGATACATTGGTGATTATACCTGATAAGTGTTATGTCCAAGATGCTTGGCAACTCTGTTTATATTTGATGCAATCAGGTAAATGTTCTGGATTAGGCCCTCCACGATGTCGGGAAAATTGCCGTTGACAGTGTGCTCCAAAGGAGGCTTAAAAGTCATTTCATTGCCGTTAAGGAGGAGCTGCGCTTCAAATAAGGGAGTGGGTTTTGAGGTTGTCTCGGTGTTTTCAACCAGATACTGAAGAGAACACTTGATAGCTTGAAACAGTCCATCTGAAATCATGTGATCGATGTATTCAATGTAGGCGTTCCATTCATCAGAAAGAGGATCTGCCTGAAGCAAGTTCTGATTGTCCTGAAGAAAGCAATTTGCCCAAAAATGAGCAGCAGAATTTAACATTGCACTCCCCAACACAGAATTTCCCCTATTCCAATTAATTAACTTCTTCAAAAGTGAAAGACAACTCTTTTTTTCAGTTTTCTTTTTTTCTTCCTTTCAAGAAGGAAATACTCCCCACTATTTACAACATAATTGCCTGCTTGATCACTCAAACGTCCATTGAACAATGCTCTAAAATAAAGGACACCACCACCAATGCAGGAAGTCTGAGAGCTACAGAGGCTATGCAAGCTGTACATGCTATAGCATCTCTCATTTGCCTTGTCTCCAGCAGCACCTCTGTCTCTGTGATTTGGTGAGCACATCTCATCCTAACATCAATGATGGCCAAACTTGACCCTCCAACTGTTTTGGGACTACAACTCCCATCATCCCTAGCTAACAGGACCAGTGGTCAGAGATGATGGGAATTGTAGTCCCAAAACAGCTGGAGGGCCAAGTTTGGCCATCACTGCTAACATGAAAGCCCTAATATGTGATTACAGGAGGGTAAACCAGATGAGGAAGGGGGGGGGGAAAGAATGGGAATCTAATTTACTTATTTTATTTATAATTTATTTATTTATTAAAATTCTATACCGCCGTTTACCTGAGGATCACAGAGATGTTTACAATTATTTGTCCACTCAGACTGTTGCAATACCTTCATTTAACCTCATTTAAACAGCCCTGCAAGCTAGGCTGGGCTGAGAAACTGTGACTTCCCCGAGAATACACAACGAAATTTCTAGCAGGATTTTAACTCCCCTCACACTACGCTAAGTAAACTAACTTTCTCATCTGCATACTTTAGTCTAGGGCAGGGATGGGGAACCTCTGGCCCTCCAGAGAGTTCATTTATTTATGTTTAACATAATTTGTATATCACTTAATCATAAAAAAACCTCTAAGCAGTTCAAATAAAATAGGCATTAAAATTATCAAAGTCAAAAGTTGAAAACAAGGTGGTCTAATTGTTTTCCAGTATATAAATTTTTTTTTCTGGCAATTTTCTGGAGGGGGTATGTGCGAGAGAGAGAGAGGGAGGCGAAATAAATCACATATTACCTGAACCAATTGGTGGATCCTGGTGCTCATCTCTTGGACTGATCCATATAGCTGGCACATTCTTTCATTGTTATCAAGGCACAGCAGCGAAGAAGTGACACCAGTTTTTCGTACAAGGAACGAAGTTTCACTCAGTCTATGCAACAGGTTCTGGATCAACCCCACATTCTCCTTGGCTTTCTGGAGCCTGCTGCCTACGTTTTCAACAAGTGCCCTGGTTTCTTCAATATAGTCCCACAGTCTCTCATTTTGCCAGGTCAGTGTGTCGAAAGCAGGCTTTAACTGTTGGTCAATTCTCCCAATCTCGTGTGCTATGAGCTCTGCTTCCTCAGGCAGAATTGTCCTCTGCAACTGGTTATATTGCCTGGTAATTAAATTTAAATTGCCAATGTACTGAGGGGGAAATAATAATAATAGTAATAATGTCTATTATTCAATGGTGATATAATGGAGACGTAGAGTGAATCATTCGTCATAATCTAGAGATCTCTCTACCATCAGAAGCATACTCAGATCCCTTGCATGTGAAGACTGATCCATTCCTTCCAATAGAAGGAACAGAACTGTATGAGACAAGGGGCTTATCCACACTTGTCCAGCTACTTTCCCCCAGGGAAGCCCATGATTAACAGCTGAATAGGAGAAAAGGTTAATCAGGTTTTCTGTCGATTGATGTTTGCTGCAATTTATTGGTAAAGAATGGATTTCACCGGGGGAAAGCACTGAAGAAAGCAAAAAACAAACAAAAAACCCAAAAACAAACAAACCCAAAACCTTGGACCCATGCTTTCTAAGAGGGAAATCTTTAATATGATTTTTTAAACACACACACACACACACACACACACACACACACATACAGGTATGGTCTCCATGCTGACTTGCATGTTTAAAGTGAGTTTGGCGCCAGGCATGGAGGTATAGATTATAGAATCATATGACCGTAGAGTTGGAAGGGACCACGAGAGTCATCTAGTCCAGGCTTCCTCAACCTCAGCCCTCCAGATGTTTTGAGACTACAATTCCCATCATCCCTGACCACTGGTCCTGCTAGCTAGGGATCATGGGAGTTGTAGGCCCAAAACATCTGGAGGGCCGAGGTTGAGGAAGCCTGATCTAGTTCAACCTCCTGCAATGCAGACATCTTTTGCCCAACTTGGGGTTTGAGCTCATGATCATGAGATTAAGAGTCTCATGCTCTACTGACTGAGCCATCTCAGACAGCCCTCCCGAAGGGCCGCCATTATTTTAACCCTTCCCCTGATTTCATGTGACCTTTATGTATTTTTTGGTAAGTACTGGGTAGCAAAGAAGATATGCTCTCTCAACTGGACTGTCAATTGCTGTTCCACCTTTTCCATTGTTGTGTGAATATGTGGTGCTTCTATTGCCCTGTCTCCTTAGGCCCAATCCACACAGGTGCACAACCTGCTTACTTGTCCTCTCTAAGCAAGTGAGCACTGGCATGAAGGAAGGCCAAGCAGTATCTTCCACTTGCCTGGATCAAGGCAAGTGGAAGATACTGCTTGGCCTTCCTTCATGCCAGTGCTCACTTGCTTAGAGAGGACAAGTAAGCAGGTTGTGACTGTGCAGAAGACGAGAAGCTGCAGCAGCAGTGATGGGTGTTCCAAGGATTGGTTGTGTCTCCGTTTCCTCCTCCTGCTGGGATGTGGACCTCTACCTCTCTCATGTTCTACATCAGTGTTTCCCAAACTTGGGTCTTCAGCTGTTTTTGGACTACAATTCCCATCATCCCTGACAACTGGTCTTGCTAGCTAGGGATGATGGGAGCTGTAGTCCAAAAACAGCCGGAGACCCAAGTTTGGGAAACACTGTTCTACATGCACCACTGAGCCAATCCTGTACATGGTTTGGGTCCTTTTTTGTCCACACAAGCACAAGGAGCAAGTTCTCCAGTTATACTTCCAGTTCAGCACCAGATTACATTCTCAGCACTGGAGGAAGTTCTGAACACAACCCTACTGGATAAAATTTGAGTTTGTGATGGGCACCGGCTTCACAAAGAATCCCACAGTCCATTAAGACATCTGCAAGCTCTCCCGCCTTCTGTGGATTCTTGGTTTGAGAAGCCCATTTTCCTCCCAGTGCTTTTATAGGAGGAATGAGAGAGGAATAAAGGGGCCTTCCCCCCCACCCCCACCTTCTTTTCTCCAGTACCTTTAGAGAAAAGGAAAGTGTGGAGACCCTAAATGTAGCTGAAGTGTTCGGTCCTCCCGCCCCCTTTGTAATTTGAACACTGCTATTTTGCTGTCAATAGGACCGCCAACTAATTCAACAGAGAAGAGAAGAGGGCCCTTTGTATTCAAAGGAACACATATGCGTGCAGTAAGACTGAAATACAAGATTAACTACAAACTACAATATAACAACCATCCAGCTGACAAAATAATTAGGAAAAAATAGTTGTGCACTCTTTGCTTTTGGTTTAGATAGTTGAATGACTCAAACAGATTACTGCAGTTATGTCAATTTTCTTCCATTTCTTTATATTCGCACACATCTTTCATACGGAATCGCTTCTATTTACCTTGTAAAGGGTTTCTCTCTTGGAATACAATTGCATGGCAACCTCAGGTATATCAGGGTGTTTTAAAACCTCAAGGTATTTCACTTCCCTGAGGACGGCAGAGAGCTGCAGGAGAAGATGTAAATGATTTTGTCATGTTGCAAGGAGCTTCTTCAAAACTACCTCGCTTCAAGGACACGCGTGCAACTTCCTTCCAGATGTACCATTGGCTATTTTAGTTCAGATGCCAGACAGATCCTCCAGGTGCTCTATATGCATAACTGTATTACTAGTGGTGTTGGGTTGTTGTTGTTGTTTTTTTAAGTCTAACTTGTGTAAAGGCAAGACTCCAGGCATTGCTGATGGTTGCAGGAACCCCGTAGCTCTTGTTAGAGAATATAAGCAACAGGAAGTAGGGGAGCAATGGCCATCGACCACAGACCAGTATTTCCTATGGGCCCAGGAGAGGGCTCCGAATCATGAGTGCAAATAATTATGAGGCTCCTCGCCAGACTGAAGGTTGTGATCATCATCAGTGCTATTTTTCTAGAAAAAGAGGTGCCGGAATTCACCGTGAATTGGTGCCCACATGAGAGACGCCGGAACTGAGTTCTGGCTTTTAAAAAGCCCTGATCATCATCATTCCCTGATGTCCCCCAGTCTTACTGCCTGTCCCCTGAAGCCCATAATGAAAGTTCATAATGACTGAATAATGATTAACCCTGGTGTGGGTTGGTGCCAAATGTAGCCTTCCAGGCCTCTCCTTCTGGTCTCTGTAATGCCCCTCATTAGCCCTCGATTCGTGCTTCTTTAAGTGCTTTTGCTGGTTGGGATGTTACTGAACTGCGATGATGTATTTTGCTTTCTTGGGTGTAGGATGGAGAGGGGTGCATGGGTAGGAACTTCTGGTCTTTGCGTGGTTCGGATACATCCTGCTGTACAAAGGTACAGTGGTACCTCAGGTTACAGACGCTTCAGGTTACAGACTCCACTAACCCAGAAATAGTACCTCGGGTTAAGAACTTTGCTTCAGGATGAGAACAGAAATCATGTGGCGCGGCATCAGCAGGAGGCCCCATTAGCTAAAGTGGTACCTCAGGTTAAGAGCAGTTTCAGGTTAAGAACAGACCTCCGGAACGAATTAAGTTTTTAACCAGAGGTACCACTGTAAAATCTGTTGCTCCACCCACTTTTGCCTCTGGCCCCACCCACACCATGCATGCAGCTCCTCAAAACGGAATTGCGACCCTCCACCTCAGAAAGGTTCCCCACCACTGGTTTAATCTATTATAGTAAAGGACAAGTTGTCTACTTTACCTTTTCATTAAAGTTTACTTCAAACAATCCACAGTCGTCATATCTGAGAACTGGTTGACCGAGATGTGCTTCACAAAGGTGGCTTAAATCTTGTGCCCATGTGGTATAAATTTCCTCATCGTGTTTATCCAATAATTCCAACATTTTCTCACATTTTTGGAAGACAAAATTGGTTTCCTCTGTCTGCAGAATCCTAGAGAGAGAGAAAGGATTTCCTCCTCCTCAATGTCATTTCTAAGTACACAGTGGAAGGTGGTTTGGGAAGTGGTTTAAGCCCTATTGTACAATTTTTATAGCAATACTTACAGATGATTGATGCGCCTAAAATGTGTTCTGTGCTTCAGCAGTCTCTCTCGTAACTCCTGAGACCATTTTAAATTGCCTGCAGTCACTGGCATGTTTTTATGAAGTGCATTGCCTCCATCCCTTAACTTAAATAAACAGAAACTGTTATGATGATGGACTGTCAATACACCATAAGTAAAACCCGCAATAAAACTCAAGAATGATCCCATTGGAGCTGAATCCCAAAGTCTCCCACTGAAACAGGTTCTAGTTTGCAAATTCTAAGCAGCTTGACACAGAATTAAAATTCCCAACAGGAATAAGCAAGCTTTACTTCTGAATACATGTTATTATTGTACTTTTCCGTGTGTAAGATGCCCCCATGTATAAGTCCTCTTTTTGGGGACTCCAAATACAGAAAATGGGGGGAGATTGCCAGAATTGTTGAGCATTTTTGGGGCCGAAAATCGCTTGCCTGCAGGAGCACAACAGCCAATCGCACGCACATCAGCGAAGCCACCAATCACCCGCCCAATTGCCACAGCACCCAATAGCCAGAAGACCTTGCAGCACCCACCAATCACCCACAAAAACGCCACGGACAATATCCTGCTGGGGGCAGCCACCAATCGCACGCCCCACCTCTCCACTATCTGTGTATAAGACTCCAAGCTTTTAGCAAAACATTTTGATAAAATAACCTAGTCTTATACTCAGAGAAATACGGTAAATGTTGAAGAACTACTCTTTTAAGAATCCTGTGCTATGATAAAGAATACCATACATACTTGTTGAAGTGTATGGTAATGGTCAGGCATAAATATGAGTTGCAGCCCCTATGAGCTGCAACTTCCCCACCCCTTCCATAAATGCTGATGAAGTGATGAAGTCACTTAAGCATCACAGACGGCTGTGTGAGTTCACAAGGCTTGATTACATCACAGACTTGATAAAGAAACTGATGCTCTAGGGCTAGAGTTGCTCTGTCATCAAACAGGCATGAGAATCGAGTCCTGTAGACTTTCGATAAAGCAGGCATGTCCAAAGTCCACTTTGGGGGCCTAATCCGGCCCCTGTGGCAGTTTATTTCCTGGGGTAAAACTTCAATCCTCAAAAAAGCTCAACAACTTGGATCAGCCCTCACAAATGCTCACTTCATCAAATCTGGCCCTCTTTGAAAAAAGTTTGGGCACCCCTGGTATAAAGGGGTTGTTTACATTTATATCACTTACTAGCGGAACTGGCCACGCATTGCTGTGGCTCATTTTGTGAAATGTAAAAGGAAGATAGAAAAGAGAAAGTGCACACCTCCCCACAGCTTCTCCCGTTGAACTTCCATCTGCCTCCTCTCCGTCTTTCCCCGTTTTTGTCTGGCTTCCCACAGCTTCTCCTGTTGAACTCCCACCTGCCTCCTCTCCGTCTTCCCCCCGCTTTCGCCTGCCTCCTCTCAGTCTTTTCCATTTTTGCCTTCCTCCCCACAGCTTCCTCTCTGTTTCCCCTCCCACACACTTTCGCCTGCATCCCCACAGCTTAACCCGTTGAACTTCCGCCTGCCTCCCTCTCCCTCTCCTCTCTCCTCACGGACTCTCTCTCTCTGTAGTGTGCACACGCCTTCCCTCTGATGACGTGGGTATGCTCTCGCATAGCGTGTGTCGTTGGCTGCCAATAGCCTATTGGCGTAGCTGTCCTCACCTCCAAGGCCTCCCTCCCTCCCTCCCTCCTCCTGGGCTCTCTGACCCTGTATAGCCTGTATCACAGCAGTGATGTCACCACATTGACAATGGTGGCTATGTAGTGTTGTGATGTCATGCTGCTCACTATGTGATGGGTTAGGATCTAAAAAAGTATGTTTTTTTCCGTTTTACTTGTCGCTGGTGTGACATCTATATAATGTAGTTACATATAAACGCTTCCATATTCGAAAGCAACGTTGTGTCAAAATTTCAAAGCAATCGGTGCAGTACTTTGGGAGATTATCCATTAGGGACAAACTGACAGTTACATTATTATTTATATAGATTCCTAGGTGGCATACACAAGGCTCTCAAGCCAAGCTCCCAGCCAGGCGCTCGCTTTTGAAAATTCTCAATTACAATTGGAAAGAAAAAGAAAAGGGAACATTGTCGGTTTCTCTTTTAAAACTTCTTTTACTTCTACTCAAGTTTTTCTTTTAAAAAAATAAATAAATGTTATTTTTAAAATGCCTGAGCTCTGGGCTGTTGACCTATCCCTCCCCCCTGAGATGTCCCTGGAATGACTTTGTAGATGTTCAGAAAAGTTCTTCTGCTGTCATAGCCACCACGGGGGGGGAGGGGGGGCTGGCCCAAGATATTGGGCCTCCCAAATGCTGCTCCCCTCCTCGCCAGTGAATAAAGGGAAGATCTGCATCAGGAACAAGGAAGGAAAGAAAGATCTACATCAGGATCAGCTGCCCCTGTGGATTCTACTGTCTGAGGCAGTAGACTCACCTAGCTATTGGTGGTGAGGCCAGTCCTGACAACACAAATACAATGGTAAAAGCAAAATAAGGTGGGAAGGTTAGGAGAGGGGGGAATCTGTTCACCTGCATTTCTCACTATCCTGAAACCTACTGAACTTCACCCCCTTCCATTGATAAAGGCAAAGGTAAAGGGACCCCTGACCATTAGGTATAGTCGCGGATGACTCTGGGGTTGCGTGCCTCATCTCGCTTTACTGGTCGAGGGAGCAGGCGTACAGCTTCTGGGTCATGTGGCCAGCATGACTAAGCCGCTTCTGGCGAACCAGAGCAGTGCACGGAAACGCCGTTTACCTTCCCGCTGGAGTGGTACCTATTTATCTACTTGCACTTTGACATGCTTTCGAACTGCTAGGTTGGCAGGAGCAGGGACCGAGCAACGGGAGCTCACCCCTTCGCGGGGATTCGAACCGCTGACCTTCTGATCGGCAAGCCCTAGGCTCTGTGGTTTAACCCACAGCGCCACCCGCTTCCTCTCCATTGATAAAAGGGCTACCCAATTCATCACAACCTAAAAGCCCAGTATTGAAAAGAATCTTATGGGCATTCTAATTGCCTCCAGACACAGTACCTACCATATACATGCCAGACAAGAGTTGTATAAGTTGGAAATCTATTCATAGAAACAAACTTTTTCAGTGTGTCCCCTCCCCCTTCAGTTTGTACTAAAACACAAAGTAATGAGGTTATTCTTTGACAACACAATAGCTAGTCACCAAGGAGAAAATAAAATTAATGTCTCTGTAAATAAGTAAATAACATGAAATAATAAATTAGAATGCCAAAGACTTTTACCCACTTTTTCTATTTGATTGTCAAAGATTTGCTTGCAGCAGGTAATTTCCTCATCAAACATTGAAAGAAGAACAGCAACGTTTGGATAAAAATGAGAATAGATGACAGGCCTTTCCAGAAGTTTTCCAAATATCTGCAAAATCTTCAATTTTAAAAAATAAGGTAACTGAAGCACGTGTGTCAGTTTTTATCTCTGTTTTAAAAGATGCCATTTTCGGTGGTTTTATAAAAATTATAAAGGGCAGAATAATTTCTTTATCTGTATTGTATATTCTGTTTTAACAGATTGGCATTTATGTATTAGCCTTCAA
This sequence comes from Darevskia mixta, assembly GCA_034641385.1. Lineage (NCBI taxonomy): Eukaryota > Metazoa > Chordata > Lepidosauria > Squamata > Lacertidae > Darevskia > Darevskia mixta. Next base: position 2,013,550 of record JAWWNH010000098.1, read on the forward strand.
AGATTATTTCAGGTAAAATTATTGTATGGGTTTAAAGTGAAATCACTTTGATGACTAAATTCTTGTCTTTACATTCCTCCACAATCTGTTTAGTAGAGTGTTTCACAAGAAACCAGCTATTAAAAGAACAAGATTCTCCTCTCATTTTTTTTAGGGCCTCATCTGGGACTGAAAGAAATGCATCTCTAAAAAAGAAACCCTAGAAGGAAAAAGCAGATCAGAAAGAGACCTCTGGACTATACCTAAATGTTTCAGTTCTGATCCCTGAATTCATTGATATCCCAATTTGCATGGTATTTTGATTATTTGTTTATTCTTTCATTCATTAAATTTCTATACTGCCCTTCATCTGAAGATCACAGAGTGGTTAATAATATAAAAACACAAAAAAGCATCCCATCATAACAAACAAACAAAATTAACCAACACCCCCACACAGTATTTTTATTTATTTGTTAAATTTGTAAGTGATAAACGGAAGAACAGTTGTTTGATACACATAAAAGAAGTTATATGATGGCCACTGAACCCTGATTACTGTTTCGGGTACAAATAGGATTGCTTACAGTAGCAATGAGGAAATTGTGGGGGGGCCCAGATGTTCTTGGACCACAGCTGCTATCATCCCTGACTTTTGGCCATGCTGGCTGGGGCTGATGTGACTTGGAATCCAACAACACTTAGAGAGCCAAAGTTCTCCCATCCACAAATTACAGATTCTAGAGAGCCAGTGTGGTGTAGTGGTTAAGAGTGGTAGACTCGTAATCTGGTGAACCGGGTTCGCGTCTCCGCTCCTCCACATGCAGCTGCTGGGTAACCTTGGGCTAGTCACACTTCTTTGAAGTCTCTCAGCCCCACTCACCTCACAGAGTGTTTGTTGTGGGGGAGGAAGGGAAAGGAGAATGTTAGCCGCTTTGAGACTCCTTCGGGTAGTGATAAAGCGGGATATCAAATCCAAACTCTTCTTCTTCTTCTTCTTCCTACAGCAGTGTTTCTCCAAGGTCAAGAGTTACAGTAAACATGATCATGGAGTTTTGTGAACTATGAACAACTCTCTGGCCTCTTTTAAGTTTTAGCAAGTAGACTGGGACCATACCTGAAGGAGCGTCTCCATCCCCAGCATTCAGCCCCGGACACTGAGATCCAGCGCCGAGGGCCTTCTGATGGTTGCCTCAATGCAAGAAGCCAAGTTACAGGGAACCAGACAGAGGGCCTTCTCGGTGGTGGTGCCCACCCTGTGGAACGCCCTCCCATCAGATGTCAAGGAAATAAACAACTACCTGACTTTTAGAAGACATCTGAAGGCAGCCCTGTTTAGGGAAGTTTTTAATGTTTAAAGTTTTATTCTGTTTTTAGTGTTCTGTTGGGAGTCGCCCAGAGTGGCTGGGGAAACCCAGCCAGATGGGCGGGGTATAAATAAAATAATTATTATTATTATAGCACATACCCCCCAACATTTCTCCAGTGGTGGAAATAGAGACATCCTATTTTAATAACAACAACAACAACAACAACAATAGCAACAACAACAACAATAATAATTCCCTGCCCATCTGACTGGGTTGCCCCAGCCACACTGGGCAGCTTCCAACAGATATAAAATCATAATAAAACATTAAACTTAAAAAAAAAATCCCTATACATGTCTTCTAAAGGTTGTATAGTTACTTATCTCCTTGGCTCATGCACCACATAACTCCATACCCTCCAACATTTCTCAAATGAAAATAGGGATGTCCTAAGGAAAAGTGGAACATTCTGGGATCAAATAAGAACTCTGGACAGCTTCTGTAAATCTGGGACTATCCCTGGAAAATAGGGACACTTGGATGGTCTGATAGCATGGGGAGGGTGTAAAGGTAAAGGTAAAGGAACCCCTGACCATTAGGTCCAGTCGCGGACGACTCTGGGGTTGCGGCGCTCATCTCGCTCTATAAGGCGAGGGAGCCGGCGTTGGTCCGCAGACAGTTTCCAGGTCATGTGGCCAGCATGTGACAAAGCCGCTTCTGGTGAACCAGAGCAGCGCACGGAAATGCCGTTTACCTTCCCGCTGGAGTGATACCTATTTATCTACTTGCACTTTGATGTGCTTTCGAATTGCTAGGTTGGCAGGAGCAGGGACCGAGCAACAGGAGCTCACCCCGTCGCGGGGATTCGAACCGCCAACCTTCTGATCGGCAAGCCCTAGGCTCTGTGGTTTAACCCACAGCGCCACCCGCGTCCCTATGGGAGGGTAGGTGGGGGGGAACCTCTTTTGTTCTGTACCATTTCCCCACTAAAAAAATCCCCCTACCAGCTGATATTTGTTGACTTAGGGAAAATGTGTTCATGTGTAGGTTTTCCTCACAGTGAAAATACCAGCTTGGGTGGTGGTGTGTGTCCCCCCCCCCCCTCCGGTAAAATGGCATGAGGGGAAAAGGTTAGCTGCTGGAACAGCTATTTGCAAATGTGGATAGCAGCCACATTAAAGCATCTCCATCCTTACAAAGGCCTAGCTAGGCCCTAAGCAGAGGCCAGTTCAGTCACGGTGGGCGCAGAGACTCGGGGCGCCATAGGGGACACCTCAACTATGCTTACAATGGAGCGAGAGAGGCAGGGGGAGCTGAATTTTGGCATCATACAGGGCGCCACTGAAATTTCAGGTGCCAAGGTCCGCCGCTACCCTAAGGCAGGAATGGAGAAGGGCAGAGAGGGAGGGGAATCTGGGTGCTGCATTGTACTTAAGAGGTCACTGCACAGATTGAGAACACGCAGCAAGCAATTGTGCTGTTGTTTTGAATTCTTTGAAGAGCCTTCTGCGTGCAAGGTCAAGAAACACAGCCATCAAAAAGTAAAATGCAGATCTCTGGTGGGCAAGCTCAACAAATGGAACCAAAAAGTTTACAGAAGTGATTTTATATCATTTTCCTCAATAGCACGGTTGCTTTATTTGAATACGAACAGCAGCAGCTTCTCCTGGCAGTTGTGGTTAAATATCCCATAAAAGCTAACTCACTCCCTACTATTGTGAACTGTCTACTCTCTCATGCTGGCAGCCCAAATTACAGCATTTTATTATATTGCATCTTTGCTGTGTGTTTTATTTATCTCTGTTGTGCCTTCTCATTTTTGGCATCAATTCAAGCGCCTTTACCTGCATCCCCCTGCTGTTTGTCCTTCTGGCAAACTGTTGTGTGCCTTTTACAGTTTGTTTTGTTGGGTGTGTTTTTTTTATTAGTCGTTGCTATTTTGTTTTTGGTTTTTTTCTTTTGCTACAAAATTTGTCAATCTGGATTCATAGACAATTATGCTCTATAACGTGCCCATTATGCGAATATCTCACCCAAACAATCAAGGAATATGCCTCCCACATAGTCCTATAAAAATAGTACTTTTATTCAACTGAAATCCCTGCCCTTTCAAAGCTCTCAGCATCCATTGAGCTGATATTTCAGATAAACACATTTTTGCCTCCTGTAACTATATAGAGGGGTCTATATAGCAAAACTATTGGATAAAGTGTTGAAGCTGACACAGAGAGGCCTTGACTCAAACTCCTTTTCAGCCTGAAGTCTTATTAAAATAATTGTGTTCCTGTACTGGATTCTGATTTTTAAATCCTAATTCCCCACAAACATCATTTAACAGGACTCAATGGGCTGGTGGTGGTGTGGGGAATAATAATTCCTGGAGGGCTACTAAAACTAGGTACTCAGGGACATGGACCCCATCTGCACTATGCATTTAAAGCAGTATCATACCACTTTAAACAGTCGTGATACCCCCCCATCCCAATAATTTTGGGAACTGTAGTTTGTTATGGGCGCTGAGAGTTGTTAGGAGACCCTCTATTCGCCTCACAGAGCTAAAATTCCCAGAGTGGTTTAACAATCAATGCTTCTTCCCAGGGAACTTGGCGATCTGTAGCTCTGTGAAGGAAATATAGGTATCCTAACAACTCTTAAACTATAATTCCAAGGATTCTTTGGTGGAAACCATGAGTGCTTAAAGTGGTATAATACTGCTTTAAATGTATAGTGCAGATGAGCCCTTATCCTGTGTAATCTTTGGATCCAAGCCCCCATGTCCCACCAATCTATAATGAAATGACCATGGAGAATCAGAAATTGCCTGAGGTAAAATATTTTTAAAATGATTTGTAAATATAAAAATAAAGAATGGTTATGAATGTAATATTGCTGTGTTCATGTATAACTGAGAGGTTATCTAATGAAATCTGCTATTTTGAATACAGCTTCTTGCTTAATTATAACAGTTACAAAGCCTTACTGGTTCTCAGTTAGACCTCTCAGTTTTTATATTAGGAAAGTGAGATTCAAAATGTCAGGTTTTGACAGGCCAGTTTAGGAACATTCTGTAGGCTCTCATTGGTCCAGCGTTACATGCCAATGAACTGCCAGACATTGAGGCACACCACTGGTCAGGATGTCATGACGGAAATGGTATATAAGGGCAGTGAGGCAAGTCAGTAAGGCCAGAACGTGACCTGGTGGTCAGTAGTGACAACAGCAACAGAAGAAGAACCCAGGAAGAAGCTGAAGAGCTGAGGTCACCAAGCAAGAAGCTGTGGAAGCCAGCAAGGAGAGGAATGCTCCAGAGATAGCTCTCCAGGGTAGCATCTGGCCAGAGCGACCTCAATTGGCAGTTGGCCTTGGGAAGTGCAAAGAATTATGAAGAGGAAATTGTGCCTCTTCTTCTTGGCTGTCTTAATATCCAAGTCCCTGGCCAGAAGGAGGACTTCATGGGAAACTGAAGCAATCCTGCTAATGAAAGACTGTCTGCCCCAAGAAACAGACGTTTTGAGTGACAGCTGAGGGACTTCTCCTGAATCCTGACCATCTTTCTAGGAGAGCTAACTTGGAATGGAGCTAGGAAAAGGGTCGTTGACATATGGGACGTAATTTAGGGAAATGAAAAAAAGAAACTTTCATTTCCCTAAATTACATCTTGTATGTCAATGGCCTATGCAAATTCATTTAGAAAAAGAAACGTAAAGATATTGAGAATAAAATATCACAATGTGCTATGCTTCTGGAATATGCCTTCTGGCAGTACAGGCAGTGATTTATGAGGGAGAAGGCGGCCTTGAATAGTCAGTGCACAGGCTCATAAGGGAATCCAGGCTTAACATCTTTGACTTCTTTTCCTTTGGTATTTTAAAGAATGCTATAAAAACATGAATTGGTTTGACATTGCCCTGAGACACTGCCTGCATCCTATCCTTTTCTGACTACTGTAGCAGGTCAAGGGACTGGACTGGAAGAAACAGCCTTCTAAATTCCATTTAATTTTCACTTGGTTTGGGATCCATAAATGCATTGTTAGGTTTTCGGACGAAAATCACTTGGCAGCTTCTTATATCTCAGTTTCTGTCACAGAAACATTTCTGAAGGCGACTCCCATGATCAAGATTGTTACAATAATTCCCCTCATGAGGTTAACACACAGGTGCCTGCTCCTGAATTTCTGTCAAGCAATCATATTTATATTTATTCTCCAGATTACGGTATCTGATGGGAGAATTATACCAGGCTACAGCATTCCCGTGATTGTAAATCATAATACAGTGGTACCTCTGGTTACAAACACCTCGGGTTACAAACACTTCGGGTTACAGATTCCGCTAACCCAGAAGTAGTACCTCAGGTTAAGAACTTTACCTCAAAATAAGAACAAAAATTGTGTGCCAGCAGCGCGGCAGCTGCAGGAGGCCCAATTAGCTAAAGTGGTACCTCAGGTTAAGAACGGTTTCAGGTTAAGAACAGACCTCCGGAACGAATTAAGTTCATAACCAGAGGTACCACTGTATGAGAATCAAGCCTCAACCAAGTTCCTTAGTGTTATAATCTGCCATCTAGTAAACATAACTATCAAACTTTGATTTTGTAGTTGCGTTCTCCTACGTTTGGTCAAAACTGAACTTCGGGGAACATTTTTCTGTCCTCCAACAACACATTTCTCATGCAGTTTGTTCTGTGTTCTGCAGTCTGTTCATAAATATACTCTTCCTGTTCCATTATAAGTATCCTTATCCTCTCGCTTGTCCTCTTCCCCTGTTCCTGTGGGGCACCATGGAGATGTAATTTTCTCACTTCTCTTTTCCTACTGTCATCCTATTCACCCTTTGCTCTGCCTCTTCTCCAGTGCATATGTCAAGTCTTTTTGTACTACCTTCTTGATTTCATGATACATTTATTTCTATGTTTATTGTATTTGCTTGGATGTTTTCTTACAGAGCTGATGGTAAAACTCTCCTGTCTCAGCAGGAAACTGTTCCTCACAGCAATTACACCTGCTGTCTTCCTTTTCATTTTCCTTCAGCTTTTGATGAAATTGTATTTTCTGAAACCCTATGAATTCTCTTTCAGATTCTCACCTAACTCAGCAATTCAACCACCCCCACCCCACACCCCTCTTTTTCATCAGCTTTTCCATTTTGTAAGATATTTTCCTAATTTTCTCATGTGTAATACTTCTCTCCGATACTTTATATTTGGTTTCCTCCACTGTACAGATTGTCACTTTCCTTTAGGTTTTTGAAGGTTTTGCAAAAGATACAGGCACACAATTTCTACTGACTTAAATAACCCCCATTGACTATAATGGGATTTGTGTGGCTAAATCCCATACAACTCTTGAAAAGCACAGGGCCTCATGGTTTAAGATTTCAACGCCCTCCCTTCTTTGTAATGCCCCCAAATCTCTTCTTCGTGGCTAAAAAAAAAAGATGGCTCTGCTTGCTTTTGTCTTTGACTATTTGAAAGACCTAAAAGAATATGGGTACAATCTCTCATTGTGTGCAGAAGATTGAATTCGGATATAGGGAACCTGACTTTAAATCCAGTGCAGCCATGAATTCACTGGGTGGACTTTGGAAAATCTTACTCCTTCTGCCTCAGCTTTTCTATTTGTAAATGGCCATCTTATTATAGCAGTTCAATTTCATACTGGTCAAAATGGATGTCTATGTAACACAAAGAGTCTATGGATGCACAGAACAGACTTTTTGTACCTAACATTACAAAAGAACAGGAAACAGAAGCTGGTTCTCAACATTTCATGAAAATACTAATTCTCACATTTGTTGTGGGGTGGGGTGGGGAGGAACAGCGAAGAAGACCTGGGAAAATAAAACTGAACTAAAAACAAACAAACAAAGAGTGTTGAATGTTTGGCTTTAGGTTTTTCTGTTTAGAAAGTCAAGGGCTGAATCTGTCTCCATAAGGCTCTTACCAAGAGCCTTTGAAATCATTTGTGCTTGGAAAAAATGGAATTAACCGCATCATACATATCTGATGCTTACCAATGTAAGATACAAAATGTGGGCCTTAGTAAAGGTAAAGGGACCCCTGACCATTAGGTCCAGTCGTGTCCGACTCTGGGGTTGCGGCGCTCATCTCGCTTTATTGGCCGAGAGCCGGCGTACAGTTTTCAGGTCATGTGGCGAACCAGAGCAGCGCATGGAAACGCCGTTTACCTTCCCGCCGGAGCGGTTCCTATTTATCTACTTGCACTTTGACATGCTTTCAAACTGCTAGGTGGGCAGGAGCTGGGACTGAGCAACGGGAGCTCACACTGTCGCAGGGATTCGAACTGCCGACCTTCTAATCAGCAAGCCCTAGGCGCTGTGGTTTAACCCACAGCAAATATAAGAAATATGCTTACCTTGAAAACTGATTCTAGTCCCTTTGGCTCTTGAAAGGCAAAATTTAGTATTGTTCCCAACCGGTTATCAAAGTCATTAATCTGCTGAATGTATCTTTTGTAGTCAGACAGAAATTCCTGCATAGGAAACATGAGCATTAACACAAGCTGCAAATATTTGTGTAGATGGCATGACTGACTCATTTCTTTCAACTGAAGCCCCACCATGCCAAAATAATCATGTAAGCCCAGGCATCAATTCAGACATTGTGTTTTTACAGACACCAGGGTCATCCTGTGTCTGTATATGAGAATAGGCAGTTGTCTAAGCAGTGGTCAGTTGTTGCAGAAGGTGGCCTGTCCCAGCTCTAGTGGCAGGAGCAAAAGGGGCTACATATCTATTGGGGAGCAACTGAAATCCAGTGCTTTGTTTTAGAGATGAGAGAGAAAATCATGTGGCTCACGTTTTAATACACACTTCTCAAACCAATGTATTAATTTTAACAGATAGCTGCATTTCAGTTCACATTATTTTGAATTTTGCAATGTACAGTGGTACCTCAGGTTACATACGCTTCAGGTTAAGAACTCCGCTAACCCAGAAATAATGCTTCAGGTTAAGCACTTTGCTTCAGGATAAGAACAGAAATTGGGCTCTGGCGGCGCAGCAGCAGCGGGAGGCCCCATTAGCTAAAGTGGTGCTTCAGGTTAAGAACAGTTTCAGGTTAAGAACGGACCTCCGGAACGAATTAAGTACTTAACCAGAGGTACCACTGTAGTTAAAAAGTGTATGTCGGGGGAAAGCACACTGCTTTCATATACATGTATATTCCCTAGAACAGCGTTTCCCAACCGGTGTGCCGCGGCACAGGAGTGTGCCGCAAGACACCGGCTCCTGTGCCGCGGGAAGACACCGGCTGCTGTGCCGCCCTGGGCCGCTTCCGCTTCCGGGTCGGTCCGGGCTGGCGTCGCCTCGGCTCCGCTTCCCGCTCGCCAACTGCCGCCTTCGCCGGGGCTGCCGGGCGCTTCGCCCGCTGCCTCTGCCGCCCCGGTCGCGGTCGGGGACGGGCGGGAGGTGCCGGTGCCACCGGGCTCGCTCGGGGCCGGGTGGAGGTGCTGCCGGGGGGCTGGGCGCGGGAGGGGGGGCGGGCGCCTGGCCCGCCGATCTCCCGCTCCGTTTTCGCCCGCCTGGGTCCTTCCCCTCCCTCCCGCCAGGGCGCGCGGACACCCCGCCCCCCGGGGCAGGGGGGTCGGGGTGCATGTGGTGGTGGTGTGCCGCGAGATTTTTTTTCGTGGGGCAGGTGTGCCATTGCCCCGAGGAGGTTGAAAAACACTGCCCTAGAAGGAGCAGGGAGCCCGTTTTCACAATATATTTACCAGGTTGTTGTAGTCCAGTGGGTCATATTTACTTTCTTGAAGGACCTTCCAGCTTTCATGAAATTCTTCATTCATGCAGTGAATCTCTTCGCCAAGAATCTTTCCTCTCAGGCCCCCAATCTCAATTTTTTCTAACTTGAGAAAGTCAGTAGCTGATGTAAAAAGCTCCTTTAAATCAAATTAAAAGACAAGTTAGGGATCTGATAGGACTTATAGAACATTTGTAAACCTTATAAGGTTTACAAGCCTATGCTAACATTTAATCCTTTGTTAAGCCACCCTTACAATGGATTTTGAAAATTCAAAAACATACTATCTTATGATCAATTATGTGCATTAACATTTATGTTGTTCTTTATTATTGAAATGTTTCACATCTCCTTTCTGTAAAAATGTACCCAGAGCATCTTAAAGTCCTCCATTCTGAAGCATGAAAGTTATTGTTTTAAAATATTAAAAGAATGAAAAACGAAGCGGAAACAAAAATACACACTTGAGTATTTGTGTGCCAAGTGATGGCAAAATTTGTGGATGAGGTACAGAAATATAATATGAGTAGAGAAGTAGAGAAGATCCACCACTGGATCTTTGCTGTAAGAGCAAATATTTGGTTAGGTAAATCCAATCCCTGAGACCCAAAGGATTAACTACCGGTAGCAGTGACACCAAGTACAAACATTCCTGTAAATGAAATTTAAAATATGCTTTGAAGACCAATTTTAACAGTCTAAATGGACATTGACCATAAACATTAAAAATTCTACCTCAATATGCAGCAACCTCTGAAGGATCTTATCCATCCTAGAAAACACCAGGTGAGAGGGAAAGTCCCACGGCTTCACACTGTGATCATTTCTATGACCGCAAGCAAGCTTTTCTTGATACGTAGAGAATGTATTCTTGAACATTCTGAAGGTCTGTATTGTTTGCTTTATTTTTTCCATTCCCTCTTCCAGGTCCATCGTGAAGATCTCCTCAGGGATCAGAAATGAGAAAGCCTGTTTCCACAGAAAAGATCCAGCAAATGACAATTATTTTTAAAACTGTATTTTGAAATCTTCATCTAACATGGAATTTCAGCCAATCACAGTATTATGCTGCTGGGACAATTTCCCAGCATCCTTTTAACCCCAAGCCACAAGGGCAGATTCTGGTGGACTGGAATTATTTATAATTATATTTCAGTAATGTTGGTGGTGGTGCTTTTTAAAAAATTTTTTTTTACTAAAAGTCACCAAAGGACATGTGTAAGGATGCAATTAAATGCTCCCCCTCCCAAATTAGTCACTTCACTTGTTTCATTTTCTTCACTATTCACTTGTTTGCTCTGCAGTCATTGTCATAAATAATTTGGAAGTAACTCGTTCATTATTTTCATTTTCTGTTTATTTCAATGGGAGATGCAAAGTCTTCTGCTGCCTGTAATCTTTGTGTTTTCCATCCAAATGTCATGACACCTGCAGATATTATACTACCTCTCCAAAACATCTGACCTGCCAAATTTCACCTCCATAGGGTAAAGGTTTCCCATTTGCAGACCATTTGAAAGGTTACACATTTTTATGAGCTTCCTGTTGCTTTCAGTGGGAAATCCAGCTGCTCTTCTGCTTCTGTATTTCATATCTTATTTGTATGAGAATCTTAGGCTTTCTGCTACCTTCTAGACCAGTCGTGGGAAACTGTGGCCCTACATGTTCCTAGACTACAACCCCCCAGGGAGTGCCTTCCATCAGTTTTGGCTGGTGGCCCAGTTGCACCAATGTCTAACTTATGTTAGCCTAACTTATGTGGTCCATGTTCTGCAAACATAGCCTAACTTGTGTGGTCTATGTTCTGCAAACCTCTAGGTTACATTGCTACAACACGTTATACATGGGGCTGCCTCTCAAGATGGTTCAGAAACTTCAGCTGGTGAAGAATTTGCTGGCCTGGTTGCTCACCAGGGCAAGACAGTTTAAACATATAACACCACCCTAGTCTGACTGTACTGGCTGCCTACAGTTTCTGGGCCCAATTCAAAGTGCTGGTTTCGACCTGTAAATTCTTAAACTGCTCAGGACCACAATACCTCAAGGACAGCCTCTCCCCCAAAGAACCGCCCCTCATCTGAGGCGCTTCTTCATGTGCCTCCTCCACGAAAGGCTTGGAGGGAGGCAACCCATGCACAGGCCTTTTCTGTGGTGGCTCCCTGCTTGTGGAATGCTCTCCCCAAGGAAACTCGCCTGACACCTTCATTACATATCTTTAGGCACCGGGGTGGGGGTGGGGGTAAAACTATTCCTCTTCTTCCAGGCCTTTGGTTAATTAAACAGTCTACGGCCTTTTAAACTGCGGGGAGGGGGGACTTATTGGCTTTTGTTTGTTTTATAGTATGTATTTTTGCATTTTTATATTGCAAGCCACCCTGTGGTCTTTGGATGAAGAGCAGTATAGAATTTTAATGACTACTAATAACAATAGCTGTCAATTTTATTTTATAATTTTATAATATTTTAATGGTTTTATTACCTACTGCCATGACTTTTCTTGTGAGATATTTTTTTACTTATGAAACTATCTGTAAACAACAAGATAAATCACACTGCTTTCCTCCCTCCCAGTAACCTTTTGGTGAACTGTACACCCTTTTCCAGGATATTTTCAGGGTGGGTGGTTTTTTTTTTTATTCCACTGGAAAAGTATGCGAAAATAACAAAACAAGTAAGAAACAAATTAATTTTTCATTTGAATTCCTATTCATTTTCACTGCTAAAACAAAGAAATGGGGTCATTTGTTTCATTTTTCATTTATTTAAGAAGTGAGTGCGTATGTCTAATTATTGTGCAATAATCAACTAGTCTGGCCAGAATTTCATTATCCCAGTTGATTGCCTTGTATTTGCATATGATAGGACCCCTTTTAACTAGAGCTGTCAGCTGATTAAATAAATCTTAGTTGACTCATTGTATGAGTTTCAGTCAATCAATCAATCAATCAATCAAATTTGCATGAGTAAAAACAATAGTTCTGAAGCAAAGAGAGTCATTGGCTTGGATCCAAAGGAGGATGAGCAGAATTCCATTTGCACAGTCCTCCCTCTCCCCCCCCCCCCCCGCTTCTCATTTATTTAAATGACAACTCTTGCTGAATCTGTACTGCGGGTGAAAAACAGGACATGCAACCCTGGGGCATATCCCTTGTATGCTACTACAAGCGATGGAGGACATGCAGCAGCAGCAGCAGCACCTGCTAAATCACAGCTGGGACCAGTTCGCAATGAATCATAGCAGGACCCACATAAGTAAGTGCCTTGGGAGCACACAGGGCTATTGATAGGCTTGCAACCTCCGGATGCGCACTCAAGACAGAGCCATAATTCATCCGGAGAGATGCTGCCAATGATGACGAGTTAAGAGTCGGTATATTTGTGGCTTCTTCCATTTCCATGATCCTAGGGGCGCTTCTCCAGGCTGCTCCAGTTTATACAAATTACAGTGACCGAGAATGCGATGCCATGTGAAGGCACTAGTTCAGGCATCCCCAAACTCGGCCCTCCAGCTGTTTTGGAACTACAATTCCCACCATCCATGACCACTGGTCCTGTTAGCTAGGGATGATGGGAGTTGTAGTCCCAAAACATCTGGAGGGCCGAGTTTGGGGGTGCCTGCACTAGTTGAAACGAATGGGGATTTTTGCAGGAGTACAGGAATGTGAACCAGACCCCGGTCTCTTTGATCTAGTGATGTGCTACAGGTAGAGTAGCTCCGATGCATGCTCTGAGCTCCGCTGCCCTTGAAGCAGTTTCCAGTCATTTCAATACAGAATCTGCTAATTCAGCGCTCCCATTCATTGGAGCAGGAGCTCCATCTGGGTGTTGGCACATTGACGTCAGATGATGGCCTTCAAAGATGAACGCAAGATTTCTAACCATTTCTATTTTTGCAATAGAATAACTAAACCTTAACACCATAGCATGGAGAAAAGTAAGTTCAGGCTCCTTCTGGCCTTACTATTATAGTCAGCATGACCTTGACAGAAAAATAACAGAACCAGTTTAAACCAGCTGTACTCAGCTTCTCAGAAGGAATAACCCAAACAAGAACCTTCTGCCTGTTTCTTTCACATAGAAAGAAAACTTTCCATAACACTCTTGAATTAAGCAAAATAGGAAAGATGTCTACACATCAGACCAATACTTTCTGTACTAAGAAATGCAAACTGACACAAACAATGCCCCATCTCAGCATCACTGATATGGTCCAAAGGACAGCAGCAGACCAATATGTTTGGCATCAGCTTGGCTACAGGAGTTGCCAGAAGGAGGCATACAAGGCGCCATTCAACTGTCTTAGGGACCTCCAGATTTGTGCAGGGTTTACTCCTTTTTCTTCTCCCGAAGATATCCCGCAAGGCAGCAGAGGTTTAGGGTCTGAGGTTTCCCTTCTCCTTAGATGGGCTACCTTCCCAGGTTGATGAGCCCCATCTGCCCCTCACTCCCCTCTGCAGCATATGCAGAAACTGCCTTCTTGACTGTAGGACCCACTGTTGGTCTTGTCCGCTCAACCCACCTGCCTTGGCATGCAGCTCACTGTGGGTTTGACACCCATCAGCTACCCTCACCTGGTTTATTCAGCCAGTTGAAGCAGTTTCCAGGGGTGCGGTGGCTGTTGCATGCTGACAGCTTCCAGGAGCCACAGGTGAGAGCTGAGAGCAGGGTGAGGACCAAAGGTGGACAGACTACCCCAGAAGGAGCACACTGTGTCCCCCAAGAGAGGCACTACCCCTCCCCTAACACCCCATAGTAGTTAACTCTATACAGCAGAAGTGAGCGGCACCAGGGGTGGCCCTCCCTCCAGATACTGCTGGCTGCCAGGTCCCATCATCCCTGGCCATTCCCCATAGTGGCTGAAGATGATGGGAATTGGAGTCCAATGACTGCTTGAGGGCAAGTTAAAGGTAAAAGGTAAAGGACCCCTGGACGGTTAAGTCCAGTCAAAGGCGACTATGGGGGTTGCGGTGCTCATCTCGCTTTTCAGGCCGAGGGAGCCAGTGCTTGTCCACAGACAGCTTTCTGGGTCATGTGGACAACATGACTAAACCACTTCTGGCACAACGGAACACCGTAACGGAAACCAGAGTGCACAGAAACGCCATTTACCTTCCCGCCGCAGTGGTACCTATTTATCTACTTGCACTGGCGTGCTTTCAAACTGCTAGGTTGGCAGGAGCTGGGACAGAGCAACGGGAGTGCACCCCGTCACAGGGATCCAAACCGCCGGACCTTCTGTTTGGCAAGCCCAAGAGGCTCAGTGGTTTAGACCACAGCATCACCCATGTCCCTTTTATTGAGGGCAAAAGGGCACAGAGCTAATATTGCCTTAGCTACATTTGGACATCCACCCATGACACCATTCGTCAGTTTGTTTCAAACTGATTGCTATGCCTGTCATCTTAGCATAGATGTTCACACATACACATTCACTTCATAACATAAATTGTCTCTGAAACAGGATGACTGCAAAAGGTTAGCAGTTTCCTCCGGGAATACCGCTGCTTAAAGTTTTATTATTGTACATGATGTTCACGACATACCTCTTTATTTACTTATTTCTCCTCTGTCAAGAACTTTCATGGCATTGATCTGCTACCAAGAATAGCAAAGGAGCTAAATCGTTTCCCTAAAACGAGGAGAGAAACACGGCAATCAGCAACAATTCTAACGCTGAATGCCATTTGATGCAAGTCTCAGCTGCTTGGCATCAACAACACTATGCAGGCAGTCGAGGGTTAAATTTGAATGGCTCTTCTTCTCTGGCTCTGCAATGCCAAGATACAGCAGGGATTCTGAACACTGGATAATTTTGCATTCCATATGTGCTGCACATCCTGTGCACGCAGGGACATAAGAGCAGTTTCAGACTCGCAGCCAGGCCGGCTTCTCTGCTTTCTGTCAGTTTAAGCCTGCCCTCTCCTGTTGTTCATTAGTTTTAAGAAGTTTGCAGTTTCGTACGCAATCACACAGAAGACAAAGCCAACTCAAAAGGCAATGGAGGGAAGAAATGAAGATAGTTTTACAAGTTCCCTTCCCGACTCCCTATTTTATTTCCCCCTCTGAATAGTGCCCCCAATTGAAAGAGAGATTCCTATGAGAGGGAGAGGTACCGTATCTATTTTTTTTAACAACACCTGGCTATTACCTGGCTTTTATAGAAGTTCTCTCTGTTGCTCATTTTTATTGCATGTGTATATATGTGTATTTGTGTGTGTGTGTGTGTGTGTGTGTGTGTGTGTGTGTGTGTAAGTCAAAGTGTTGGTGCTGACTTCTAAAGCCCTAGATGGCCTTGGCCCTGTATACCCGAAGGATCCTCATTGTTCAGCCTGGATACTGAAGTCCACCTCTGAGGGCCTTCTGACGGTTCTCTCAGTGTGAGAAGTGAAGCTAAAGGGAACCACATAGAGAACCTTCTCAGTAGTGGCACCCACCCTGTGGAATGTCCTCCCATCGGATCTCAAGGAAATGAGTTAACTATTTAATAACAGTTAGAAGACATCTGAAGGCATTCCTTTCAAAGTGTAATTTTTTAAAATAATGTTTTCATATACGTTGGAAGCTACCCAGAGTGGCTGGGGCAACCCAGTCAGATGAGTGGGGCAAAAATAATAAAATTATTTTTATTATTTTAATTAGTTAGTTAGTTAGTTAGTTAGTTAGTTAGTTAGTTAGTTACCACTGTAAACTGCTTGTATTTGTATTTTAATATTTTGTTGGAAGCCGCCCAGAGTGGCTGGGGAAAACCAGCCAGATGAGTGGGGTATAAATAATAAATTTATTATTACTATTACTACTACTACTACTACTACTACTTTGAATGGTTGCCTACGCCTTAAAGGTAAATGTAAAGGCACACCTGACTGTTAGGTCCAGTGGCGGACGACTCTGGGGTTGCGGCGCTCATTTTTCTCTATAGGCTGAGGGAGCTGCCGTTTGTCCGCAGACAGCTTCTGGGTCATGTGGCCAGCATGACTAAGCCACTTCTGGTGAGCCAGAGCAGCGCATGGAAATGCCGTTTACCTTCCTGCCAGAGCGGTACCTATTTATCTACTTGCACTTTGACGTGCTTTCAAACTGCTAGGTTGGCAGGAGCTGGGACCGAGCAACGGGAGCTCACCCCGTCGTGGGGATTCGAACTGCCGACCTTCTGATCAGCAGGCCCTAGGCTCAGTGGTTTAGCCCACAGCGCCACCCACGTCCCTGCCTATGCCTTACAAATGGTATATAAATGTAATATTACATATGGGGTTGATGGGGAAATAGGTTGCTTGCCATTGATTGGAAGGCAAACTTCTACCGTTGCTGTCGGCTTTTTCACACCTGCTCACCTCGCTTGTGGGTCTTGAACACCTCTGATATAATATCATAACAATGTTAACTATATGAAATTCTGAGCTAAAGATATCTATGCAATTGAAGAAGCCAGTGTAGCTCAGCTCTGTGCATTTATGAAATGATGGAGCACATGAAACAGATGGTTCAGAACAGCCTGGAAACAATTGTGTAAGTGTGTGTGTGTGTGTAAGTGTGTGTTTAAGAAAGAGAAAGATGGGAGCACACATAGAGGCATACACGGAAACTTCTCCATTAAAAAAAATGGATCAGTATTGGACTCCACATAAAACGTAATGAATTTACAAATGACCCTCCAAATTATATACCGTTTATCACTGCTTTATTGGTGGGTGTCATAATAATGTGTGTTTGTCCCCCCCAACAATGCTATGTAGTTTGCATTTACATTATTTACTGTGGATCACATAATGAACTCAATGAAGGCACGGCATAAATCAATATATTGGATAACCATCTCTTAAAAACTCTCTGGTTATTGTGGTTCCATATATTTTAATCTGTGCAATTCTTACAAGAGCTTGATGCAGCCAGGTGCATGGCAAGATATGCTCATAATTACACAGTTGTGGATAATATAACTTCAGAAATTCATTTTCTTTGCTCTATGCTACATTCTTCTGGGATTCTTGACTTTTTAGACGGTAGCTAGAGATATAAACTCCCTGATATATATTTATATCTCTGAAAGTTTATATCTCTAGCTACCGTCTAAAAAGTCAAGAATCCCAGAAGAATGTAAACTCCCAGAGATATAAATATATATCAGGGTAGTCATAGATCAGGTGAGGGAAACCTTTGGCTCTCCAGATGTTGCTTAACTGTACAATTCTATGGTTCCATAACTACAACTCCCAGCTGCCCCAGCAAGCATGAGCAGCTGTGAGGGATGATGGGAGGTGCAGTCCAACAGCATCTTCAGGGCATCATTTGGTCAATCTCTGGTCTGCACATACTCATTACCAACTTCAGTTGGCGTGCCAACCATGACTGCTCCTGAACAAAAATAGCCTTGCCAAAATGGTCCATACACTGGCAACTTCACAGTGATAGCACCCATCCTCTGGAATGCATCCATCCCACAGGTAATTTGTGAGGCGGAGACAGTAATGGCATTTCCAGAACCCTTAATTTTTATTTTGCTGTTTTGATCACTGATGAGTTTTATTTGAAATATATAGTTTTTGCTTTGTTCTCCCCACCCCTTATATTTGATTTGTCCTCTCCCTTATTTTCTGTAAGGGACATGGGTGGCGTTGTGGTCTAAAGCACTAAGCCTCTTGGGCTTGTTGATCGGAAGGTAAGCAGTTTGAATCTGCACCACAAGGTGAGCTCCCGTTGCTCTGTCCCAGCTCCTGCCAACCTAGAAGTTCGAAAGCAGGCCAGTGCAAGTAGATAAACAGATACTGTTGCGGCAGGAAGGTAAACGGCGTTTCCGTGCGCTCTGGTTTCTGTCACAGTGTTCTGTTGTGCCAGAAGCGGTTTAGTCATGCTGGCCACGTGACCCAGAAAGCTGTCTGTGGACAAACACCGGCTGCCTTGGCCTGAAAACGAGATGAGTGCCGCACCCCATAGTCGCCATATCTGTCCCGGGGTCCTTTACTTTTACCTTTTTTTTGTCCCGCCCCCCCCCCCATTTTATGTCGTTTTCAGGAAATTTTACTCAATGTTATTGTTGCGTTCTTAATGTTGTTATGTAATTCTAGGGGTTTGTTTCTATTAACGGTAAGTGGTACAAACCCAGTCAGTTGGGCAGCCTATAAATAAATTAATAAATTGATAATAAAATTGTGTGCAGGTATATATACACAGAGGGGAGTGAGAAAAGGATGCCAGATGAGACGCACCTTTGTCTTGATCCATTCTTATTTTTCAATTAAAAAATATATGATACACACAGAAACACACACACACCAAACTGTGTATATGGATGCATACTCTGAGGTCTCTCTGTGTTAAGCAAAGTGAAAAGATCTATTTGTTGGTGAAGGCTGTGTATATTCTCACAGACTATAGCAGTGATGGCTAACCTTGACACTCCAGATGTTTTGGAACTACAACTCCCATTATCCCTAGCTAACAGGACCAGTGGTCAGGGATGATGGGAGTTGTAGTTCCAAAACATCTGGAGTGTCAAGGTTAGCCATCACTGGACTATAGGGAGGGCAGTGGGTGCAGACCTCCATTCTCATCAGAAGATGCATGCAACCAGTTCAATGGCTTGGCTGTCCAGTTCAATGACTAACACCGTCCACATTGGCTGCATGTAAGGGAGCCACACACATTTTTTTTTCTTAAAGCACAGCAGGGGAAGAGATCTAACAATAGAAACCCAAAATGTTTAAGGCTACCTAATACCTAGAGTGAGAGAACGGCACTCAAACTTTCAAACTCCAATTTTATAATGTACAATTGGTATTCCAAAAAGTGCAGAGGTGTATTGGCTTTTGCTCATTGCAGGCAAGTTGACTTGCTAGGACCCTATTGGATTTTATCCATCAAAGGTGTCCAAAATCATTTGTCACACTTGAAAATCTTGTTTGTAAATCTCTCTATGGAGTTTAACATTATTACACCTGTGCATTTATCTTGTTATTTAGCTTTTATTATCATGAACTTCTTTATTTAAAAAAATCAGGCCAGATTACCAGATTCCCAACCACCTGTGCCGCAAGAATAGACAAGCTACTTTAATGAAAGCATTCCAATACTAAACGCACAAAAGTGATATATTGGCAGGCGATACAAGCATTCTTTTAAAAAAGCAATGTTGGCTTTTCAGCGAGGCAAAAAAGCACAACTTGGACCAGCAAAGAGGATATGATTAAATAGTTTGTGCACACTAACTGGGACCCATAAAGTGCAACTTAATATGGCAGATGTCAGTATTTAAATCCTTTATCAAAGAAACATATAACTTGCTAACTGAAACGTGTAAAGTACATTTTCCTTACCCTGTCAATTAGAAGATTGCAAAACTCCTGTAGCAGGACAACAATTCTGTTGGTGAAGCAGTAGTATTTGGAATGGGTCCAGATCAGACAGATGGTATGGAAAAGGGGAGCAATGAGGCGTTCAATATTGGAGAAGCTGGATTCTTCCAAGTAGGCTGTATAGCATTTCAAAGGGCCCAGATACAAGCAAATATCTTGAGCTTCAGAAACCGCTGAAAATAGTTTAAAATACTTTCAACATCATCATTACTTTATAGGCCACTTATCATCAACAGATCTCAGTCTACATTTTAAGACCTCATCCAGGTACATAAATATAGAATAAACACAATTTTAACCATTTTTAAAGAGAAAAGAAAACTCAAGAACATAGATACACAATACTACACAGTATCAACAGATGCAACAATAATCATCACAATATAAAATTCTAAGGCAGGCACAGGCAAACCCGGTCCTCCAGATGTTTTGGTCCTCCCATCATCCCTAGCTAACAGGACCAGTGGTCAGGGATGATGGGAATTGTAGTCTCAAAACATCTGGAGGGCCGAGTTTGAGGAAGCCTATTCTAAGGTATAGACTGAGCATGGGTAGGCAAACTAAGGCCCAGGAGCCGGATCCGGCCCAATAGCCTTCTAAATCCAGCCCGTGGGCGGTCCAGGAATCAGCGTGTTTTTACATGAGTAGAATGTGCCATTTTATTTAAAATGCATCTCTGTGTTATTTGTGGGGGGCCTGCCTGGTGTTTTTACATGAGTAGAATGTGTGCTTTTATTTAAAATGCATCTCTGGGTTATTTGTGGGGCATAGGAATTCGTTCATTTTTTCACCTTCAAAATATAGTCTGGCCCCCCACAAGGTCTGAGGGACAGTGGACTGGCCCCCTGCTGAAAAAGTTTCCTGACCCCTGGGTTAGAGAGATTGGGATGGGGGAGATACAGAAACCCAGAGATGCACACACCTCATTAGACATAAATCAAGCTCTCAAAAACTTACACCCTCCCGGCAACTATCTTAACAGTCTCTCACTTTCATCAACCACTCACACAACCGTTACAACTTCAGCAGGGTTTACTTTTGCTCCTTACACACAACAGCCAGTGATCATCGAACACACCAGTTGCAATAACAGCAGTCAACAACCAATAATATTCAAACTCACCGCACTCCAATACACCCAGTCCACCCCTACTGAAAACAGGTCTCTCCTGCCACTTCTCACCTGCTCTCTTCTCCCAGGTCAGGATCACAGCTGAAGCTAGTTCCTATCATCTACTTCCAGCAGTAAGTTTGTCCAGGGAATGGGGGGTGGAATAATGGGGGGTGGGGGGTGGAATCACTTCCACCTGTGTGAAC
The DNA here is from genome assembly GCA_034641385.1 of Darevskia mixta. Taxonomy (NCBI): domain Eukaryota; kingdom Metazoa; phylum Chordata; class Lepidosauria; order Squamata; family Lacertidae; genus Darevskia; species Darevskia mixta. The sequence continues at coordinate 2,034,266 of JAWWNH010000098.1, forward strand.
CTTCGCTAGATCTCAAGCCCTTCTACAAAGCGAAGCTTGCCAGATCCAACCCAAATCAGTGTGCACTATGGTTGTCATCACCCTGTTACTGTTTGAGGCAGTGTGCTACATAAACTAAACACATTTATTGCCTGATCAAAGCAAAATTAATAGTAATATTCCCACCAGATGTCAAGGAGATAAGTAACTTGAGAAGCCATCTGAAGGCAGCCCTGTATAGGGAAGTTTCTAGTGGTTTTTTTTTATGTTTTTCTATATCCTGGAAGCCACCCAGAGTGGCTGGGGAAACCCATTCAGATGGGCAGGGTACAAATGATGATGATGTAGTATCCTCAGTGGCTATGAGTAATGAGTGGCTATGAGTATGAGCTGTGCCTGTGGAGTATTTCGCATGTTGTGCTGATCAGAATGTTTTACCTGAACTGATGAAGCTATATAGCGAAACCTGTGAGTAATCCGGAGGACAGGTCTTCTTCGTCCTTCTCATGTGCCACTTGTGTTGATTTCGGCTGGATGGCGATGTTGCAAGACTCATATAAATATTCTTCATCTACTATTACATCCATGAGATTTTTGCTTTTAACTGTTGAAGAACTCTACTATCTATTCACCATCCACTAATTGTGAACGTTTTGTTGGCACCATGATTTTGTTGCTATACCCAACCTGTTGCTGAAAGGTTCAGTCACGTGAACATTATACATTCTGTTATATCACTTATATATGGCTTTGTTAATCTTGTGGCTTAATTGAAGGACTATTAGTTTTTCAGAAGAGTATTCCAGTAAATCTTTCATTACATTTTCAGCCATTGTGTGGTGGTTTTGGTTGTTTGTGGCCATTTCTGGACTGGGATAACCTGACAACTGTTGTCCACGAGCCAGCAGCAGCGGAGCAAGCCGATTGGGCGCCTGGGGCGGTGTGCGTGCCCGGCGCCTGGGGCTAGCCGCCTGCGGGACAGGGCCAGCAGGGGCAGGACACTCCATGGGGCCTCCGAGAACTCAGCCTGCCTCCTCCCACTCAGCTGCCCTACAGCTGAGGGGGAGGCAGAGGGCGGACCATTTGGGCAGCACAGAGCCTGCGCACGCCCAAGCCACTGCGTCTCTTCTAGGAAAGATGTGTGGCTCAGGCATGCTGCAGGCTCCATGGTGAGTTCCACCCGGCATTTTGTCACCCCCCTCAGAGGTGACACCCGGGGCAGCCCGCCCCACTGCACCCCCCTTCCTCCGCCCCTGCAAGCTAGTAAACCTCCAGATGGGATATCTGCAATGCACTCTTTGTCCTTGAGAGGCTGTCCTTGAGGTTTAGTTCAGAAGATGAAGCTGGTATAAAATGTGGCGGCTCAACTGCTCTCTGGAGCAGCATATCGCCAACATGTTAGTCCACTCACTGTGTAAAGAATTGCATTTGCTGCCAATTTGGTAACAAGCTAAGTTCAAAGTGCTGGTTTTGATGTTCAGCACTGTACAACTTTTGACTAGGTTACCTGGAAGATTGCCTCATGCCTTAGGTAAGGTAAGGGTAAAGGACCCCTGGACGGTTAAGTCCAGTCAAAGGCAACTCATCTTGCTTTCAGGCCGAGGGAGCCAGCGTTTGTCCACAGACAGCTTTTCGGGTCATGTGGCCAGCAGGACTAAACAGCTTCTGGCACAACGGAACATCATGACGGAAGCCAGAGCACATGGAAACGCCGTTTACCTTCCCGCTACAGCAGTATCTATTTATCTACTTGCACTGGCGTGCTTTCGAGCTGCTAGGTTGGCAGGAACTGGGACAGAGCAACGGGAGCTCATCCCGTCACGGGGATTTGAACCGCCAACCTCCTGGTCAGCAAGCCCAAGAGGCTCAGTGGTTTGGACTACAGCATCACCTGCATCCCAGGTGGTTTGCAGGCAAGGGACTTCTGCAGATACCATCTTATTAGGGCATCCATCCCACACACTATAGGAATTGGGCCTTAAGTGTTGTGGCTCCCACCCTTTGGAATTCCCTCCCCTTTCATTTTTAAGGTGCCCTCCAAGTAGGTTAGAAATATTTAAGAGATTTACATGCATAAAAAGCCTCATACCTTCTTCAACTTTTAAGGTGAGCTGATTAAAGCCAGGATAATAACTGCTTCTTTTCCTGTTTAGAATCTCCGTGACCTTGTGAACCTTTGGGTTTTGCAGCTGCAAAGAGAGAGGAGATAACACTCAGTATAGATCCTGACTGCTCTGCTTAATTCTTTTCATAAGGAACATCTGGATATTTCAGAACCATAGAATGCAGCTGCTTTAAGTTCCTCTCTGAAGATTCCCTGGCCCAACACCGTGTTGCAGTTACTTTAATTCTCAGAGCCAGTACTGGCTGAAGTGATGGCTGTCCAGTTACAGGTCACTTTTTTAATGAAGGGTTGCTGGGAAGCTGGATCCATAGCAGCTGGGATCTTCCTTTTTATAAGGAAGGTCCAAGCACGGTGAGATCCAGTTTTGATGTAATGAACCACTTGGGATGGGTGAAATTAAAGTGTCCTCCTGAGAACCATTTGTCTCTTTATACCAGGGTTTCCCAACCTTGGGTCTCCAGCTGCTTTTGGACTACAACTCCCATCATCCCTGACCATTGGTCCTGCTAGCTAGGGATGATGGGAGTTGTAGTCCAAAAACAGCTGGAGAGTCTTCTTTTCCTATCTCTGCGGGTGTGATGTCCTTGGTGATCTGGGCGCTGTTAGGCAGCTGAATGAGCGTAAGTACTGCATCCATTTCCCTCCCTTGCACCAACCCCCTCCATGTGGCCCTGGGCACTGGCAACCTACACTATGCCACTGAGAGGAGACAACACCTGAGCAGTCTGACTTGGTCAACGGCAGCTTCCTACTTACCATACCATGCACATGCCTGAAGTTATCGATTGGTTTCAGAGTTTTAACATCTCCTGCTACATGTGTCTTACCTGCTCATAAATTCCCAGCAGATTTTCCTTTTGCTGCTGCCAAAATTGAATTTCTGCAGAAGGCCCGGGGTTTTCTCCCTGTAAAATCAGCTGAGCTGAATCCAATCTTAGCACATCAGATATGAGATGGGTCCACTGAACTACCATGGTTTCAATTGTATACAGCAAAGCTGTTTCTGTGTAATGTGACCTATGGTTTAAAAAAAGAAAGAAAGAAAGAAAGAAAGGGAAAGAAGAAATAGAAATTCAACACTGATCCTGGAAACGTGTAGCCGTTTAATTTTATCTTCTATTATTTATACTTGGTGACAGTTCAGATTTCATTCCTCCAGTTACATGGGCATGAAAGTGAGACTTTGTATTAACCATTAACAGGGTAAATGCACACAATAGCAAATAATAAATTAGAGCAGGGGTAGGCAACCTAAGGCCCATGGGCCAGATGCGGCCCAATCGCCTTCTCAATCCAGCCCGCAGACAGTCTGGGAATCAGCGTGTTTTTACATGAGTAGAATGTGTCCTTTTATTTCAAATGCATCTCTGGGTTATTTGTGGGGCATAGGAATTCATTCATTCCCCCCCAAATATATATAATGAGGCCCACCACATGGTTTGAGGGACGGTGGACCGGCCCATGGCTGAAAAAGGTTGCTGACCCCTGAATTAGATAGATAGAGCCTCAATCTTATATCCACTTACCAATTGAACTTAATAGGAGTGGGCATGTATAGCCAGCAAGCAAGACATGTATAGGATTGCTCTATAAACTGCACTTCTGCATCCTGAAAGTGTGCTATTATAGTTTGAAATGCTCAAAGCAAGCCAAAGCCTAGAGCTGGGTGTAGCATTGGAATGTGACTGCCATCCAACCACACTGCAATAATTTCAAAGGCTTGAGTGTAAAGGCATGCATGCATCTGTATGCAGTTGTTCATTTACATTTGGCCCCAACCAGTCATGCCTAAGTACAAACTGAATTGGGACCAATGTTGTGCCATTCTGAGGCTCCTTTTCTTTTAATGGCTCACTGCTGAAGGACAGCAGTGGACTAATAAAACCCAATAACAGCCCATCAATCTGGAATCTGGAATAATATGAGTAAGTAATCTGGCCTCGGCTGAAAGACAGAGAGTTGATAGCTATGTGCAGAAATAGTATGGGGTTCACATGAAAGCAACAACAATGCATTGAAAGGATGTGTGGGGAGATTGTGGGGCTATACCTTGGCTCAGTATACCTGAAGGAGTGTCTCCACCCCCAACGTTCAGCCCGGACACTGAGGTCCAGCTCCGAGGGCCTTCTGGCGGTTCCCTCAATGCGAGAAGTGAAGCTAAGCTAAAGGTAACCACATAGAGAGCCTTCTCAGTAGTGGCACCCACCCTGTGGAACACCCTCCCATCTGGTGTCAAGGAAATAAACAACTATCTGACTTTTAGAAGACATCTGAAGGCAGCCCTGTTTAGGAAAGTTTTTTAATGTTTAATGTTTTATCGCTTTATTGATGTTGATGATGATGATATGTTGGGAGCCACCCAGAGCAGTTGGGGTATAAATAATAAGTTGTTGTTGTTGTTGTTGTTGTTGTTGTTGTTGTTGTTGTATCCCAGCAACAACCCAGATGCTGACCATTCTCGCAGGCAGCAACCATGTGAAGATTCTCCCTCACTAGGGGAAGTCCTACATAGGTACCTCTGTAGAAACACTTCACACAGCTGCCAAAGATCCAGCTGTTGGGGAGACATGACTAAAATGTGTATTACTGATGGTTGCGGAGCTAGCCACCATGACCCCACAACCCCCTCAACATGTGCTTTCAATATATGAAGACTATGGCAGTATGCACACTATACCTTTTAAAGCACATTTAAAACACATTCTTTCCCTCAAAGAATTCTGGGCACTTGTAGTTTACCCCTCACAGAGTTACAACGCCCAGCGACCCTTAACACAACTACAGCACCCAGAATTCTTTGAGGGAATGGATGCGCTTCGAAAGTATGTTAAGGGTATATACACAGCCTAAATGTAAACCCAAAGCGAATACTTACATTGCCACATCATCAAAATTTTCTGTCAGTGTGGGGAGCGGTAGGAATGTCTTCCTTGCCACGTGCCCTTGCAGAACGTACACGGTGTTTTTGAGCATCTCTACATGCTTCCTTGCATCCTCCAGCACAACTCTGGGCCAGCCGCAGAAATTTTCCGGGTTGGAAAGAATGACCAACAGAACCTGTCAACAAGTATAGAAGTAAATATGTCTGAGGTGTGGTCAGGGCCAGATTTAGGTTTGATGAGGCCCTAAGCTACTGAAGGTAATGGGGCCCTTTATATGTCCAGCCGTCCTTTGTCAACAACAAATTGTCACTGTTTTTTTTGGTGTTGAATATATGCTATATGGTAATTTATGGACCTAATAGGTATCCAAAGCCTTTTGCCCATAACAAAATATGTATTATATCAAAGTAATTGTTGAACTGAAATACAATTAAGAACCAGTGATATTGTAGGGAGCAGGCTAGCAGGCCTCCATTACTTACATCAGGAGTAGGCAACCTAAGGCCCGGGGGTCAGATGCGGCCCAATCGCCTTCTCAATCCGGCCCGCGGACGGTCCGGGAATCAGCGTGTTTTTACATGAATAAAATGTGTCCTTTTATTTAAAACACATCTCTGGGTTATTTGTGGGGCATAGGAATTCGTTCATTTCCCCAAAAAAATATAGTCCGGCCCACCACATGGTCTGAGGGACGGTGGACCGGCCCATGGCTGAAAAAGGTTGCTGACCCCTGACTTACATCATAGGAGCCTACACAACACAAAACACTGTTGCTGTATGTAGGTTTTATTTTATTTGCTTTTTATCTTATATTTTGGAAATGTACATCCAGGTGGTTTTTTTCTTTAAATTTTTTGGGGGGCCCAAGAGAGTGGGGCCCTAAGCTATAGCTTGTTTAGCTTATACCTAAATCCGGCACTGGGTGTGGTCAGGGACTTGAAACCTGAGAGAGATGTTTTCAGTGATGCGAAGTCCTACCAAATAATGTGCTGCTGTGGTTTTTGTTTTTCCGTAAGAGAAAGATAACTGCAAACCATTTCCCCCTTCAGCTTTCTTTCTTTTTTGCAAATAAGCATTAAATTTGCTGAGCCACTTAATCAAACAAATCTCATTTTAACTATTCAGCAAAATATTTGCTAGCTGATGACATATATTTGCAGGTATAGCTAATTTTGGCAAGGTAGCTGGAAAGATGAGATGGCCCTCTCAGCATTCTTTATAATGAGCTCCTCTTATTTCACCAAAGACACCTCGGAAGAATTTAAGGAGCGTTAAGTAGATAATGTAAGTTTCAGTGGACCCAATAGTTAGCCACTCACCTTCCTAGCCTGCTACCCAATTAAATGCAGGTATGTGGAACATGGAAACACAGGGAAACAAAACTCATGTTGAAATTTTTGAATATAATCAGTGGCATTCAGTCACATCTTTGAGATTACCTGGCTGATGAGAATGGGAACTTGGTCAAGAAGTCGAGATGAGACCTCTCCCAATTCTGTCTCCTGCTTGTAGCCAAACTGGGATACTTTGGTTACTGTCCTTTTCCGCAAAACATAAAGAAGCTTTGTTTTCCAAGAAATCGGTGTCTGGGGGACAAATAAAATAAGAAGCACCAGCCCTTAAAACTATTTAAAATGTTCTATACACATTTAAGAAAGCTGCACTTTACACTGTTAAGTCTGCCCTTGTTATCATAAACATGAGAAAGTGGAGCAATCTATCCGAAGCTGGGGAAACCCAGATTTATTATTATTATTATTATTATTATTATTATTATTATTATTATTATTTCAGATTCCTCAGTTGTGCAGAGTATCAGATGAATTATGGGGATCTTACTGCAGCAGGATTAACACAAACACTAACTTGATTTAATAACCCTCCATCAAACAGCAGAAATAATGTGTATGCATTGTTCATGCACAACAATTTGGTATAAGAAAGTAGGAACACACAAATGGACATTCTCCAGTCCCCAGTTTTGCTGTATTTAGTTGGTGGATTAATACATACATTTGTCAAAAGCTACATAACAGTCTCATCAGCTTTTTTATGTCAGTGTATTTTCTTGACACCCAACTCCTATAGGTATGACCACCATAGTCTTTCAGATCAATGGAACAGGGATGTGTTCGCTCGCTCAGACATGTGCATAGGCAGAGGGCCTTCTCAGTAGTGGCACCCACCCTGTGGAACACCCTCCCATCAGATGTCAAGGAGATAACTAACTATACAACTTTCAGAAGATATCTGAAGGCAGCCCTGTAAAGGGAAGTTTATAATGTTTGTTGTCTTATTATGCTTTTATATTTGTTGGAAGCTGCCCAGAGTGGCTGGGGTAACCAAGTAAGATGGTCGGGGTATAATAATAATAGTAATTATTATTATTATTATTATTATTATTATTATTATTATTATTATTATTATTATTATTATTTACACACCCTTTGTGTATAGCAGCATAGTGAAAGAAACTGTTTACCTTCATGCTGAGATATGGAAAATGTTATAAAATAGCAGCACAATCCTAACCATGTCTACTCAGAAGTAATTCAATGGGACTTACTTCTCAGTAAGTGGCGTTAGGATTCCAGTATGATTCTATAGGGCCCAAATTCATTTTTTCAGTATTTGGCCATTCACCTTTTTGTAGTTCAGTTAGGGCATCAGAATCACACACACACACACACACAAATAAAGGTTTGGAAATGATTCTTCATAATATTTCTTCTCTATATCCTGGCCAACATATCAGCAAAAAGCTCACTTTATTCTTGAGAGCTGCCTACTCATAACCACCACATACCACAAAGCGCACTGGGTGAATTGTTCCTATCCTCCTCTCCGAGCTTCGCACATCTGGAAACAACAGCACCACCACTTTCTTTAATAAATGGCTGACCCATCCTTAGCTCCCCAAACCCACAGGTCTTTCCACTTCTGAACACGCCAACACTTTATGTATATTGCTCCTACCTGCCCATCAGTTGCGTACAGATTGCCCCCAGGGCTGGTGAAAAGGACCAGTGAATGATGTTGACCTTCATCCAAGAAATCCAATAAAAGTCTTTGGTTCTCCTCTGCCGAGACGAAGCGATTCCACTTCTCAGCCTTCAGCTTAAAGGACTTGAAAGCTTGCTCCTTGATGTGATCGATGCGCTCATCCTTGGTCAAAGTAGAATTCAAGTTGATGGGAAGGTTTAGGGCAGTGTTGGGGAAGGAATCAGAGCTGCTGTGTGCTGTTGATCCCAACATGCTGGACCTTTCTAGCCGACGGCTGTGGCTAAGGGGAGAAGGAAACATTGTACAATGGATGCGCAGCGAGGAATCGTTCTCTCTCTACAGGACAAATCCAAAAAGCCGGCACGTCAGTAGCTTCCATGACTAGGTCTACCGGTAGGGGTTAAAAATGCCATGCTGTTCTCAGAGGCTTCCAGATAGCAAAAGCAAGCAAATGGGTGCAATAGCTTTCAAACTCCTAAAAAACCAAGAACGATCCTCCTTTGCCCACCTATGCAGTGTCACCTATTCCAAGAAAGGCACAGCAGTAAATGGATCTTTCTTGTGTGAGAGGGAGAGTGACAGCTGAAAAGCGAAAGGCCTCTTGGTAACTGCAACCTGAGCAAAACAGCCGCCTCGGGTTGCACTGTTTCTTTTATAAGTATCGTGTCATTTGTTCATGAAAACAATGGAGAGGCCTTCTGCTCGCCGATGGATAATTATTGCAAGATCCTCCTGCAAACAGAAAGCCAGGACCATGTTGAATCCATCGCTCAGAGAGCTCAATAAAAGTTTGAAAAACCATCCTGTAATTAGGTGAATCGGATGCACAATGCGGCAACTAGACTGGTGAGTGGAAGCGGCCGCCGAGACCACATAACACCGGTCCTGAAAGACCTACATTGGCTCCCAGTACGTTTCCGAGCACAATTCAAAGTGTTGGTGCTGACCTTTAAAGCCCTAAATGGCCTCGGCCCAGTAAACCTGAAGGAGTGTCTCCACCCCCATTGTTCAGCCCAGACACTGAGGTCCAGCTCCAAGTTCCCTCACTGCGAGAAGCGAGGTTACAAGGAACCAGGCAGAGGGCCTTCTCGGTAGTGGTGCCTGACCTGTGGGACACCCTCCCTTGAGATGTCAAGGAGATAAACAACTATCTGACTTTTGAAGACATCTGAAGGCAGCCCTGTTTTGGGAAGCTTTTTATGTTTGATGTTTTCTCGCACTTTCAATATTCTGTTGGGAGCTGCCCAGAGTGGCTAGGGAAACCCAGCCAGATGGGCAGGGTATAAGTAATAAATTATTATTATTATTATTATTATTATTATTATTACACATTTAAAATGGGGTGGTGGAAGGCTTAGGATCTTGTATAGAATGTGCTAGGAGATTGAAGTGTTCTCCTACTGGTTTCTCTGTCTTGTGATTCCTGATGTCAGATTTATGTCCATTTATCCTTTGGCGTGGGACATAAATGGACAGTCGTCAACAGGTTTACCACACCTATCAACCAATCACCCATTCCCACCCCCCTTCTGAGTAATACCCCTCCCGACCCTCTCACTATATATAAGGGTCTGGTGACTTCAGTTTCAGTGTATCTGAAGAAGTGTGCATGCACACGAAAGCGCATACCAATAACAAACTTAGTTGGTCTCTAAGGTGCTACTGGAAGGAATTTTTTTATTTTGTTTCGACTACAGCAGACCAACACGGCTACCTACCTGTAACTATAATTTTAACAGTTTGCCTTATAACAATACAGTATCTGTCCAACAAATTTTTTCCCATTTCAGCTCAGCATTTTGAAATTTGTACGTTTGTGTGTCAGTCCGCAAGTTCCCCACTCAAAAACAAACCTAATAGAAAAAGAGTTAAATATGATGCAAAACAATGCTCAGAACTGGAAAACTTAGTTGGAAGAAAATGTCTAACATATTCCATTCTGAAGCCACCTTGCCCTGAAGGAGATCTTACTTGTGGTGGTGGCTTTCAATCAAAGCATGTTGTTTGTTTGGTTAAAAAAAGCAACAAAAAACCAGAATGGGGGACTGGCATTGCAAAATGTTCAAAACAGATATGGGGTTTTACAATATTATACATAGTTCAATCCAACAACAATAACAAAAACTAAATAAAGGAAAAGAAAAAATTATGCTTATTAATCTTCAGAGTTCTTTTCCAGCTGTTTCATCTTTTTTACAAGGTTCAGCAACTGTTTCAAGAGGAGATGGACCAATATAGTGACTGTAAGCCCATGTTCTCTGGAAATCACTCATTCAAAGGCCTAGCAGCCTGCCAGAGCATTCATTTTGCACAACTGTTCAACTTTCTGTCCAAAGTGTTGCATAATAATATGAAAAAGCAGCGCATGTTGATCTGTTCCCTTTGCACAGCTGCCACTATGTCTTCACCCTGCTGATGACACAATATGTTTGGTGAATTCCCCAGAGACACAGGCAATTTTATCCTAGCTTTTAAAAAAACAAAACAATCAGGCCCTTTTCTTCTTCTTCTGTTTTCCATTATTCTGTGTCCCAAAAGTGTTTTCTGAAAATGGCCGTATAATAAGTAATACTATATGTAATAAGTTGTATGAGATCTCCTACAACTATCACATTCCTACGGTAATACAGAAGCAGGACTCCAGTGTGCAAGTCCGTCTTAAATCGCCATATTGATGTTTGCAAGTGTAAACATCAGCTATTCTGCCACTTAGGAAACTCATGACTTGCAGAGTGCTTTAAAAGGCTCCGATAGCATAGTTATTTGGCTGGGTATTGCAGACTCCATGAATAGCCAATGTTTATACAGTACTTACAGTGCATAAGAAACAGACATGCACCAAGACCCGTGACCTACCGTCTTCAAACAATTTCTCTTTTATAAACATATGGATCAGCCCAATGCCACATCAGAATGTGTATTGCAAGCTACCTCTGTGACTTCTACATTACATTTGCTCGGCATCTTCTAAACTTGGCTCCGAACTTATTTCAAAAGGTTAGCTTAATTCTCAAAGGTGATGTTGCAAAATGGCAGCCCAACCTCCTTTCAAAGCTTCTCAGAGTTATCAGCAATTCTTTATAAGGAATTAGCACAGTATGGTGTTGTAGACTAAAAACTAGCCCAAATAAACCAAACTGCAGTGCCTTCATTTCTGAGGGCTGCATAGGGAATTAGCCTTCCTATCAGTAGATATGATAGGCTGTTGAAGAAGAAGAGTTTTTGATTTGATATCTCGCTATATCACTACCCTAAGGAGTCACAAAGCGGCTAACAATCTCCTTTTCCCTTCCTCCCCCACAACAAACACTCTGTGAGGTGAGTGAGGCTGAGAGACTTCAGAGAAGTGTGACTAGCCCAAGGTCACCCAGCAGCTGCATATGGAGGAGTAGGGAAGCGAACCCGGTTCACCAGATTACGAGTAAACCGCTATTAACCACGACACCACAACCACCAGCACTATGTTTGTTTTTAAATCAGAGAACATTACAATTGAAAGAGGCCTTAGAGGGCATCTCGTCAAACCCTCTTGTCAATGCAGGGTCTCCAACGGATGATTAAAATACAGCATCCCTCACGGGTGGCTGCCCAGTTTCTACTGAATTGCTCCTAGTGAGAGTCCACTGCTGAACAGCTCTTATCATTCAGATGTTTCTCCTAAGGCAGGGATGAGGAAACTGTAGTCCTTCAAGCGCTATGGGACTTTCTATCAGCCTCAGGCAGCATCAGTGATGGCCAGGGGTAATAGAAACTCTGGAGGGCCACAGATTCTCCACCGCTGCATCAGGTTTTGCATCTCCATCCGGGTTTGTACTGCTAACCGTTCTTACTGTACCATTTCTGGGAGTGCAAAATTTAAAAAAAAAAACACAGGAAAAGTCAGCTCCCCTAGTGCAAGTTATTGATTGAATGGCTCCGAGATTTTAACATTTTAAATTAAACCTATATAATAATGTCATGGACTCAGTCTGAGTAAGTACATAATAACGTGGCTAATTAAAAAATTAGAATTAATTAACCTTTTCAAAAAAAGTAGCCCATTTTAGTGCCCCAGGTAAATATTCAACTAATTAAAGTAAAAATAGGGCAAGAAACAAAGCTATTATTTGCAAATGCATGTTTTTGTGCAACGGGGGCTCCTTCAGTGCCATTCCAAGCTGTTAAATAATTATATATTTAGGACACACTGCCTACATCAAAATTGGTATGAAAACATATGGAAAATCTGACAATGTACCACAGTGCAGTTAATTATTAATCACAGCACCTCAGCTATTTCGCTCCTTTACCTTTTTTTTCTTTTTTTGGGGGGGGGAACAATCTTATTAAGGACCAATCGTCAGCCCTGTTTTTCTTCGTTTTTTGTGGAAACTAGGATCACATTAACACATTTTAAAATTGTTAGCACCATTCAGCGACGCAAATTCCACCCCTGTCACAAGCCCCCAGTTCCTCTCTTGAGATCACAGGCTGCTCAGCAGTCTAAGTACTATAGAATCCTAATGCACAACATGACAGAGAGTGGTTGTACACCGAAGGGACAAAATGTACCTTCCCTTTGCATTGTGTGTTTTGTGCTTCCGCCTGACTCACAAAGTTCTGCTTGCCACCAGCGCCGCCATTTTGTCTTCCTGTTATTAATTTTCCCATTGATAGCGACTCACACTATTTAGTGGCCTTCTGATTTTGGGAGGTGGGAGTCCATTTTGCCTCCTCTCCCCTTGCTGCCTAAAGCCCTTTACTTCATGTTATAAAACTTGATGGGAGATATTAAGTAAAGGTAAAGGGACCCTTGACTGTTAGGTCCAGTTGCGGACAACTCTGGGGTTGCGGCGCTCATCTCGCTTTACTGGCCAAGGAAGCCGGCGCACAGCTTCCAGGTCATGTGGTCAGCATGACAAAGCCGCTTCTGGCAAACCAGAGCAGCGCACGGAAACGCCGTTTACCTTCCCGCCAGAGCGGTACCTATTTATCTACTTGCACTTTGACATGCTTTCAAACTGCTAGGTGGGCAGGAGCAGGGACCGAGCAACAGGAGCTCACTCCATCGCGGGGATTCGAACCACTGACCTTCTGATCGGCAAGCCCTAGGCTCTGTGGTTTAGACCACAGCACCACCCGCATCCCTTATTAACAACTGTATCTGCTCCCAATTGCACAGAAGGCTTTGATTTCTTTATCCCATTAGAATACGAGGCAGGAGTGTGACCTACGTGGAGCTAAAGAACAAATCTTATTATGGCGGGTGGCTGGGTGCATGGAAGTAGGACACTTATCTGCTCACATACATACCATACTTTTCCGTGTATAACACCCCCCGTGTATAAGACGCCCCCTATTTTGGGGGACTCAAAATTAAGAAAATAACGGGGGGAAATTGCCCAGTTGTTGAGCTTTTTTTAGGGTGGGGGATGCCTAAAAATGCTCGCCCGACTGGCCAACACGTGATGCAGAAGTTGCCAATCGCATTTCCAATCGCCACCAGCAGCCGCCAATCACTTGCCCAAATGCTCACAGCAGGAAAAATCCACCATCTCCCCTCTTAACTACCCATGTGTAAGATGACCCCAATTTTTAACCATTATTTTGGGGTAAAAAAAACCTCATCTTATACACGGAAAAGTACTGTACAGGAGCTCACCCCGTTGCGGGCATTCGAACCGCCGACCTTCTGATCGGCAAGCCCTAGGCTCTGTGGTTTAACCCACAGCACCACATAATTATTTGAAGTACCTTTTCAGTTAAGATACGCCGCTTTAAAAACATTCAAAACACCTATCAGGAGTGAACATAGACCAATGACACCCAAATGTATGGGAAACTGCCCTACTAGAAAAGTTAAACAAACTTAAATTAGCACAGGGACAAGCAAAGGAGGATATAAGCAACGGTTATATCCAGACCTACTCCTTCCCTTTGCAGATAGGACGCCGATTCTGGTAAATATCACTACTGGCTCAAAGTTGAGCTATTTCACCAAGCACTTTTTATTTTTATTTTGTCCAGAATGTATGCATCATGGCATGTCAGAGACCGTGTGGCCATTTGTATGTACTGGTGCCTCCAAAGTGATCCCTAAAGAGAAGCTAAAGAGGTGATCACCTTAGGGCCACCAAATTTCTGAAAGGGTTTTAATACTGTATTTTGTGGTGAAAGACCCATTGAAAACATGAGTAAAGAGTTCATCCCAAAGCAAAGTATGTAACAAGAGTCCATATGGATATATTTGGCAACACTGCTTATTTCTCCAAGTGAATAACGTGTGAGGGAAGAATTGTGTGGGTCTGTTGTCACCTCAGAGATTAGTTCCATTGGAAAACTGCAAACACAGATACTTAGTGCAAATGAACCACAACAGGTCATTTTCATTCAAGAAAAACCAGAAATCCCAAGTCAAAAGGAAAAAAAAATAGTGTTTTATTAACTACCACACTGTTATAATACATTTTAAACGTACAATAAGGTAGCCTTTAAATTTGAGGTGGTTTGAACAAATAAACAGATTCCCAAATGTTTGTAAATAGTGAACAGGTGTTAATTATTGTTCTTTTCCTTGTAAAATGGGTAGCGCACTTACAGACTGGCTATGCAAATTATGTGTGTACATTTTTTTTCTATTATTGAAAATATAAACAGTAATTAAAAAATAAAAAAGAATTCAGCGTAATAAAAAACATATATGTTTATCACTTAAATGTACTGGATACATACAATTTAAGGAAGAAGCATAAAGGAAAGATGTGGACATTTAAATGTAGAGCTAACCAAAAGCTTGGCAGAAGAAAGCGTTGTAAAAACCCTTATTTCACTATTGACTAATATTAATATAGTTTGGAGTATTGTCCCTGTAGGACTGATTTCTATTATTTGCATATGTTTGTTTTTTAACTGGAAATTTACATGATGGCTTTTAAGGCCCTGGCAGACAGATGTTTTTAGAGACAAGATTAGATAAAAACCAATGTTGAAACGGACACCCCTTCGTTTTTGGTCCTCTAATATTCAAGAAAAGGGCACCTTTAATTTTTAATTCACCACCCAAAATGCTGCAATCTATTTTCTTTTAAGCCTTTGAATAATTTTAAATATTGGTTATATTGTCCAAATTAGTTACTGAAAGAATATTAACAATACATTATTTTGGCAAAATTAAACCTTTAAACATGGCTTTTCAACAGGATTTAAAAGGTAACTATCCCTAGAGTTCCATGTTAAAATGTACTTCTCAAAATCTTACGAGAGTTATGCTTAAAATATTGTACATAGTTAACCTAATTAAAATAATTAGCTTCAAAATGACAACTTGATGAGCTAAGTAAAGCCTATACAATGAAACATTTGCTTGGAAACTTGATTTGTCAGTTATGCATAATAAAAATTCCAGTCATCAAGAAAATTACAAAATTTCTTTTTTTTATCATAACATGATTTCTTTTCACCAATCAACTTTTATCTTACAATAGATAAATACCAACATGTTCTCATTTTTACACTAAACCACAAAGGATTGATGCATTTGATTAGACTACCATTTCCATCGTTAAATTTTTTTTTTATACAAGTTGGTAAAATTTAATCTCTTCTAGATTCCAAAAGTACCTACAAAACCCATGCAATTTTACCATTTTAATATACTATGGAATATCATACAAAGTAAGGCATTTCAGTGTCATGTATAACCAAGTTACTGTCAATCCAAAAATTTTTGCACATCAATAAAAAGATATCTAAGAACTTAGGAACAATATTCTTCTCACTACTGTATAAAAATAACCACAATTAATAGGTATCTTGTGTAATATTTATTCCATTGTCTCGTTTCCAGAAACAGTAACAAGCTGTAAAGGTATTTCAGCGTTGGTAAGAATATCTTGATTGCTGGTGCCAGAAGTATTAACAGTCCCTATCCCTGAAACAGAACCTTGTTGAATATTAGCAAGGATAAGCGTTGTTCCGCCCGCAGTAATCAAAGTATCCTCCGGTGTTGCTTCTACCGATGCCAGCACTGTACTGCTAGCATGAATAGCCTTTTTATTTTGATGCGTTTTAATATGTTTGGCAAGATGGTCACTTCTCATGAAGCGCTTTGAACATTCTGGGCAGACGAACTTCTTTTCACCTGTTGGAAACATAAAAGTCAGAAGCTCGCACACAAAACAACGTCAAGCACATTGTAGCCAAAAAGCTTCAGCTTATCTCCGAACAGATTTGCTTCTTGGGTTGAAAATTGTGCACCAATTTAAATGCAGTGCTGCAAAAAGGAAGCGGTGGTAGGCTAAATTTTGACAGGCAGTCAACGTTAGCAACAGTGGTTACAAGCCATATTTTAATCTAGATTGGCGTTTTGCTCTCCCTCCCCATCCCTGCTGACAGGTGCGAGTCACACAGAGTTAGTGAAGTGAACTCTTTATTAGAAAAACAGGATCTGCACAGGGCTGCCAGGTCTTGCCCCTATGAGGCAGTTGCGTAGACTGGAGGTCCCTGCCTTCCCACAGCTGCCTAAGTCCCCTCCTCTCCAGGGTTTTCCCTAAGCAATCTGAGATTGTGCTTGCATGACGCTAATTTATCCTCCACCCTCTTCATGCCTCTTCTGGTTCTGGGACACTAGCAGGGCTTCTCACAGCAGCAGGAGGAGGCACCTGTGCCTCTTCACCAGCCAGACTCATCTTTGCCTCTTGGCCTCCCTCATCCCACTTCCCTGTTTCAGCTTCTGCCTCTGATTCCGGACTGCTCTCTGCCACAGACTCCCCCTGCTCACTAAGCCCTGTTACCTCTCCAGCTTCTGACACCTCCTCCTCCCAGACTTCTCCCTCTTTGTCATCCCACCACCAATCCCCTGGAGCTCTGAGCCTTCTTCCCTTGGGGGTTCCTTCACGCCATTCCTCTGCATCCAACCAGTCCACGACATCCGCGCCCTCAAAAGGAGCGTGCAAACAAACAATTGTAAAGACGCCAAACGTTGGTAACCTGTATGTGTCCTCCTGTGCCGCTGTAGCTCATCGCTGCGGGTAAACCTTTTCCCACAGAACATCCAGGTACAAATGAAGGGACGCTCCCCAGAATGCCAGCGAAGGTGAGCTCTCAGGTGCGATGTCTTTCCGTACACTTTCCCGCAACCTGGTATGTGACAGATGTGCTGTTTCTTCTTCCCCAGATTGGTGCCTCTGTTAAAATATGAACCGACACAAAAGTTCCTCAGCACGCGCAGATACATAAGGACAGTTTGCTGAACCGTAAAGAGGTGCGTTCTAAACATCTTGGTACACACATTTACAAGGATCAATGGCTCAGAAGCCGCAGGAGCTGTCACCGCTGAAACCGAGAATCATAACACAAGCCACACCCCTCAGTCAGTCATCTGTCCGCTCGCACTGAAAAGTACCAGAAGTATGCATTTCCCACAGCTACAGGTGCTGAAATTAATGAGCTCTCTCACTTTTGCCTCATTTATTTTAAAGACATTTACTACGCAGGAAGTCAAGAAGTGCGTACCTTCCACCCCCTTCTTTACAATTAGGACAGGTGCAAGCGACTCTTCGCAATCTTTTCCCTTCTTGATGTGGCTGGTCCCCTTCCTCATCCACCACCTGCACTCTCAAATGTGTCAGATCATTGGTATTCAGTGTAGAATCACCACCAAGCTGCCATTCTTCTGGATCAGGCTCCTCTTCTTTAATCCTGATATCTAAGGAGAAGAAACACAGGGATCAGTTATCTGGCCTATTAAAAACCGAAGGAAGCAACACATAATGATCTCATCCTTTAACGTACTTAGCACTATGTGCACGCCAGTTAAAAAGTCAGGTGCTTTTACTACCTGCCATTGTTATGGCTATCTATACCCCTGTTGCCCATTCTGCATTTAAGAGTCACGATGATTAGCCACAGGTTTCAGATCACCAATACAGAGAAGTTTCACAACACCATTAAAAGTTCTTTCTGACGGGGGGGGGGGGGGGGAATACATGTTGTATATGCACACCATATTTGATTTGCTAGAAAGGTTATTAAGCCACCCAATGATATTATCAGGGGGGGAAACCTGTTAATTATTTGCTTGTAAATGCCTTTTGTTGAAAGCAGAATGGAAATTCAAATAGGCTGAAAGAAAGTTTCAAGAATGCTTGTTTTTTTTTAATAAAAAAACCTACAAATTGCTCTTTGCAACATCTATGGGATGTGAACACAACTGAAGTGGAACTGTCTCTGTCTAAACAGCTGCTTGATACAATACGGCATTTCAAAAGTATGCAATTTCAAACTGACTGACATAAGCAAGCAAAATCACAAACTGCAGATATCCTGAAATTAGATCGAAGAAATCGTCTTGAGCCACTACTTGCAGCAACAAGGATTTCTGCGTTTCAGGGAGCAGTGTTAGAAACTCAGATATATAAGCTAGGCGCCAAATGGCTCCTTAAACCAAGGATGCAGTGACCTAAACAATATGTCTAGTTAACATTTTTGGGCAAGACAGCAAATATTTTTCAAATGATGAACTGACTGTGATTGGTTATCAGTTAAACATCTGGCTAGTTCAGATGACAACCTTGAGCTAGGTTAAGAACTTTGAGAATAAAAGTCACTTGACCCAAGAACAGTCCACATATATATTGGCCTATTCCTATCTTTTTTTTCTTAATGGTGACATGGACCATACATAATGTAAGAATATTCACAACTGTGAGCAGGGCAGAGAGAGGGCAGTAAGTGAAGACAAGCTACAACAATTAACTACAATGCTCACTGCTCTTGCTCAGGCTGCACAGAAAAAGCATTTTGGTTCCTGAAATTCATTCCAATTGTGCAGATAAAATATAACTGATAGAATTCTACAGGATGGGGTACTAGTGTGTGAAAACAAATCAAGATCCAATGAACCCCCAGGCATGCACCTCCAGTTGGTGGTGCCCAGGCATCTTCACTTGGTTGCAAGTGGCAGATAGATGCAAAATGCTCCTGGCGCCTGGCTAATTTCTAACACTGCTAGTGAGAGCAGGGAAATGCTAGAAGCCAGGCTGGCTAAATATGAAATCATGACTTCCTGGGAAGATACAGCCAAAGCAAAGCTGCCTCTATGGTTGTGGCACTCACACTGGTAAAAGAAAGGAAAGGGCAACTTGCATGCATGCAAAGTTTGCTCCTGCCTTCCTATATACAGTACTTCTTGTGCCTGGCGTTTTATGTTTAGCACCTGTTCAATTCTTCCCTGCTAACTGAATATTCAGAACGACGTTAAACCCCAGCTTAATGCTTTATCAGTGATGATTATGGGGTTGAGCTCTACTTCTTTCATGACTCTGCACAATGGAGTTGGGGAAGAAGTGAAGATTGAACCAATGCCCATCCAATCCACGGCAAAGCCAAACACAGGAAAGATATGCTGTTGTTACTCCTAACAAAGAACAATAATGTAGATGCCAGTAGCAGGTTTTCGGTTGAAACGATGATGCCTAGATTTTTCCACCAAAAAGGCTTTTTTAAAATCTCACTGAGAAACCCAGGCTGTTCCCCTTACTTGCATTTATAAGCAGTAAGATAGCCATGAGACTATTTTTTGTCTATTACCAATCACATTTACCACTAGCCTCAGACACAGCTTCCTTGATAATGCACTCTCTGCCATTAAATGTCAGTTGCTTAATAAGTTACTTTCTGCAACTCAAAGCTGCTGAAATTTTGAAAAGTACCCAGAAATAAAAATCATCCTAAGAGTACTGCTAATTTATGGTATCATTTGCTAGCAAATGGCCTGCAAATGGAATTCCAAGAAGAAAAATTACAAACTGACAAGAAACCAAGTCCACGAAATATAGCAGCAATAATTTTGGGGAGGGGCGAGAGATAATATAATTGTTACAGGCATTTGTTTGGTTAACATATGGCAAACGGGTTCACCTAAATCTCTTACCCGGAGAGGCAAACAATGCTAATAATCTTCCTGTTTGTATGTTTGTTTTGAAACCAAAACCTCCAGAGATTGTTCAAAAATCAGATACTCAGGCTGTTTCTTCTCCAGTGCAGTTCTACATACAGCTACTGAGAAGGAAGTTCCATTTTATTCAATGGGACTTAACTACTGGAGAAGAGTGTACTAAATTGCAGCCTTAGATGTGGCAACAGAAGTCCTCTCTGCTACAAATACAGTTCCTACAGAAGGTCGTCAAGGGCTTTAAAAAAAACCTATGTAGGCACCTAAAGCGTGTTAGTTTCTGATTTTCTCTTCGTGGGACAGTTCCTCACAAGACATTGCATTTCAAACATGACCAAAGAAAGCAAAGAACGGTTGCTCTATCTCCTGAATTTGCCTTAACGCCAGGTACAAACTACTGATATATGGCTACCCCCCACAACCCCATAAATAAATGGACTAATTTTAGAAAGTCGTAATGTGTCTCGTTCCATCCATCGTTTGAAATATAAAAGTGATTCAGATAAGCGGTAGCTCAGGGGTCGGCAACCTAAGGCCCATGGGACGGAAGCGGCCCATGGAAGCCATTTAACTGGCCCACGAGCCACCCCCAAACCAAGCCGCCCGCTCAGTGAACCCCCGCTAAACCGGCGCGACGCAGGGACTCTCTTCCGCGGCTCCGGAAATTACTTCTGCGCATGCCCAGACACCGGAAATTGCGCCTGCACATGTCGGTGATGCCAAAAATCACTTCTGCGCAGGCACGATATTCAATGTCTGGGCATGCACAGACGCGATTTCTGGTGTCGCGCTGTGCCTGCCTGGCCCACAGAGGATCTCCGCGGGAGTGATCCAGCCCATGCCCGGTAAGCCTTGCCGACCCCTGCCATAGCTCAATAAAAGTTAAAAATATTCCTCAGGGCACGGCAGGTTTCAAACTAGAGCAATTAGGTAAAACTGTCATTTGCTCCTATAAAAGTGGGCACAGAAATACTATTCTAGAGGCAAAAATTCATTTCTACTCCTCAATTTGCCAAATATTATTGAGAAAATTCTGGAGATGCACAATTAGTGCGGGCAAACAGCTGGCACTCAAAATAAAGCAATCCTAGGCACACACCAGGCTTCTGAAACTTATCTCCTGACTGCAGCTCTTTGTGCTGATTCAAATAACGAGGAGGACCTGAAGTTTCAGGGGTGGTTTTTCAGATGCCGCGGAAGTGCAAAGAGAGGCACATCCTGTGTGGCTCGAACTCCGCTTGCACACCGGACATCTGTACGTTTATCACGTACTACGGCCACACTCATTTATTTCGCAGTTTATACCTTGGGGGTCAAGGCAAATCCAGGAGATAGAGCAGCCATTCTTTAAAACTCCCATTGCTTTATTTGGCCAGGGTCCCAAAGTATGCATGCACTGAAGTTTCTCATGGGACCAGAACAGAACGCAGCATGTTGGGAGGGGCTACAGACGCAAGGGGAAAAAACCAGCAACTACTCTGGAAGCATCTTGGAGGCATATATGAACCTTGCCATTTATTTCACCTTCTGAGCTGTCCATTTTTTAAGGCTAGATCTTTCAATCACTAGTAAAAGTTGTGCTTCTCAGAAGGTAGAGCTTGCAAGTGATGTAGACGGAAACAGGCAACGCGAAGCCTAGTGCTTCTCCTCATGCCTATCAAGCTGTTTTCTTGCTCGGACAGCCTGCGCAGACTTTTGAGTCGCCCCTTTGCTTTACAGGCAATTCTTCTGGTAAAATTTAGCCTTACTGATGTTATCTCGTGGCCTTATGATGTCCAGGTTCAGATTTTTTTCAAAGATTAAACTGAGAGGAGAATCTCACTAGGTGTTGCTTATTTTCATAGTGCTGCAGAGATCCTGTCAAACGATTCCCTCCATACCTTACTCTTAAAGGTACTGGTACACGCTTTAGATTTGGACCCGGCAATGCTACACATCTTGGGCTCCCTGTCCCATGTTGCTCTCTTGCCCATGCACTACCTAGAAACAGTTCAAAGCCACAGCAGTACCTAGGCACCATATAAGCCCAATTTTGACTATAAGCCCTCTTTCTTTTCCAGCCTCGTGTCTCTACTAAATATTATTGTAGCCCTTTAACCTTCTTTTTTATAATTAAAATAGGCCCCCAAATAATAATCACTTCCTACCATGCCTAATGGGCTCTTCACATTTTGCCTTCTGCATCTGAGGGCAACTCAATTTCTCCTAAGAAATTTAGGTCTCTATTCACTTACAAATCCTGAATAGATGTAAGACAGAGGAGTTTAGTGAATAGGTGGGTGCAGAATGTTCAGAACAATAGGTAAATCTATAGCGTAACCGATAGAATTGTGTTTGTTCTGAGTAAATAAAGACAATATGTAATTAAACAAAACACTGCATTATTTTTTAATTCCATGGAATTAATTTTTAATTCCATGGAAGCAGGATCCATACTTGTGAGGTTCTAAATCACAGAAATTTCCAAATCCAGAACCGGGAAACAGACGGCAAATCAGGGGAACCTATGTAAAGATAGATGTCAAATGTCCATGCAAGTGGCTACTGATTTAAGCATTCTAAGCACTGGACTGAACATTTATACCTTTCCAGGGTTAGTTTGGTCAGAAACTGAGCAAGTACTTTAAACAATTAACTATGATTGGATAACCGTTAACTGGGCAGGATGGGAAGGAAGAAAGCTGCGGTCGGTGACAATGTTTGCCCTCGTCAATGGAAGTTATGTAAAGCTGACCAAGTCTTGACAATCATGGCTGATTTAAGCCAGGCTGATCACAAGACCACGGGCAATCCAGTACAGTAATGCTTCCTTTGATTGGCTAAAGGCAGACCAGAACTCTTTCCTATCTATAATATAGTGTCTCCTGATAACCCGTTATATCAGCTCATTTCTGGAAAAAGACTTCACCCCAATAGCTTATGGTGTTTGATCAAAGACTGGCACAGAAGCACCCATAGTTGCTACTGAAGGAGCTGTTAGCATAAGGGGAGAAAAGTGCCCCACTTATGCTAGTGTTAGGGCCTGCACGGTATTACAGTCTTGATCAAAGGATTAATTTCAATGAGTCTGATCTGCTACGGAGGATTTTCGACTATTCCTCCCCCCACCTATGCAACCTAAAGGGTTGGAAGACTCTCCAGAGCAACATGGGAGGTGATGCTCAGGACTGCAGGAGAAATCAGTGAACATTATTTCCTCCAACTTCCTCAAGTGCAAGCCTACTCTGGATTGGAGATCCTTCTGCAACTGCAAAAATTTCCGAAAGGGCACATCTCAATCCAACCCAATGTGCACATTTCATTCTTAGATAGGTCAAAGAGTGAGACAGTTCGCAACTCTTTCCACTCATCGTTTTGACCATGATTAGAGTCCTCGTTTCAATTTTCCACCCAGAAACAGCTCCATTATTATTGCCTGTTATTGCTCCAGGAATGCATACTTACGAAGGACAATAATCAAGCAAACAGCAATGTGCAAAGGGGTAGGGAAGAGATTAACATTTCATTTGTAGAAAAATTATTTACACCACTAATAAATTCGAGTTTGCTTAGTTCTTGTCTCTATAGCAGTGCTGGGGGACACCAACATGGCACCGGGGGGACACTAACCAAGGCCTTTCCTTGTGCCCACAGCATCCCTTTCTTGTGCCCCTTCAAATCTCCTCTCTTAGTCACAGGTGAGCTTTTGCTCCTCACCTGTAATGTCCCCTCCCCTCCAAAACACTCCTTATGTCACAATACAATTAGGCTTCAAAGGAGCCTTCTTTCATTAGCTGTCTTGCACACACCTCTCTCCAAAACGCCTCTCCACCATGCCAAAAATTACACTTGAAATAAGCGTTTTATTGGTTGCAATGGGCTTTATAAAAACCTAATTGTTGCAGTGGGGTATCTTCCTGGAGTTTACAAATGGGGATGGGGAGTTACACCCCGCCCCCCGCAAGCTGCACTCTGCAGGGCATTCACTTCCCATTAGGCCTGAAAAAAGCTAAAATACTTTGTTCAAATCTAACTGCCGGGAATTGAGGGGTGGGGGAGAAAGAGCATGTGGCGCGCATGCCAGCATTATTGCAGGGTGAGCATGTCTGTGCAGCTGCAGTGCGTATGCATGTTTGGTGCCCATGGCAGTTTCTTAGCTTTCCTGCTACATCGCACCAGGCAGATCACCCTTATTCTTTATTTTGAAATTAGTTTTCGAATCAGTTAACGCAATATGGAAAGGAATGACCACATTTCCCAACTACCACTTAATGAGGCTGTTTGTTTTCACTATCCAAAAAAAGAGGTGGCTCTGACATAAAACACTACTAAATCTAGTACAGTTGTTAAAGAAAACACTATAGACTATTTTCGTAACTGCAGCTGGTTTATATGGCAAAGGGATATCCAACATTAACTCAGCACTGAACTTCCATCCGTAAATGATCTAAGTGTTTTACCGATATATGTTTGCTAGGCACCTGCAGAGAATTCCAAATTCTAACTTTCTGTGCATACCCAGGCCAATAGCTATGCTGTTAGGTGGAATGCAGAAGAAACGGCTTTAACTTAAGTGCATGCAAGGGCTTGAATATGCTCAGTGGTTAGCTTGTTTTAACTTTCTTTATATAAATGAATGGCTTTGTAACAGTCCGCAGAGATTCGAAAGTGGTTTGCCATTTCACATTTGGGGGGGCGGGGGCTGCTAATCTAGAAACACAAGCCTGGGTTCCACTGGACATGTCTTTGGATCCTGGCTACTATTTACATATGCAAGTTAAAACAAGAGCCACAAATCAACTAGGGGTTCATTTCTTC
Organism: Darevskia mixta; assembly: GCA_034641385.1. Taxonomy (NCBI): domain Eukaryota; kingdom Metazoa; phylum Chordata; class Lepidosauria; order Squamata; family Lacertidae; genus Darevskia; species Darevskia mixta. Next base: position 2,058,984 of record JAWWNH010000098.1, read on the forward strand.
GTATTTAACGATCTTCAGCCTCTAACTGAATTCTCAAGGGGGTGTGGGTTACGTAAGCCGCGCATTAGGTCTCTCGGTTCATAAGATTACTGAAAATTTGTACAGTATAATTTCTTTGGGTTGTATCTAATTGTGTCATGGAAGGAGTAAGCATCTTGGACTGAGCAGAGACCCCAGTGAACAGAAGGGGGTGGCAAACTTTACCAATTTCCCCTTGAGTCTCCCATATCACCTTCCTCTAATCCCCCCAAAGCAAATTGTGGTGGAGGGTAGAGAAGCTGAAGGGAAGAGGAAAAGAGAACTGGTAAATAAATCCCCTCCTTCTATTAGCACAGGGCTTCGCAAACTTGGGTCTGCCACTGTTTTTGGACTACAACTCCCAGCATCCCCAGCTAGCAGAACCAGTGGTCAGGGATGACGGGAGTTGTAGTCCAACAACAGCTGCAGACCCAAGTCTGAGAAACATGGCAATTAGCAGAAACGTTCACTGGATGGAGAGGAACGAATGGATTCCACTCTTCAACTGCAAGAAAATTGTCTCTCTGCTTATCAAATTGGAATGTCAGTGGCACTGGCAAGAGTAATTGATTTGCTCCCACTCTTAACCCAAATTATTTTGCCGCTGTACTGAAAACCAAGAAACTGAATTGTACTTTTGTCGAAACTCAAGCCCTCGATCAGTAAATGAACCCATTAACCACCAGTATTTCCTTCTGGATTTAACACCTTCTTCCTTGTACAATATTGTACATTATTTAGATTCAAAATTTACACTACAGTTTGCACTGCACTTCCTTAATGTAGTACTGCCCACTTCAAAATTTGCATATAGGCTCCGGTACAAGTTTTGGCCTAAGTCTTCTGTAAAAGCCAGCAACAAGTATTGCAAATTTTGAGTCTACTATTTCAGTAACTCTTCTGATATCAGGCTTGTTTTCAAAACACATTGAAGCTGCTTCATAAATCAGTAGAGAAGCTAGGCTATATGGCAGATCCTAAACTGGATACAAAATAGCATCATTTGTATTGTTTAGCCCAATTGAGCATCTTCATCCCTCAAAACTTGTCCCAAGGTTTTTTGAAACATGGCCTCTGTACTACAAGCCAATGAACAACTAACCTTATCCGTGTTGTCTTGCCATTGTTATAGATATTTTTAAAAGTACTTCATACAATTAGATTTATAAAGTAAGTTACTAAACCATGGGAGGCATCCAATGATATTCACTGGTGGGTACTTGCAGTTTCTCTTCTCCCCCCTCCAGCCCACATTGGTCCCCCATAACCTCTTATAGAGGGCTCCTCCACTCCTCTGGAGAAACCCTGGTGCATCAGCAGAAGCCCACTCACACTCATGTTGCAGCTCACCTCTGACATTTATAATCATTTGAAACATATAGTTCAGAAAAATGAACTTCAGACATCGCGGGTAGCGATATAACCAGTTGAAGGAGGACAAAACAGAACTTGACATTTCAGAAAGCGAATTATTCCCAGCTGTTGCAAAAGTATTTCTTGGGAAAATAGCAGCACAGAGTCTTGTATACTTCCATGAACCCCCAAAAATATTGTGAACATTTATCAATGTTAAAAGCATTAAAGGGACTAGTTTCACAAAGAAACATTATAATGATATAAATACCTGCAGGACTGTCGGCATTTTCTCCTGAGTGCAGCTGAATGCCACCAGAATCTATGGAATTTATTGTAACTGTCTGTAGATTTGGCAACTGAGCAGTACTTAGGCTAACAGGAGTCGAAGTCAAACCCCCGCCTGCCGCAACTTGTCCCAGAGTGAGCGTCTGCACAGGGGTCAATGTTATTTGTTGGCCAGGGGCATTCTGCAGCTGCAAGTTCTGCAAGTTCTGGACTCCTTGCACTTGAAACGTCTGCCAGGTTATCTGCCCAGATGGGGTCACTGTCTGCGCCTGGATTAAAAACGTCCCAGGGTTCAACTGAAGCTGAAGATTCTGCAAAGCCTGTTGCGATATACCTTGGCCAGCTTGCACCCCGTGGATTGTCTGCTGCGCAATACCTTGTACAATTTGGGCTTGACTGGTTGTTTGCTGAGACTCCTGAAGCTGTATGTGCTGCACCATAGGCTGTGCTGTGGAGACCTGAATATTCTGAGCCTGCGTCTCTTCCGAGACAGTTGTTTGGATATAATTTCCCTGAAGATCAGAACTGTGTACTTGCCCAGTATTAGTAGACAGGCTGTTTGCATTCTGCTCCAATATACTGGTACTGTCTATAGTTACAGGCAGTTGTGATGAAGAAGATGTTGGCACAAACAAGTCTGTATCGGTGGTGGTTTCCGTCATTTCAGGAGAAACCTGTTCAGCAGTCCTATCAGAAGTGTCCGAACTATCCATCGCCTGTGAAGTACTTATCAAATGCCCATCGGCGTTAATGCCTGCAGTCATGGTTTGAGAACCACTTAGTCCCAGAGAATCTAGATCAACACTATTGATGGGAACAAAAGCAATATTTCCCGGCAGTCCAAGAGGAACGTTAGCAACTACCTGTGCTTGCCCAGGGAAAGACGAACTGCCAATGGTAACCCCTTGGACTTGGCCAGTCTGTGATAATATATTCTGAATATTACTAGAAGATGTTCCAGAGGCAATGATGGTTTGATTGGAGCCAGGAATGATTTGAATTTGACCGGTTTCTTGATTTACACTACCGTTGTCAGAAGAGGCTGCAAAACCAAGCTGAACTTGCTGACCATCAGCTGTCTGAATCTGGGGTATTACTTGATACTGGACATTGGACACTGTGCCGTTTGACGAATCCGATCCAGATGCAACAGAAAATATCTGCTGATTCTGCAAACTCTGTAGGGGAAGAACATATTGCCCACTTGAAGTTACTGTGGCGGTCCCCGGGATCTGTACTATATTGCCAGCTTCATCTTTGATAGTTGTTGGCGTAGCAGACAGCACCTCCCATCTATTTGGAGTTCCTGCTAACTGTACAGATGACAAATCCCCTGCCTGAACAGAAGCAAAAAGAACAGAAAATCAAGACATGTAGATTTTACATGTTAAATTACATACAAACTATAAATTAATACATTGCAAACATACATGCGATTTACAACTTCCATGCAACCTGGACTCAAATGCATTTAGAACTAAAGGGACCCCTGATCATTAGGTCCAGCCACAGACAACTCTGGGGTTGCGGCACTCATCTCGCTTTATTGTCCGAGGGAGCCGGCGTACAGCTTCCCGGGCCACATGGCCAGCATGACTAAGCCGCTTCTGGCGAACCAGAGCAGCACACGGAAACGCCGTTTACCTTCCCGCTGGAGCGGTACCTATTTATCTACTTGCACCATGACGTGCTTTCGAACTGCTAGGTTGGCAGGAGCTGGGACCGAGCAACGGGAGCTCACCCCATCGCAGGGATTCGAACAGCCGACCTTCTGATCAGCAAGCCCTAGGCTCTGTGGTTTAACCCACAGCGCCACCCGCGTCCCACACTTAGAACTAATTTACTTCAATAGGCCTGAACACACACAGCTCTGTGCTGCATTGTGACCTTTAACTACCATTTCAACATACTGTTACATTAGTCCAGTACACAGAAGTTTAATCGTCGGACAATCAACGGTTGGAAAATCAAGGAACTCACGTCAAGTATTTTATCTTTTCGACACCGGATCGTCCAATGCTAATTCATTATGCTGATCTTTGATAAAATCATTCTAACAATTTAAGTCCCCACCGTACTCCAGTAAACGTGTCATACATGAATTTTAGGTTGGCTGCTATGACAGTTATACGAATATACAGACATACAGAGAATTCTGTTCTCATGGTCAAAAGCATAGTTTGCATGCATACAATATTCTCCCTTTTCTGTCCTCCAGCCACACCTCTTTGAACTGTGTTGGATGCCCGTCTACAGAGCCCTTAGAGTCAAGGGCTACACAAAGAGAACTAATATATATATAATTGATCTAAATAGGGAAAAGCCATTTATAATACACTTGACTAAGAAACAATGAGTAAGTGTTGAAATTTTGATATATAACCTTATTTTCACATTGTTAACGCCTGCCAATTCCTAGATGCTTTACGGGAGCAATTCTATCTTCTGTGGCAGAGTGATTGAGGGGCTGTTGTGTCCCATGGACTTCCCTCTCCACGAGGGCCTCCTTGTCGCTCAGCTGCCATTGTTCCTCTGCCAGCTGTACTGTGACTGCAGTTAGGGAGCTGGGGACGGTTCATGTCAGGGAGACTATGGATTCACAGGCCTGTCCATTTCTAACAGGTTGATGAGAGAAGAAAACCTATATACCATTTACTATACAGTCGTACCTTGGAAGTCGAACGGAATCCATTCCGGAAGTCCATTCGACTTCCAAAATGTTCGGAAACCAAGGTGCGGCTTCCGTCCTGCAGCCAATCAGAACCCGCGTTGGACGTTCAGGTTCCAAAGAAAGTTCGCAAACCGGAACACTCACTTCTGGGTTTGCGGCATTCGGGAGCCAAGGCGTTCGACTTCCGAGGTACGACTGTATAAGTTTACAATTTACTATATACATTTCTGGATGAAATGTAGTTCTATTTTTAGAAAGCAAAATGCAGCACCTTCTGTGCCCTGGCTGGCCCAAGCCGAGCAAGGCTTAGGAAGTGGCAGTTTTTCTGCCACAGACTCTTCCCTTCCACCCAACCACACCACTCACCAGGATTGCTCTGCCCAATGTTTCATGAAGAACATGTGCTGATCAGCACTAGAAGGTGGTCATAATTCATTTTGGAGATTATGGAAAAGGAGTACTAAATTAATTCGTGACAGACAGAAAGCATTTACCACGTGCTATCATTTCGGCTTGAAAGACACTTAACCTTCTCTACTTAAACAGCGGCAGTGAGACTATAACATAACACTTTTCCATGTATTCCTGCAGCATTGTGGAATGTTGTCCTGACTTGGATCCTAGCTGATCAGATGTCTTAAATCATCTTAGCCGCTTTTCTTGTCTTCCCAATGCGCGCTTTAAAAGTTAAGGAGGTTTGAGATAATACAATCAAACTGTTTGATTGCAAAATCAAAAAAAGTTTGGGCAAAGTAACAGCGAAGGAAAAAACAAACAAGTTTAGCACAATAGATCTAAAGCTTAGTTACACTGCTACAGCATCCTAATATTTAGCTGCTGTATTCATTAGAATGCAAAGTACTCCAAGAGCAGATTCAGAAGCAGAAGCAGCTGCAACTCAACCGCTGAAGTGCTTTGAAAGAACAGGGTTTTTTTCTCAGTTGCGGCACCTACCCTAAAGCCTTGCTGAGTGAGGTCCATTAGGCCCTATTGCGGCACTGCTTCAAAAGGCGGATGAAGACCTCACATTTTTTTTAAGGCCTCTGGTTAATTGTGAACTTTTTGATGGCTCGGTTATTTTTGTGCTGTTAAGATTCGTTAAAACAGTTTGCACATTGTAAGTATTAATTTCAGTGAATATGGAAGGGAGGTAAGGTTTCATTCTGTTTTTACTGGAGAAATAGTTGAGATAGGTAAAGGTAAAGGGACCCCTGACCATTAGGTCCAGTCGTGTCCGACTCTGGGGTTGCGGCACTCATCTCGCTTTATTGACCGAGGGAGCCGGCGTACAGCTTCCAGGTCATGTGGCCAGCATGACTAAGCCGCTTCTGGCGAACCAGAGCAGCACACGGAAACGCCGTTTACCTTCCCGCCAGAGCGGTTCCTATTTATCTACTTGCACTTTGACGTGCTTTCGAACTGCTAGGTGGGCAGGAGCTGGGACCGAGCAACGGGAGCTCACCCCGTCGCAGGGATTCGAACCACCGACCTTCTGATCAGAAAGCCCTAGGCTCTGTGGTTTAACCCACAGCGCCACCTGGGTCCCTTAATAGGTGAGATAAAATTGTTTAAAAGGATGTCGTAGAAAACAGACGATGCTAAATGTTCAAAGAATCATAGAATCATAGAGTTGGAAGAGACCACAAGGGCCATCCAGTCCAACCCCCTGCCAAGCAGGAACACCAAGTCCCCACTGTAACGATTACAGTTCACATTACAAACGGTCCATTTCAGATCATTTTCCGAAAAGGATTGGCAATGGACAAGACTGTAAATAATAACAAACCATTTCTGGTCTTAGCCATCTGCCACATACTTATTTCTTTAAATTCAGTATGCTTCTCTTTCTCAGCTCCCAGTCAGAAGGCGGGCTCTCCTTTATACAGGCCCCTTCCTGCACACTATTAGGTTGTCTTTTTTTTAATACTTCATGCACCGACAACAAAAGTCAAGAAAAGGACATGTACTTTAACAGTAAATCTGCTCTCTCTCTCTCTCGTGCTCCTTGCAAGATTTCAAACATCCCAGGGACACCCTGTGCTCCAAGGAGCAGAATTGCACTGAGCAGCAGCCATAACGCAATGGTTTCATCATAGCTAAGCAGAATAAAGCAAAGCTGTAGAGTGCTGTGATTTCAGAACACTCCAGCTAGTCACACATCTTCCAAGACTCCTCGGATCTTCTCAAGTGTCTTTAATGCCACATCAAACATCGGATATGGCTACCAACCCACCGTATCTTAAAAGTCTGAAATGTCTCAATATTTTTCAGCAGATGAATAAACAAGGAATCAGTTCTCACACAGGTGAGATACAAGTCCCAAGGACTTCCTGCCAACGAAGGATCTAGCCGCATGCCTCTTACCCAGGCATAGGCAAACTCGGCCCTCCAGATGTTTTGGAACTACAACTCCCATCATCCCTAGCTAACAGGACCAGTGGTCAGGGATGATGGGAACTGTAGTCTTAAAACATCAGGAGGGCCGAGTTTGCCTATGCCTGCTCTTACCAATCTCAACGTTCTAATGAATAATTTTCCAAAAGTCAAAGTATAAAATAATGGAAAAGAACCAGTCGGTCAGGGACAGGTATCTACACCAAAGCATTTTGCTGCCACTTCTGAACGCAAGGAATTGTCCTTCGTTCCAACTACAGTTTAACAAACTAGGATTACATCCTGGTTTTCTTTCAACTAACTAGTCCTCAAAGATCAGAACCTGGTGTGGTCAAAGGTGAATCTGAAAGCTTTCATTCTTCTCCTCTTCTCATGTGCAGGAAGACAGAGGAGTGTGTGAACCTGGGAGTCACCACAGCATGTTCAGGCAAACATCTGAACCAGGCCAGTAAAAGTAATTTGTTTATGTTAAGCTCAGTTAATTTGGAAGGATTAAAAGTGCTACTGCAACTTTGTCCGTGCATCTTTTTAAGCAGTGGAGCGATAAGAAAAAATAACTTCAAAATGAAAAGTGAGAAGTCGTTCTTTTTGGAAATTAAGTTTTGAAAACTTATTTCCAGATATTTTATAGTTTAAACAGCTTCTAAACAAATTGGTTCTATGGTGTTAGACAACTTTTGTCTATTTCAGACCAACCACCAAAACATGAATAACTATTTTCAAGCCAAATTCAAGAGTTTCAGCTGTATTAAGACTATTTAAAAACACAGATTCCCGCCCCCACCCCCATTATTTTTCAAGGATTAATTAAACCATTGGTCTTACATGAGATGAAAAGCACTCACTACATTTACACAGTAACTACTTGGGGTTATGTTTACACTACAAGCAACCCTCATTTTGCACAGGGGTTACGTTCCAGACCCCAGTGTGCGTCGGCAGGGCCTGCATAAAGTGTGCCTTTCTGCCCCTTTAGGGACGTTTTAGTGATGTTTTCACGTCAATTCCGGGTTTGGTGCTGTACGGGCATGATCACATGTAAATCGGTTGTTGCTTGTACTCATTTCTGATTCCTAAGTCTACCAGAGATACCAGCAGTCAGATTTAAGTTACCTACAGCTCCTTTTATGACAATACGGAATTAAAATGCCTACATATTGCCACTATATAATTGGGACATGCACATAGTATTGCATCATTAAAGTGTGCTGTAAACATCATTAGATTTAACCTCAATACCGAATATATTTAATTAGAAGTAAATCCCATCAAGTTAAACATAACTTAACTTCCCGGTTAAGTGTTCTTCAAATCACAAGCACAGGGAGCTATTTATATAAACACATTAGTTTCTCATATAGTTATAGTATACAAATGCTACACCAGTACACTTATGATATTTCCAGTTCATAAAAATACTGTCTTTCCCCCTAACATCAACAAGCCCTACTTCTAAAGATTATTCAGTTTCAGAAACATAAAATTGATTTCTAAAAGTTTGCCGCTATTAATGCTACCATCGCTCAAGCTTTTGCTTACATTTTCAGTGGAACATTATCTATTCCAACAAACAGGAGGGCAGCCTACCCAATTACAGCAAAAAGCTTATCACGGGTTTCAAGAAAGGGCTACGCATCTATGTAAAAGCTGGCATTTATTACACAGTGAAGCAGTTCTATATTGATGTAAGATCTGTATTAAACCTTCTATAATTTGGGATCCTGCAAGGCATTTCGAGAATTAATTATTGGGAAATCCCCTGCTCCCGATTGTGCAATAGCACAAGACTGCTAAGCTCCAGGGCAGTAGGAATACTCTCATGCAAAACCTCGTACAGCATTATTACTGACGCTCAGGACCAAGTGAGCAGGAGGCTCAATGTTCATCAAGTCTTGAAACACGAGCAAAAAGTGCCCTCCCTTTGCCACAGGAGCTTTTTTCTCCCTCATTCCAGATACTTTAAACCGCAGAGCCGATAGCAACTTAGAACATTGATAATTATAACCAAGTAATTGTTTTTCCCCTTGTCTTAGTTAACCCACCCACCCCGACACAAGAGAATCCTTTTAGCTTATTGCATCCTAGGAGACGGGGGAAGTGAAGCTGCAAGATTCACACCTCACGGCAAACATTTCCTGACCGCAATTCCTTTCCCCTCATACTAACCTTTTTTCTTTTGGGAAGTCCCCACAGAGCATGTAGAAACTCTTACCTTGTCTCTTTATGGATCCTTCTTCTGTACCCTACTTGGTGCCCTGGGGCACTCAGTTTGCTCTTAGAAGGAATAAGGTGGGGCCGAGATGATGAATTTGGAAATCCCCTTTCAGCTTTCATCTAGCCCTGTACCTCAGCAGTTTACCACCACAGTACAATGCAATTTTTCTATTGCACTGACTGCTGAAACTCAGGGTTAGGTGAGCAGGAAGCTATGCTGCATGGCAAATACATGCTATGAGGCACATGTTCCCTGTCTCCAACTGCCTCCTCCAGTTAAGGTTTTTTTTTTAATGTTTGATGTCTTACTGTGTTTTAATTTGTTGAAAGTTGCCCAGAGTGGCTAGGGTAACCCAGTCCGATGGACGGCCTATACATTTATTATTATTTATTTGTTCTAGATTCAGGTAGGCAGCCGTGTTGGTCTGACACAGTCAAAATATATAAAAAAATTGTCCAGTAACACATTAGAGACCAACTAAGTTTGTTCTTGGTATAAGCTTTCGTGTGCATGCATCTGAAGAAGTGTGCATGCACATGAAAGCTCATACCAAGAACAAACTTAGTTGGTCTCTAATGTGTTACTGGACAATTTTTTAATTTCTTTACATATTTATTTGTTGTTACACTATTTTATGTTAGTGGCTCAAACAGGCCAATTCTGTCCCCCCACCCCAATTCAGCTGACACCCACAACACAATTTTAGCCCTGGTAATCTGGCTGTTTCATTTCCATCCCTCCTTTAAATGTACAAAATCATTTGGTTCAGCAGATCTGGAAAGTCCTGCAAATATGCACAAGCCAGAACACTGTTTGTGGATGTTGCCATTTCACAGCCAATCTGATAGGAATGGGACCACTAAGTTCACCATTAAAAAAAAAAAAGTAGAACTACAGTCAGGAACACCTAAGAGTGCTTGTTTGGTGATCAGTTCTGTTATTTACGCACTTCTGAAAGCTCCGCTTGCTCTATTATGTACTGCTCAGGAACAAGGATGGCTGTCAGCCCCAAACCTGAACTCTTAACACGGGAGGTGAGTTGGTTTCTGGAGAAAGACTCATTTCTTCCTTACTCAGTGCTATGTCTCCATGTAGCACAGAAGGAACATTTACGATGTGGGGCGCATACTCCCCAGCCGTTATTCCTACCCACTTCTGAGATGCTATAAGTTGTTCCAGACTCAGATAGCTTCTGTTCTCCCAGTTACCACCCTCAGCATGGCTAACCATGTTTTGGGGGGTTTATTTACAACCTTGTATTGTTGTGAATAGCCAAGGAAACCCCTAAGCATGCAGAAACCCCTACTATGCGTGTGAATTGCTGCCAAATATTTAGGCGCAGGGCCACAAAGTTCAGTATTCGGAAGGATGGTGGTGATGCAATCCAGGGGGAATCAGTAGAGATCCTAGAGGTTCAAAAAGGTTGTACTCTTTTGCAGAACTGGCAGAGAGACCTACGTGGAGATAATGTTTAGAATGGGGCAATAATTTGGGCTTGCTATATTCAGCACAAATTTCCAATTTGCTATTGTTTGACCAATTCAGATACAGCAACTGGCCTTGCTCGCTTGCCACATTAAACCACCGTTTAAAACAAAGTGCAGTTAATATCAATACTCTCTCATTCCTGGTTCCAATGCCAGAGATAAGCCAGAGTCTTGGGCTGACATGCCATCTAAACCACTAGGAACGAACAAGGTTTGTCCTTGGTTTCGGGAAAACAAACCATAAAAGCAATTTCAGAAGACGCAACAAATCACGACTTGGCTTGTTTTGTCTGTGGTGCATATGCAGCACCAAGAGAGAAATACCATGGGAACTTTTGAGTAACAAGCACCAACACATTTCCCTTTCACATTAAATCATAACTTGTTTTCAACATTGTGATGTGTTAACTAGGAATCAGAATTGATCACGTGAGGAGGGAAAACCATTTCAAATCCTGTTCACAATGGCCGAACTGCTGTGATACCTGAACTAGACGATAAGAAGTTGGACAAGCATAATTTAAATCTTAATCTTAAAATGCTTGGGGGAAGAAACCCAGTTCCTTTTTCCAATTATTATAAATGCTGACAATTACTTTTAGCGACATCTCATTGTGGGTGAGAGATTTGTGGTAGGTGGCTTGCTTTCTTATCTCTGTGTGTAAGCGTGTGTTTGCAATTTCCTTCCCATTCACAGGAGAATTCATTGATACCAGAGATGAGACACAAAGATGAGATCGTTTTGTTGCTATTTAGTTAGCACTTCCACTTGCAATGATTCATTTCGTTAGGGAAGATTCCATTAAATGCCATTAAGGAAGTATCTACTCTAGAAGATGGAAGATTCCTTTCAGGAAAATTCATGCTAATTCTTCTCTTCTCCAACTATTTTCATCTACTGCCATTATTTACCGTCTTTCCCCCTTTTTAAGACACAGTCTTATAATTTTTTTCCCTCAAAAAAACACAGGGTGGCTTATTTTCGGGGGATGTCTTATTTTTATTACATCAGTATGGTACGGTACAGCCTCCCCCTGCACGCTGAGCAGGCGGGGCAGAACTCTGCAAGAGGCGTGTTTCCCCCCGCGCCTCTCGCTGGTTTGCTGGCTCCCTGCGCACGCAGGAGGGGCTGAGGAGGCGGCGGGAACAATGGCGGCACCACGGCTTACTTTTGGGGTACGTCTTACTTCTCACAAAGGTAAAAAACCCCTGCCATGGCTTACTTTATGACTACGTATTAAAAAAGGGGAAACAGGGTATATATTTGATATGTAGAAATACCATCAGAATTACTAGTCTCAGAATTACTAGTACTGTATTATGAAAAGCACAAGAGAACACCATGTGTGATCAGTTACATCCTGGATTAGCTATACTTGGAGAATGGCACACTGATGAGAAATGGTTAGAAAAAGGGGTGGGAACCATCATTCTACAGTCTGGATCTGAGGCCTCTCTTCTTTGGCCCTGCCTACCCCCAGATGGCTAAGAAAAAGGCTCCTATTGGTGCCAAACTACCATTCAGAGAGGAGCTATTGAGTAAAAAGGGGTATTCCTTACCCATTTTTGGCTTTGGCTACGACATACTGTCAATAAATGGTACCCAACCAATTACCACCAAGGGAATGTGGCACTCAACATAAAAAGGATGCCCACCACTGATTTAAACCATTTATCCCAACATATAAATATTTGCAGGGAACCATAACATTTTGTGGAAAGGTCTTTTTCATTTGTGCTCTTTTTCGCTCTCCTTTTTTTCTGTCTCCGCCTCACATGCCTGCTTCTTGCCTGCCCACATTTCCTGTAGCCAATTCCCAATTACCATTTAAAATCTCACCCCATTTATAAGGCTAAACCATTATCAAAATAAGTGTTTAATGTTACCTGAGTGCCATTTTAGATCCTATTTTAATAAGCTTATTGTAGGATGGAGAATCTCACCCAATGTGAAAACCTTGCTTCAGGCTCTCTGAGAACCTGAGACTACATTGCTGCATTATTTTTCCTTTGCGTCACACATTTGGAAGGACACAGATGAGCAAGTTAAAATTTGGCTCTATTCCAGGCTCTGACAGTAACTCACTGAGGCTGTGGGCAAGTGATTAGCTTCAACTACATCTTAGCTTCCTGGTGTGCAAGGAAGATAATAAATACTTTTCGTTCTGCTGTGTGAGGCTAAATTCCTTAATCCACTCACATGGCTTTTAAACGCCACTGAAATTGACAGGGCTCATAAGCACTCAAAAGGGCCACAGAAGCATACATTAAAATTAAGAAGGGACCATCAAATGCCAAATAACCTGGTTCAAGTTATCTAAGAAGACACTGGAACAGTGTATGACTGTGAGTGTTTACTCAATAGTCCTGCTGAATTCAAAGGGGCTTATGCACAAGTATGCAAAGGACTGAATCCAAACAGTCACTGAAGCTAATGAAGCTTCTCTCATTCTATACACATACAGCTACCTAATCACTCTATTCCTCACCACCGCAATACTCATCTCCTATTCACACCATAAACACTAACACTATCTAGAGAGCAACCAGGAAGCCACAGAAAAGGTGAAGATTTTCATTCGGCATCGAACATACAGTTCCCTATATCACCCACGTACAGACGGATTTGAAAATTAAAGAGAGTACCCATTTCTGGCAAACCCATGGAATCAAATCTGAAAGGCTAACGTAAAATGCCAAATCATTCCACCGCTTAAAACTTGCATTTCAATTACCCCCTCTCCCCTTCAAACCTGCTCCTTTTTAACAGCAAAGCACTGACACTTTGTTTTCGGTCACATCCTATTCCTACCAGGCTCCTCTAAAAACTAGTCGGGGTATTTACACAGCAGGTAACACACAAGAAAGCAGAGTGGTGGTGGTTTGAGTGTCAAAACTTCCCTTTTTTACACACACACACACACACACACACACACACACACACACACACTCCAACAGCTGATCTGCAGTGCACTGTTAACTGCGCCCAGAAACAGCGTTCAAAATAGCTCGCTTCCGCTAGGGAGTACAGGCTGCCTTTTCTTTTCTCCCCCCCCACCTTCCCTCCCACCAGCCATTTTGCCCTTAAAGTGCCTTCTCGCTTCCTCCTCTCCTACAACCCAGCCTACATTTTGTGCTGCTGCGGGGATCCGGGGTGACAGCTGACATTCAGGAGCAGGAAGGGGGGGGGGTTGGTGGATGATGGTTCACGTTTTGTGAATGGTGGGGGGTGGGTGGAAAGCCCAGATAGTCCTCCCTTTGCCTTGGGGTGGGGAGGAGGAGGAGGGGTGAGCGGGAGAAACCAAAGCTTCCCGCCTCTCTGCCTGCCTTCCCCCCCACCCCACCTCCCAAAACCTGCGCCGCCGCCCCGTCAAGCCCCGTTTGAAGATGCAACGAGAGGCGCCGCGGCATTAGAGGCTCGAGGGGATGTCCCGGTGCCGCCTCCTCCTCCTCCCTCCCTCCCCCCACCCACCCCAGGGAGCCCGCCCGCCCGGCTCCTCCCGGAGAGGCAGGGGAGCTCGGGGACCCCCCTCTCCCCGGCAGGTCGGCCTTGCGATCGTCCCTCCCCCGGGCGGGCGGGCAGTGCTCTGCGGTGTCTCTCCGCGTCCCTCCCCCCGGGCGGGCGGTCGGTCTGCGGCGTCTCTCCCTCTCTCCCCCCCCCTTCTCCGGCAGGCCGTGCGAGCGCGGCGGGGCGGGCACTTACCGCTCCGGCAGGCGGAGAAGCGTCGTCGTCGTCGTCCTCCGGCGACGGCGGCCCGATCTTGCTGCAGGTAGCCGCCAACAGCGCCAGCGGCGACGGCTGGGTGTCCTGGGGGTGGGAGACAGACGGCGGGAGAGGTCGGTTAGCGCGGGGCGCGTCTCCTCGCCGATCCCCTTCCCTCCGCCCGCGCAGCGCTCAGCAAAAAAGCAGCGGCGCCGCAGCCACCGAAACCCCGCGCTCGCGACGTGTCACCGCCGGGGGGTGGGGAGGAGGGGGAAAGGGTTCCGGGCCCGGCAGGCGCCCTCCCTCTGCTCTCTCACCTGCGGGGTGCCGGACTCGTCGGAGGCGTCGGCCGAAGCGGCTGCAGAGCCGCCGTTCCCGTGCTGCAGATATTCGCCGTGGGTGCCGCCGCTGTTGCTGCCGCCGCCGCTGCTGTCCACGTCCAAGGCAGCCATTTCCTCTTGTTTCACGGGCTTCTCGGGAGCTGCGCGCATAACGGAGGGGGGGGAGTAGTTGGAGGGGGGAGAAGGGGGGTTAGAAAAAAAGATAGGCCGGGTTGTTTGGTGGGGGGGATAGTTGGAAGGAGAAGTTGGGCGGTGGGGGGGAGGCGGAAAGAATCGGTCGGAGGGGGGAGGGGAGGAGAGTCACTGGCGGGCGCGCTCGCCCCCTCCCTTCCCCATCACCCCGGCGCTCGCTCGCTCCCTCCCGCGCAAGGCGAGCCCGCCCTGCTTTCCCTCCGCTCCCCTCCCTCTGTTCCCTCCTCCTCCTCCTCCCTCCCTCCCTCCCTCCGCGCCGCTGCCGCCGTCCCTGCTGCCCCTGCCCCTCTTTTCTCCCTCCTCCCCCTGGCTCTGCTCCTCCTGCTCAGCCAGTGCCGCTCCAGCCACACTCGCAGGCAGACACGCGCGGCAGCGGCGGACGAGCAGCAACCGAGGCGGCGGCGGCGGCTCTCCAACAACAGGGCCCCGTACGTACCGGTCATGGCGGGAGGACGAGCGAGCGGCGACCAGAGCGACTTGGCAGGCGAGGAGGGAGGGGAGGGAGGAAGGAAAAGCGCTGGCTGGTCTCTTGCGCGCAGGCCCCGCTGGCGGCCGCCGCCGCTGCTACGGCTAGGCAGCCGCCGCCGCTGCTGCTGCTGCTGTCTCCACCGCCGGGGACATGCTTATTGTGCGCGCGGGGTTGAAGCGGCGGCGGAGGTTCTGCTGGTGGTGGTGGTGGTGGAAGAGGAGGAGGCGGCGGCGGCCTGGCTCCCACTCCGGGGTCCCCCCCCCCACTTGTTTTGATTGACGGTGCGAGGAAGCCGAAAGGTGGAGCTTGGAGCAAAAGGGAAGAGGGGGCCCGGCCGACACCGCCAGCACCACCACTACTACCGCCGCCTTGCGCGCGCGCGCCCGCCCGCCCTGCGAGATGGCCCGGAACTCCCGCCTTCCCCTTCCCCCCCTCCACTTTGCTCTCGCGGCGTTCCAGCCAGCTCATTGGCTGCGGCGCCGCGCGGCCCGCGCTCTCACTGGCCCGCGCCGCTTGTCGCTCAGCCCGCTTGCGGGAGCGGCCCCCGCTCCCCTCCTCCTCCCTTGCCGAGGTGGCTTCCTGTTTGCCAGGGTTTGTGTGAGAGACAATGAGCGAGGCCTTGCTCGGGTGGGCTCGGGCTGAGGGGGGAAAAGAGCCAGGCCGCGGCGGCCGCCTAAACCAAGCAAGGCCCGGCGGTTGGAAGGGAGAGAGGCCCTGAGGCAGCCGCTGTTGTGGCTGTTGGCCTTTCCCCTCAAGAGAGAGCTTCGTTTTATAAAGCGCTTGAGGCCTGCCCGCCTGCAGAGCGGTTCTCTCCTCGGGGCGCGCAGACGGGCCCTGCTCGATTTCCGTGGGAGACTCGGCGGGGTTTGAAATCTCCCTCGTTCCGGCTGCCACTCAGCGTTTTGTGACAGCGGCTCTAGGGAGGAGGAGAAGGAGGAGGGGAAGTTGGAGGCTGCGCCTATGAACCGAAAACAAAACCACCCCCTCCCCCCCAAAAAAAATTAAAAAATAAATCACCAGAGTTAAAATGTCGGCGCTCTGCGGGCCAATCAGGCCTCGCTTGCGGATGTTTTGAAGGCCCTGAAGTGCCAGAACCGGGCCTTGTGCCTACGTGTTAATTTCATCTATTAACTTTTTTTTAGAAGCGTGTTTCTTTTTTAAAAAAAAAGTATTGTAAGCCTTAGTTCCTACGAGCTGAAAGGACATTGATTTCCAGTATTTAGTCTCTGGTTAAGAGAGTTTTGAACATGGATGGAGCTTCGTTTTGGCGAATGATGGATGAGCTTAGTAAAACACTTTTGAGTTTAAAAATTATAAACAGTTGAGCATCTCTAATTTCTATGTAGGTGCTTTTAAATAATCAGCTTTTACATTGCTTACTGTGAGTTCATAGAGCAACATATAAAAAAAAAATACTGCTTAAAGCACAAAAGCAGTAATCCACATTTCTCAGTGGCAAAACTGCCGTGATTACCGGTATAATGGTTCTGAATTGTTTCCCCGAAGAAAGCAATTCCATCTCACACTGAGATCAATGGAGAAATATCCATTGATTTAATTCTAATGGATCGGGCACTAATCCTCAAGCATTTCTTGAATTAGGATCTGTATAAATTTTTCAAAATTACATGGATGGTTTTTTTAGATGTGTATTGGATTTTTGTTATTGATATGTGTCACACCAAAATACACTTCAGCTATAAATAGCATACGGATTGTTTTGTATATTTTTGCGTAGATCCCTTGTTGAGTTTGAGGTTGGCTTGAAGGCAGTGTTGAACTCTTGAAGACATGCGTTCTGATACAGTGGTACCTCTGGTTGCAAACGGGATCCATTCTGGAGCCCCGTTCGCAACATGAAAAGCTCGTATCCTGAAGCACCGATTCTGCGCATGCTTGCGCTATTCTGCACATGACGTCATTTGAATTGCAGAACCCGGAAGTAACCCGTTCCGGTACTTCTGAGTTCAGCACGTTCGTATCCCGTAAACAACGCAACCTGAACCTACCGTAACCAGAGGTACCACTGTACTGTCCATGTTTGCTAAGAATTAACTTATATTGTTAAGTGGTGCTTACTTTCTAGTAAGTGTACTCATAGGATTCCAACAGCTATTTTACTTTGGGGTGGGGGACTTTAGCATACAATCTGTGATTAGTTCAGGACTTTTTGACATCTTAGTGAAAAGCATTTAGTGAGCATAATAACTGACACAGCACATGGCAGGAATAAATTGGATACTATATTTTATGAAACACAGTCTGTTCATCAGACGTGGAAATTGCCAGGATTTGGTCATTACGGTATGTTCTAAGTGCAGGTACAATAGACCAATATACATGAGACTTCCTCCTTTTCCATGTCTATTTGTGGCTGGCCAAGAACGGATGGTGTTCATGTTATCAAATTGTGTGCAGTTATAAAACTGATCAAAGCAGAATCATTTTTCTGTTTCAGTTTTGGATTACTTTCAGTTAAGGCAAGGGAATAGTTATGAATTCATCCATATTTAAAATATTGCATATTTTCATTTTAAAGCACAAGTGAGTTTCCCCCTTTTGGGTTGTGGGCGCAAGAAAACTGAAAGAGGAGGCTTGCAGCAGAAGAGGGAGATCTGGCTTGACAGCACCATCACCACAACTACCTCCACCTTGCCTATCAGCTCAGACTTCCTACCACCCCTTAGTGCTCCTAGCGACTCATTGGCTCCAGTGCTCTGTGGCCTAGACACTTTCTGCCTCAAGCAGGAAACCATGTAAATGAATAATGTGAGGTTTCTTGTACCCCTGAACATATTACATTAACCCATGATCCTGACTTAATAATATTGTAAACATGAAAATTAATATTGATTTATGAGACATTTTGGGCAACTAATGTGAAAGTAGCTGTTGGGCACTGTTGACAGAACCCCAGTTCAGCGAAAGGGAACCGTGGACACACAGCTTCAGGGGTTATATGTACTAACTACTCTCAGCAGAGGGAACACAGAAATCAAAAGCTTGCAACCAATTCAAAACACTGAAAATCTTTCCTAAAAATGGTGGTCTTGGTAATATGGTGAACTGCCATTAAGGAAGAAGCAAGGCAGGCCTTGGGAGGGATCAGTTCAGGCCACAGCAGCGAGAAAGGCCTTTTCTCTCTTATCCCAACCAGATGTATTTTCAGGAGATGGAAGAGGGCTTCCATTGGTAGTTCTTAATATGTGGGAAAGGTTGTGTGGGAGAAGATGGTCCTTCAGATAGCATGTTCCCAAACAGTAACGATTAATTGATGTTTTTACAATCTTTGAAACTGCCAAGAAAAATATTGTCCCTGGAATATATAAATAACTAAGCAAACAGTGTCATGTTTGCCCCATTTGTTCTTTTAGATAGAACTTATTCAAGTTTGATAAAAGGTCATGGATTCAGTTTTAATGAAGAGTGGGAGTAGATTTGAATATGTCTCTTTGTATTATGTTTTCTAAAGGGACACAATATATATACAGTGAACCCTCCGGATACGAATTAAATTCGTTCTGGGGCTCCGTACTTAACCTGAAAAGTCCGTAACTGAAGGCGCCTCTTCTGCGCACACACGCGGCATGATAGAGCAAGCGCTTCTGCGCATGCACGCATGGCGAAACCTGAAAGTATACACTTCCAGGTTTGTTGCGTCCGCAACCCGAAAGTTACGTATCCAGAGCAGTACGTAATTCGAGGGTCCACTGTGTGTATGTATAGATATATGTATATGTATATATGTTGTTTAGTCGTTTAGTCATGTCCGACTCTTCGTGACCCCATGGACCCCAGAGCACACCAGGCACTCCTGTCTTCCACAGTTTGGTCAAACTCATGTTGGTAGCTTCGAGAACACTGTCCAACCATCTCGTCCTCTGTCGTCCCCTTGTGCCCTCAATCTTTCCCAACATCAGGGTCTTTTCCAGGAAGTCTTCTCTTCTCATGAGGTGGCCAAAGTATTGGAGCCTCAGCTTCAGGATCTGTTCTTCCAGTGGGCACTCAGGGCTGATTTCCTAGTTTCTGGGGAACACTTAATACACACAAACACACTCAAAATATCTGATTAAATGGAAAATGGCTTTAATATTTTTTAAATTGCCTATTCTATCCTGTTAAAGTTTTGAGTATAGTGCCTTTCTGACTGCAAATCTGTCTATGCTACTGTGCAATGGCTGATTAATACCCAATGCCATTTTAAATGTGTTTGAGGAGGGATGGGGCGTTCATTGGTTTGTGTTTTTAATGTTCTTGTTTTTATTATGTAGTTTGTATTTTTATGTTGTGAACCGTCCTGAGATGAAGGCGGATATACAGATTTAATAAATGAAATAAAAATAACTGCTTTGGTAGTATTTGTAAATATAAATATTGTATGTTTATGTCAATTGTGGCAGAATAACAAAAGAATTTGATTTTTTTAATTTGGTAGTATGTTAGGTGATAATGAAAGCTGAATAGTGAAGCCATGTCAGAAGTTAAATGGGACAAAGGTCTGAAATCTAGTCCTTAGAGTGAAGAATTCCTCAGCCAGGCTGAACCTCCTTTCCCCCCTCAAAAAAAATTAAGGAAAATTAGCTAGGTGGAAAATGATAGCAGACATTTTCCATTATCAAAGGCCCAGTAAGGTGTTTTTGATAAGTAGAAGTATTTGTGATAAACGAACCCATATTGTTTGACATTAAACATAAGTTGGCAACAGATTTATTTTTTTAAAAAAAAGCTTTTATGGGTTATTGTGAATATATTTGAAATGTTTGTAATTTTTTACTTTTGTATTTTTTTTACAGTGGCGTGTAATGTATGCAAATCTCCCAGCAGCCAAACAGTGCTAACCCCTGTACTGAAAGTAGTTCCAGGGGCTCAGCCAGAAAGAGGAGACAGGAAGACTTGATGCATGGCCTGTGTATATTAGGTGGTGAACATTATAAGGATACCAGAAGTGCCTTTCACATAGACTTGTGGAATAAAATGAATGAAGAGTCAAGCACTGGAGCACACTGTATAGATATGGAATTTGTATGAGAACGTGGATTGGGATAGTAGTCCGAAAGGTAATGTATTTTCACAAAATATGTAAGGCTGCCTTTGTACCTAGAAGGAAGCTGAGGCAAGGTGTACCTAGGAACAAAAAAGAAGACAAAATGGTAGTGCCTTGTGCTGAGCGATGCAACAAAATTGTCGTAGTCCATCGCCAATGACTATCAAGAACCAGATGTGATGTCCTTCACAATAAAAATGTATGTGTATTTAAGGCACAAGGAACCCAAGTCGTGGCAGTATTGTCTATATATCACCAAGTGATTAACTCCAGATACAGCAGTGGTTCCACAATTGTTTTTCAAGCACATTCATTTGGTTGCATTTGGTTGAAAGACCCAATAATATTAGAGGGTTTTCTAAAATACTCTCAGGTTTCTTACAGGCTTTATTCATGGAACAAAATTAGCCACAATAAGGGAGGTGTTTCCAAACAAGCAACAAGTGGAAGTTTTCTTGGAACAGCCACTTCCTGGGGTGTCAGTGATAAACAGTTATTCAACAGGGTTGCCATGTGTTTGCATGCTATTCAGTTTACTGAAGTAGGGTTGATGTGACAAACACACACTGACGAACAAAATAATTCAAAAGACCCCAAGGGCCTATGCAAACATAATGTGAAATGCTGCTGTTAAGGGCTTTTGAAATGACTGTGATGATCCAAGCAGATTATAACATGGACATCACTGGTGTTCTCCATCATTACTGGGAAGCAAATATCATTTCAGGCTCAAGTTTAAAATACTATTTTAGAGGTCTGGTAAGAATTTTATTATCTTGGCAGAAACGGATTAGTTGACTCAGATACCCCTATACAGTGGTACCCCGCAAGACGAATGCCTCGCAAGACGAAAAACTCGCAAGACGAAAGAGTTTTTCGTTTTTTGAGTTGCTTCGCAAGACGAATTTCCCTATGGGCTTGCTTCGCAAGACGAAAACGTCTTGCAAGTTTGTTTCCTTTTTCTTAAAACCGTTAATACCCAGGGTGCATTGCTTGAAGAGGTGCAGTTGCGACTTGACTTCAAGGAGCAACTCATAGCACGCGGTGTGGTAGCCTTTTTTGAGGTTTTTGAAGACTTTGGTGATTTTTGAAGCTTTTCCAAAACTTATTTTGCAGCCATTTGGTAAGTTAAACTTTTAAAACTTTTTTGGGGGTTTTTGGATTTTGGGTTGGGGTGTTTGGAATTCAAGGACTTGGTGTTGGGGAGGGGTTTGCAAGAATCTGGAAGCTTGTGTGTTTTTTTCTGCATTTTTATGATTTTTTGTGACCATTGGGGCACTCTGCTGTTGTTAAAAAAAAAGATTTCTGGGTTTGGATTTCTGTGTGGTGGGTGGCTGGGGGGTCAGGGAATTGTTGAGAAGGGGTTTGCAAGAATCTGGAAGCTTGTGTGTTTTTTTCTGCATTTTTATGGTTTTTTGTGACCATTGGGGCACTCTGCTGTTGTTAAAAAAAAAAAGATTTCTGGGTTTGGATTTCTGTGTGGTGGGTGGCTGGGGGGGTCAGGGAATTGTTTTTGAAGGTTTGGTGTGTTTTCTTGGATTTCTTTGCAGTTGGTCTGCAGACTTTGGGGGACTGTGCTGTATAAAAACTGCAGCCTTTTGGTAAGTTACACTTTAAAACATTTTTTTGGTTTTCTTTTGGGGGGTGGGTTCCTTGGGAGTCTAGCAGTAGGGGGTGGGAAGGTTCTGGGAGGTTTGGTGCTTTCTTTTGAATTTTTTGCCAGTTGGAGTTGCTCTGCAACCATTGGGTGACACTGCTGTTTTTACCAAACTTTTTGTGGTTTTCTTTTGGGGGGGTGGGGGGGGTTGGGAGTCTAGCAGTAGGGGGTGGGAAGGTTCTGGGAGGTTTGGTGCTTTTGAATTTTTTGGATGTGAAGCACTGATTTTTTGGGGGGGTTTGCGAAGGTAGGAGCTGTGCTGCCATGGGGCCCAAGAAGACTGCTGCTGCAGAGGAGGACGTCAGCGAGCTGGTGGAGGAGCACGACCACGAGCTGACCACCCAGGAGCTGGTCGAACTGCAGGCAGAGGCTGCGCAGGAGCAGGCCTTGCTGGAAGAGGAGGAAGCAACTGAGGAACGGCTGTCCTCCAAAGAACTGAGGGACATTTGCCAGAAGTGGAAAGATGTGCAGGCTTTTGCACAGCGGCACCACCCTGACACGGACCTGACACATGACCTTGGGAACACTTTTGATACGAGGGTCATGTCGTCATTCAGGGAGGTGCTGAAAAGGCGGATGAAGCAGCAGACCATGGACAGGTTCTTCAGCAAGAAGCAAAGAGTGGAAGAGGAACCTTCTTCGAGTTGTCCCCCAGAGTCTTAGAAAATGTATGTACAGTACACTTTGGTGATTTTTAAATGCTTTTCTGTCATGTTTAGAAACTTAAATTATTGTTCCTTCAATTTTTGAAATGCTCTTCACAGTATGTGTGACTTTAAAGAGCACTTAATAAACTCTTTTTGTACCAAATTTGGCTTTGTTTGGACTTTTTTTGACCATAGGAACACATTAATTGATTTCCAATGCATTCCTATGGGAAACCGTGCTTCGCAAGACGAAAAATTCGCAAGATGAAAAAACTCGCAGAACGAATTAATTTTGTCTTGCGAGGCACCACTGTATTCGGAGATCCAAAACAAAGAAAACATACTTTTCACAGCCAAATTTTCCTCCCAAGTTTTGGGGTGAGTCACCTTGACCCAATATACTCCACCCTTTTAAAGGTATTAAAACAACCTTCAAAATCTCCTTATCCTTTTGCTCAAAACAAGCTGGAAGCTATTTCAGTGCACAAGTTAGAGATCCCTACCACTTTGTATTGATGTTACTACTTGATACATTCTACTCAATAAAATTATATATTTATATTTACACATTGCTTTTGCTGTAATATGTTTACCTGTCTTCATTCCTCTGCTCATTAGTTCATGCTCTAGATCAGTGTTTCCCAACCTTTTTCCAATTGTGGCCCCCTCTGACCTTGTTTCCTTCCTGTGCCCCCCCCCCCCCCGGGTGTAGCCAAATAAGTAAAAATCAATACAAATCTGAGGTTCTGTTCCCACCCCTAACAAAAATCCTGGCTATGCCCATGCCCCCCCCCCCCCGTCTTACTGGTAGAAAGGTAGCTATTTAAATGTTTTCTTTGTAATTTATACAAAATACAATTACATAAAATGATAGGAACATAATGAAACGTTGAAGCAGAAAACCATAGAATCATGGAAGGGACCCCATGGGTCATCTTTCCTAGTGCAACTCCCTGCAATGTAGGAAACTCAGCTAAAGCATCCATGACAGATGGCCATCCAACTTCTGCTTAGAAACCTCTAGGGAAGGAGAGTTCAGAACCTCCTAAGGGAGATCCATCTTCCATGTATTAAAAAAAAGTAAACCCCAGTTATTTGACACACGGTAAAACCTACAGATACAGTCCAAAAGGTGCACAGGGAGTTCTGTATATATGGGAGTATTTTAAAAAGCAAGTGGTCCTAACTGATCTACTCCAAAAAGATCTTGACATCTGGAGGAGCCCTGGCTGCCTAGATAAAACTATAGCCTCACACACCCTTACCTGGGAGTAAGGCCCACTGAAAGTGTGGCTTCTGAGTAGACAGCTATTTACTAGGTGCACGTCAGCAGCACCAGACTTGAATAGGTGCTGGGGTCAATTTCACCCCATGCCTTGCAGAGCCAGGCTAACGCTGCTGATGGGCCCTTTTCTCCTCTGCAACATCCAAAGGCCCTGATCCACTAAGTGCAGGGGTGGATGGCACCCTGACGCTCTGTGCCTTGCAGTCAGGCCCAGGCTGCCACCGGGCCCAGCACTGGTGGCAGCAACACGCAGCTCTGGCTTGCCCAGCCCTACCCGTACCCCAGCACCGAACTTAACCTGACCTGGGGGCTCTGGATTGTGGGGTGTACTGGTCATAACGGGAGCCTCAGTGATCGCCCTCTCCCACTGGAAACAAACCAAGACTGCTCCAAGAAAATGCACGTGGCAAAAAGGAGCGCCAGGCCCTGGTGCCCCCCACTTATGATTGGCCAAGCGGAGAGCCAGCCAATCAGGACTTTAAAAATCAACAATACTTTTTTTCCTGTCGCCCCTCCCCCATTTGCTTATTTTTCACCTGTGGCCCTCTTGGAATATCCTGAGGGCCCCAAGGAGGCCATATGGCCTCCAGTTGGGAAACAAGTGCTCTAGATCAGGGGTCAGCAACCTTTTTCAGCCGTGGACTGGTCCACCGTCCCTCAGACCTTGTGGGGGGCCGGACTATATTTTTTGGGGGGGGGATGAACGAATAACCCAGAGATGCATTTTAAATAAAAGCACACATTCTATTCATGTAAAAACACCAGGCAGGCCCCACAAATAGCCCAGAGACGCATTTTAAATAAAAGGACACATTCTACTTGTGTAAAAACACTGATTTGCGGACCGTCAGTGGCCGGATTCAGAAGGCGATTGGGCCGCATCCGGCCCACGGGCCTTAGGTTGCCTACCCCTGCTCTAGATCCTAGTCATTGAGTGTTCTTGGATGGCCATTTCTTCACTTGAAATAGCCTGGCAAACCAAACTGCCACTCCCCTTCATCTGAAATGAGAAGGTGGGACACAGCAATTAAGGAGAAATGCGAGTGTTGCAGCCCAGCCTTCATTCCTTCTGGCGTGACTTCCCTGAAAGAAGGTGACAGGGAGAATAATTGGAGCGCACCAGTTAAAACGTGAAGTCCTCCTCTTGCTCACAGACTCAGATCTATGTCTTCCTCCCTTTTGAGCCGTTTCACAGCTCAGATAGGAAGGAGAAAAGAGATGGGGGCTGGACAATGCTGCTTTGAAGACTGGATCCAATCTGAGGGCTACCAGTTGCCAATCTCTTCTTTACATTCATCAGGGAGGGTGACGATATGCTATGGAAGACGAAAGGCGATGAAAAACCTAGAGTTGAAATAGGCGTCAACGTGAGCTAAGAAGCTATAATTGGTGTAGGGTTGTAAGGATGCTGCAATGGGTAAGGAGGAAATCGGTTATTTGAACTTCATTTCTTAGTTTCAAAAACAACCAACTTCAATTTTTTAAAAAAGATCCCCTATGAACATAAGTGGAATAGGACTGTTGCCATTTCCTCTGGCCTGACCAACTTAGAAATCATGGCGATACAAAGAGATGTCTAATTTCCAATGAATACAATGGACTGTTTTCAAGTTCGGTTCTCGTTATACTCTTACCTTGGGAAATAAATATAGAAAAATAAATCTGTTTTTAAAACATCTCTGTGCTTATCTTCTGCTTCAACAGCACCAAAAACAAAAAAACAAACCATAATATGGAGGGTGCCACATAAAACTTACCCCAAATTTACTGTCTTTAAAAAAAACAAAAAAATTTGTTTTAATCTTTCATTGGTTGGATTATAATAATGATAAGCTCTATAATAGGAATCGCCAAACCTCACAGCAATGAAATGAAACTACAACCTTCCCAAAAAAGTTACATTTTGCAATTTTATGAGCAAATAAATACCCTCTTCAGCATGTTAAGATGGTCATTCCTTGTTTGTCTTTTCTTCTTTTTAAACTGAAATAAATCGGAAAAGTATATATTCTACTCTCCAATCCTATAGTTGCAACTTCAGTAAATGATTGCATTTGATCTCATCATCAGTGATTTAATTAAACAAATACATTTCTATCTTTTCCCCGGTTTAAAGTAGCAAGTACAGTAGCTTAAAGCCTTTACAGGTGTAGCACTGATACTTTTCTTTTTAAGAGAACAATGATATTATACTTTTCTTTTTAAGAGAACAATGATATTATACTTTTCTTTTTAAGAGAACAATGATATTAGAAAGTAAAAAAATAAAAAAGTCTATTATAACTTTTCTATGTTGTTAACACCACACCATAAAGTATCGATTTATAGGGCAATTAATAAAGAACGTTCTTTCCAGAAGGGAACATGTATTTTGCTAAGTACTGTACTTCTGCCTTGCAAATGGCTATGGGCAAATGTTATTTCTGTTCTAAGTACTGTTTTAACTTCATTTTATGTTCCGAGTTAAAGAGCAGCTTGGTGTTACGGATGGCCATAGGTTGCACTACAGCAGCTTGTACAGGATCTAATAATAATTTTATTATTTACACCCCACCCATCCGCCTGGGTTGTCCCATCCACTCTGGGTGGCTTCCAACAAATACAAAAGCATAATAAAACATCAAGCATTTTTTTTTTAAATTCCCTATACAGGGCTGCCTTCAGAAGTCTAAAAGTTGTAGAGTCACCAAGTGTGTGTAACAGACTCACTATACTTGCTTTGTGTAGCGGCTCGTATTGGTCCATGAAATAGAGAAACCTTTTGGCCCACTAAGAAAAAAAATGTGTATGTTCACTGGTTGCTGAAAAGAAGGTGTAAAAGGAAGACCAGGGATAACATACCCTCCAACATTTCTCTGATGAAGATTGGAGGAAGGCAGAGAGCCTTCCCGGTAGTGGCACCCGCCCTATGGAACGCCCTCCCATCAGATGTCAAGGAAATAAACAACTATCTGACTATTAGAAGACATCTGAAGGCAACCCTGTTTAGGGAAGTTTTTAATGTTTGATGTTTTGTCGCTTTTTTATTATTATTATTATTAATATTCTGTTGGGAGCTGCCCAGTGTGGCTGGAGAAACCCAGCCAGATGGGTGGGGTATATATTATGATTATGATTATGATTATTATACGTCCTAAGAAAAAGCTGGGCATTTCAGGATCACATCAGAAATCGGGACGGCTTCTGTAAATCTGGGACTGTCCTTGTAAAATAGGGGCACTTGGTGGTCCTGGGATAGGTAAAGGTAAAGGGACCCCTGACCATTACCGGTAGGTCCAGTCGTGACCGACTCTTGGGTTGCTGCACTCATCTCGCTTTATTGGCTGAGGAAGCCAGCGTACAGCTTCCGGTTCATGTGGCCAGCATGACTAAGCCACTTCTGGCGAACCAGAGCAGCGCACGGAAACACCGTTTACCTTCCCGTTGGAGCGGTACCTATTTATCTACTTGCACTTTGACGTGCTTTCGAACTGCTAGGTTGGCAGGAGCTGGGACCGAGCAATGGGAGCTCACCCCGTCGCGGGGATTCGAACTACCGACCTTCTGAATGGCAAGCCCTAGGCTCTGTGGTTTAACCCACAGCGCCACCCGCGTCCCTGGTCCTGGGATAAGGTAAGGTAATTGTTGCTCAAGAGACTTTACTATTCACATTTAGTAGGCACAAGTTATCAGGCTTCTCAAGACTGTCCAGCAGTTTATCCTTTTGAGCCTTGCAGCTCTTTAAGTAATAACCAGGAATTTCAAGGCCCCCTTCACGGAATTTGTAACTCTTTCTTTCTGGGGTAGCGCTTTGCTCTCAAATCGCCTTCCTACAGTTTCAATGCTAGCCGCCAATCTAAGTTGTTTCTCTCACCTTTTCCTTCCTTCCTCTTCAAGAGACAGAATAGGGCATGTGGAAGAGTTCGCATTGTGCAGAGTCTCAAGCAGTCCTCAGATTGATCCATCACAACAAAAGGGCAGCACATCTCAGGGGCAGAACACAACTGTGTTTGTTAAGGTGTCTTGTAAGCCAAGGGCATGCTGTTGGAAATATTTCCCTTGCGCTCATGTACACACACACACACACACGAACGACATATTATTGACTCATAATTACTAAATATAAAACTGGGACTTTCAAAAGCATTTAATGTCCCCCATCTAAAACTGTCAGGAAGAATGGTGATGAAACAGTCTTCTTCCTTGGCGACCACTCGTAGCCGAGTAAGATTGTCTTCCTTGAACACGGTTTTAACAATGAATCCTTAAGTGACTGTGGAGGCCAATTCTGGATCCACACGTCCTTCCACAGTGGGAACAAAGGTTTCCGGGCGGGAGTTCATCATGGTGATGGTTTGCCAAGCATGCCTTCCTCTTAGCACGTTTCTCCCTTTCATCCTGAGTTCAAGTATCTTCAAAGCCCATGACACCTTTGGTAAAGGCTGTTCTCCCATTGGAGCGCTCGCAGGCCAGTGTTTCCCAGTTGACGGTGTTTATACTACAAGTATACCAGTACATCGGCCTTCGCCAACCCAGTGTCCTCCAGGTGTTTTGGACTACAGTTCCCATCAGCCTCAGCCATAGTGGCTGGGGCTGATGGGAGTTGTAGTTCAAAACAGCTGGAGGGTGCCAGCTTCCTGTTCTTCTTATTTGTTAAACTTCTGTCCTACATTTCCTCCCAAGGAACTTTGGGTAGCAAACAACTAAGTAAATTTTTTTTTTTTTAAGAAAGCATATTTAAAGTGTTATCTAGAAACACTGCCCCAAGGGGGAGAGCTGCCTCCCTACACCAAGTAAATAAATAAAAAAATACTTAACTAAAAGTAGAAATAATCAGAATATTGGAAATTGAAATGCTTGAGGAGGTCACATGGATGCTGCTGCAGTGGATTCTAGCGACGCAAGTGGCACCCACGAACTGAACAATCGCGTCGCACGTAGTTCGGTTCTGGAACAGGACAGGTAGGTGCCCTGGCGGCCCCCCCCCCCCAAAATCCTGGCTGCACCTGTGCAAGAATCATACCACTAGGCCACCTTTAAATTATTTTAAGATAAAATAGAACTAGAAACAAACCCATTCTCTTCCCCCGTCTCCCCACAAGCACAGCTTGTGAGAGATTACGGAGGAAAGTTTATTCCTTTTGCTTCCTCCCACACAAAAAAGCCCATGAATCTATTTGTCTGCAACATGGCAGGCAGAATCCACTCTAGAGAGACTCCAGTGTCTTGTAAATTTCATCCATTTTGGTCCAAAGGGGGGAATATTATTTTTATATTCTTCATAATGGTGAATGGGGATAACAGTGCTTCATTTTGTGCCGAGAGGCTCAGAACCCAAAACACACATCAAAGCAGAGAGAGCCGCTTGGAAACAGATCAGAATTTTTAAAAATTGCACAAGTGCAGATTCCAGGCAAATCCTGGCGCTAGTGCACACTTCCATTATACAGTGGGAAATAGCTATTAACCAAAAACTGCCAAGGAAAGGTTGAGAAACGGGTTGAGAGGGCTTCCTTTCTCCTTCCCACACATTGCATTACATTGAAGGACGTGTTTGGTATGGCTTGTGACACAATGAATGTGTTTGCAGCAGCAACAACAAAATGCCAAGCAAAAAAGGAAACCCAATGTACGAAAACAAATTTGAAGTGAAAAGCTGCAGAACTAGAATTCACTGGATGATTCTGCCATTGGAAAAAGAAGCTGAACAGAACACATATTAGTGGAAATAAATACAAAGAATGAATTGCATTAGGGGTAATTGCTTTGCACAAATATGTATATTAAGCAAAATTGCATCTCAAAATGTGTCTATTAGGAGAAATTTGCCTTTAAATGCTGGTGAAGTTTCATGAAAACTTTGGGGGGGGGGGAAGAGACAATAATTACAAACTGATGCAGAAATGTGGAGAACTGAACTTTGATTAGAAAAATGAGAAACTTGGGGGGGGGGGGATGACCCAAATGTCCCATTCCCTAATCTAAGGCCAAAATCTCATCTCCCAGCAATAAACATGGAAAGAGCAGCTCAGTCTTTTTCTGATTACCACATCTGCATTTCCTGTGTGGGGGAAAACAGCCATTTAAACATTTTATTCGTGCATTCATTTCATATATTTGTATCCTGCTCTATCAGTCCAAAGGGTTTCAAACATAGGTGTGCCATGCTCAATTGACAGAACTGCACCTATACTTCCCCATGTAAGTTTGGTTAATTTTCAACCCTAAATTCAGAAAGGAAAAACCTGCATGTCAGCTGGGGTCATTCAGCGGCGGAGGAAGCTGCTCAGGCGCCTGGGGCGGCACACCCAGGGGAGGCGCGAGCCACCCATAGGGGCAAGGTGCACCACAGGGCCTCCAGAGTCTACCTGCCTCCTCCCACTCAGCCGCCCTACAGCTGGGGGGGAGGCAGCGCACACCCATGCCACCATGTCACTCCCAGGAGAGATGTGTGGCTTGGGTGCGCTGCAGGCGAGTGCCACCCGGCATTTTGTCACCCCCCTCAGTGGTGACACCCGGGGCAGTCCACACCCACTGCACCCCCTTCCTCTGCCCCTGGGCTCATCCCCCCAGTACAGTGGTACCTCGGGTTACATATGCTTCAGGTTACATACACCAGGTTACAGACTCTGCTAACCCAGAAATATTACCTCGGGTTAAGAACTTTACCTCAGGATGAGAACAGAAATCGGGCAGCGGCGGCGCAGCGGCAGCAAAAGGCCCCATTAGCTAAAGTGGTGCTTCAGGTTAAGAACGTTTTCAGGTTAGGAACGGACCTCCAGAATGAATTAAGTACGTATCCAGAGGTACCACTGTATATCGTTTAACCCATGACAAATCATAGACGGCTGCTCCATGAAGAAATTCATCCATGGTTGAAACTGAGTGAACTCTCACCTTTCTTGGTCTACTTGTTACAATCTGGTAGGGTTTATGCTACTATAAACTGTTTACACCTATGGTGCTTGAAACGTCTTTCTCCTTTTTTCCTGCTGAGCATCAAACAACATTCTGTTGCTCTCTCCTCCTAGTCCAGGCATAGGCAAACTCGGCACTCCAGGTGTTTTGGGACTACAACTCCCATCATTCCTTGCTAATAGGACCAGTGGTCTGGGATGATGGGAGTTGTAGTCCCAAAATATCTGGAGGGCCGAGTTTGCCTATGCCTGGACTAGTCTATAGGTGTCACTGAGGTTCTGAAATACTGGGTGCAGTTTCAGTTGGCTGCCGTTCCAATAGCTAAGTGGTACAGCCTCTAGTTCTTAAGGAGAAAGTCTTCAGGCTCAATCTGCAGCATCTCTGGGTAGGGCTAGGAGAGACCCCTGCCTGAAACCCAGGACAGCCTCTGCCGGTCAGTGTAGACTATATTGAGCTAGATAGACCAATGCTCTGACTCTGTATGTCAGTTTTCCGTGTTCCTAACTTTAACTGCAACACGCAACCTGCACAGAGGAGATTCATGGTCCGCTGTTTTAATCAAAAAGAAACATTCATCTTCCAAATCTCAGAATGGAGAGCTAAAATCACAGCTAAAGCATTCCTTCTGTGCAGCAAAGCCCTGCTAGTTAGAAATTTCATGGAAGCATGTTCTTCCCCCCAGCTCTCCCCCAGGAACCGTTCATTCAACACGCACAATAATGATTGTTCCCTTTACTAAGGCTGAACACAATAACCAGATCTTTATAGAGGATAATTAACAGCCAGCAGTAAGTCTTAGCATTAATTCAGTTGAGTATGAATGACTTATGAAAATTCTCTTTGCTGTCGAAATAATAGGCTATCATACCATTCACATATGTTTGGCTCTTGTGCAATATTGTATTTAATGGATTTCATAATTCAATATGAGGAATTAAATGGGCAATGATATGATTTTATGTACATTCGTATTTATAGAACTATTGATGAATATGTTTCTCCTGCTGTCTGTTCTTAATTAAATCTATCATTCATTTGTACTTGTCAGATAACTCTTTCCTGTCTTGCAATCTTTTAGCAAGGTTTTTGCACAAGGAGAATTGAGTTACAGTGAACCAGGAGATGCTCAGGGAATATTCCAGATATTGTGGAGGTCCTGGAGCTAGGCAGGTGTAGACCTTGGGGCATGGTCTGGAGGAAAGACTTCCTTGGTCCCCTCCCTTGTAGTGCCAGATCATCATCGAGTATTTTGTTGTCCTCATTTTTAAGCAAACAGACTTAAATATTTGCACCTCCTGGGCTACAACACGAACTAGAAAGTAATCATCAGATGTTGCACTTCTCTTTTGCATTTTGCCATTTTTATTATGTTTTTGTATGTTTTTGAAGCCACCCAGATGGGTGGGGTAATAATAATAATAATAATAATAATAATAATAATAATAATAATAATAATAATAATAATGTTCTCATCTCTTTAAAAATCCCATATTTAAGGATAAAATAGGCTCAGACATACATACACTTAGATAAAACATTTGCTGTAAATTTTGTGATAAACTTAAGTGCATGTTTAAATACACATTGTTGGGGATTTCCTTTCTTTAAAAACATGCACACACATACTTATTACTACTACTACTACTATTATTGAATTTATATACCGCCCTATACCCAGAGGTCTCAGGGCGGTTCACAAAAAGGTCACACTATATGAAATAAAAATGAAAACAGTAATCCAATAACACCCCCCCCCACACACACACACACAAAAAGAGCCACATTTTAAAGGGTATAGGATGTTGATCAGGTCAGTCAAAGGCCTGGTTAAAGAGGAACGTTTTTGCCTGGCGCCTAAAGGTGTATAATGAAGGCACCAGGTGAACTTCCCTGGGGAGAGCATTCCACAGATGGGGAGCCACTGCAGAGAAGGCCCTGTTCTCGTGTTGCCAGCCTCCGAGCCTCTCAAGGAGGAGCCTCTCAAGGGCTTATGAATGAGCACGTGTGAAATTGCAATGGACCAGAAATAGACAGATCTGTCTACTCCTCCTGTCCTGTGTTTGACATGGCCCGCATGCATAGTTTCTACACAGGCTCATCCCAAGCCTTATCCTGCCTTCTGCCTCCCACTGCTACTGCTTCGTTGCAGCAGACGTAGGGAAAGTGGAGGTATCTCACTGAAAAGGAACAAAGCGCAGGTCAGTGCTGCATGCTATGGTGCCCCCTTCCTTCACCAGGCAGTTGGCAAATCTCACAATCCTCTGACAGATTGTAGCTGTGACCTGACCATGCTGTGAAGCATATTTGCAGCGAGAACGGATGCCGTTGATGGAGCTAGGTGGCATCTGCCTGCTAAAGCACTGCCTTTTGAAAGCAGTCACTAAAAACTAGCCTGTTTTTAACATTAAAAAAAAACACTTCCCTATACAGAGATGACTTCGGATGTCTTCTAAAGGCTGCATAGGTTACTTATCTCCTTGACTCGATGACTCCATACCCTCCAATGAAAACAAGGACATCCTACCATACCTTCCAATATATCTCCGAAGAAAATAGGGACGTCCTAAGGAAAAGTGGGACATTCTGGGATCAAATCAGAAACCGGGAAAGCATCTGTAAATCCAGGACCGTCCCTGGAAAATTGGGACACTTGGAGGGTCTGTTTAAATTGGGCGGGGGGGGGGAGGAGAGGTTCCTCTGAATTCTCTGGGGAGGGAAGAGGGAGAACACAGGTGCTACCAGAAAAAAAATGGGGAGGGTACAGAAGGAGTAAAGTACATTTCTAGGTGGGTGAACTGTATTGTACCTATTAAGATCTCTGAAGAGTATATGTTAATGATAGGAGTCCAACACTGAGGGGAGGCAAAGTAGAGGGGATAACTCCTTGTTTGAGGTGTGCTTGGCCCCCTGCTCCCCCTTTCTGGTGCCACTCATGGGAGGAAGGTGGTCAGTAGCCAAATATATGTGGTGAAAGGATACACCCCATTCATTTTCCTTTTCTGTCCCCTCTGCCCTACTCCCCCCACTCAGATCAGATCCAGGAATAAAACATGTGACATTTTCCAGGCCAGGAAGACGAAGGCAGCTCCAGTCATATAGTTCTTCCCTCAGACAGCTGACTATAGTTATAATTATAGTTAATAATTATAATAGTTAACATTATATAATTATAATAGCAGCTATTACAACTATTTCCCCATAGCAATTAAAATGTTTATGAACATGCTGTGACATCACAGCAGTTGAGCGAATGCTTCTCCGAGTATTTGATAGGCCGCCTAGAGCATTTTCGGGTGTATAAACGATGCATTCTGTTCCTAAAGGATTGGCAATCTAAACACTTATTACATTGACTGCTGTCCCAGTTTGAAACATATGCTCTGTACTTACAACCATGTGCCGCTGAATAAAATTGATTTACAGTCTATCTTAACAGTTCATGCAATATACTCTGTCTCCTAACCATTTAGAAAAACACAAGGAAGGGGAGACATAAAACGGATAAAGGCAAACGGAATAGCTCTCACAAAGTTAATAAACAGGAAGCAGTGCTTTTTTCTAACTATTCAAAGTAGTCACCTTCGCAAAGCAGAGC
Organism: Darevskia mixta; assembly: GCA_034641385.1. Classification (NCBI taxonomy): domain Eukaryota; kingdom Metazoa; phylum Chordata; class Lepidosauria; order Squamata; family Lacertidae; genus Darevskia; species Darevskia mixta. The sequence goes on from JAWWNH010000098.1 coordinate 2,093,240, forward strand.
ACAGCTCCGCCAAGCTCTAGAAATTAGTGATTTCGGCTGCGTTCTTGTGCACATTACCTGAGAGCAAGTCCCTTTGAACTCAACAGAGGTTAATTCTGAGAAGAACTGTGTAAGGTTGCCTGTTGATGGCTCATCGTAACCTGCACACATTTAAAAATAACTCTTAGCCCTTAAATGGATATGTTTCTATTCTATAATAAGAAAATAAATCGTGATCCAAACATAAACAGCAAACACCATGCACCATAATATTAAGGAAGCCGCACCAGGACTTTATTTCAGATGCCCGTTTAAGACCAGTCTCTTTACACAGGCCTTTTATACTGTTTTATGGGTGTGTGATGTTCACCGCCTAAACACTTCGTTTATTATGCGGTGCATAAGCCTATAAAATGAATGAGTAGAAAAGAAGAAGCTATTTTTTGTTACTGCCCTCCTTTCCGCTGACAGATTTGATGTTCAAACTGTGTTTTATTTCTGGGCTGGATAGGTACTTATTATGGGTGGTTTTATTAATGTTGCGGTTATACTGGAATGTTTGTATCGTATTTTATCTCATCCCTGTGGAAATTTGTATTTTGTGTACAAGCTGGCTTGTGAGACTTCTGTTCGTAAAGATGCCCTAAAAATGTGAAATATGCCCAAATCAATAAAAATACAATATATTGTCATATCCTGGTTTTTAAAAACAGGTCAGGACTACTGAAAAATCTGCATCTCTTGACTACATGCAGATTTCCACAGAATAGAAAGACCTATAGCACAATCTATAGCACAACTGACTTCAACAAGGCTGACTTCCAAATACAGTGGTACTTCGGTTTTCGAACCTAAGCCGTTCCGGAAGACCATTCGATTTCTGAAACGTTCGAAAACTGAAAACTCAATACCCGACAGTGAGGCCTCAGGATCTTGCACTCAGTAGAAGCCATGTTTCATGTTCGACTTCTGAGGCGTGTTCGAAAACCGAAGCATTTACTTCTGGGTTTAAGGCGTTTGGAAACCGAAATGTTTGTCAACGGAGACGTTCAGAAACCGAGGTACCCCTGTATGTGTCAAAACAAAATAAAATATAAAAAAATTTCCTGTATGTGTGTTTAGCTGTAGGTTCCATTTATGAAAGACTCCATTTTGGATGTAGAAACTGCACACATTATCTAGAAACAAAGTCAGGGGGTTAGGTTGTGTGGATTTATTAATTTTTTTCAAAAGGAAGGATACATTGTTTTGCTCAGTGCATTAGGAGCATCACCTCAACTGTGTGAATAATTGCTCCACAGAAAGCATCTGAAGAAGTGTGCATGCACACGAAAGCTCATACCAATAACAAACTTAGTTGGTCTCTAAGGCGCTACTGGAAGGAATTTTTTTATTTTGTTTCGTACACAGAAAGTGATACAGTGGTACCTCAGGCTACAAACGCTTCAGGTTACAGACTCCGCTAACCTAGAAATAGTACCTCGGGTTAAAAACTTTACCTCAGGATGAGAACAGAAATCGTGCGGTGGCGGCGCGGCAGCAGTGGGAGGCCCCATTAGCTAAAGTGGTACCTCAGGTTAAGAACAGTTTCAGGTTAAGAACAGACCTCCAGAATGAATTAAGTTCTTAACCCGAGGTACCAGTGTACTCACAAATGGTGCTTACAGAAGCTGAAAGAATCCACTTTTTGAGGGGGGAAACTGTGGGAGCCTACTGAGCATCAGTCCTCTTGACAAGAGATGAGGGTAGCATGAGAAACTCTTGCTGTGACAATGACCAATATCACCTAGAACCAAGCACCTTTAGCATATAGCAATCTGTGAAGTACTTATAAGACCAGGCAAGATTACCTGGAGCATTACAGGAACCTGCTATCATCAAAAGATGTGTTAAATTACAGAACCCCTCCCCCCCCCAAAAAAAGCAGTGTGATTGTCTGGTAAGCACAGAAATGCTGAAAATATGCTACCGTTGTTGTGAGGGAGGAAGTCGCCAAATCAAAGTAATCACAGCCTGGTTCATGAGAACATTTGGATGGATTTGTATTCCAATCAGATTTGAGAGTCAGATTTCTGAAGTGTTCTGTAATGTTCTTTGTAGCGTTCAAGTGTTGCCGCTGAATTTTTATACTGTTAAGTAACAGACCAAAAAGAATGGGGAAAACATCTTTAATGTAAGTGTTTTGATTTTGCTCAGCTCAGACTGCAGTAAAACTATTGACTTATCTACACTTCGATAATGTTATTGGCTGCCGCTTGTAAATTCTGTTTGCCATGCGAGAGATGGCACAGGCCAATTCACTTGGAAACTCTGTGAATAGGTGCGTGTCGGAACTTTCTCTGTGGTTTATCAGTGCTATTTTTCTAGAAAAAGAGGTGCCAGAGCTCACCATGAACGCCTCCCTTGTTCTCTTATCATGGCAATAGCGCCCACCTGAGAGGTATTGGAACTGAGTTCTGGTAAGTTCCACCTGAAGAAAAAGTCCATCTGTAGATCATTGCATAAGTGGAAAGGTTGGCATAACTTAATATGACAGGAGACCCTCCATTTTGAATTTTCCTGACCCTGGTACCAGTCTGATCTCAAAAATTTATCCTGGAAGACATTTAGAAATATCCTGAGCTCCTCACACCTTATACAGTATAAGGATTGGCACATGTAATTCAAGCTACCATTAAAATCTGCTTAACACCTGAATGGATGCCATCATGATAATGGTGGGATAACTTTGAGACAGCAGCCAGACAAGCATGGCCGGTTTTGTCATTTTCACTAAAACCATGTTCTTTCCACTGTTAATTAAGCAAGATGAGCAAAGTGGGAAGGAAGCAGGAGACTCTGGGATACAATAGCACAAGGAAACTCCGAAAATTATAGGAACTGCTCATCTCAAAGCCCCCTCCCTTCTCCATTGGAATGCACTGACTAAAAATAGTATGAAAACTCTAGTTTTTGAATGCTTAGTTACCTCACAAAGCTCCAACGAGAATTCCTCAAGGAACCCACACCTGCGTCACATTAAGGACAGGTATACCCTCCCTCTCTCCCACCCACCATTTTAAAACTTTCTATTAGGATGAGTTCTGTGGCAGAATTGTCACGTTCACTTCTGTCAGCTTACGAGAATAGTTAGAGATGCTTTCACTCTTTAGATCAAGGTTCGTATGTATTGCAGGATTTTGCTGCCTGCTTGAATTGTAATGTTGCTGTCTGAAGCGGCATTTATCTATTCTGTCACTTTCATGTCCTATAATAAACCAAGCTTTCTTTATGCCTTTTGTGGGGGAACTTATTTTGGGCATAGGATAATGTCAGTCGGCAGAGAAACCAACCCCCACGGCAGGTTGCCAGGAACGGACAAGACAAGGAAAAGTCCTTACCACCTGTTTTTATTCAATATTCACAGAGGGTTGGAAATGCAGCCTCTCGTAATAATGACGTCCTGAGTAAATCTCCACCCCACTTTTCTCCCACTTCCTCATTTGTCAACAGCACCACCTCCTTTTACAGTTGCCGCTTAGGACCATCTGTCTCCGAGCTCTTTGCTTTCCTACTTTCAAGGCCCGCCATGTTCTGGGAGATGGTGGGTCTGGAATCCTTTCTAGTGATAATGTGTCAGCCAGCTGCTCCGTCTCTCCCCCCTCCTCCTCTCCCATTATTTACCAGCTTTCCCCCTCATCTGCCTCTGAGCTGTCACCTCCCTCAAACCCCTGTTGTAATTCTGAACTGTCTTCTTCTCTGGAAGGGTCAAGCTGGGAAGGCGGTCTCCACCATTCCTCCTCTGCCCAGTCCCTGACAGATATGGATAAACACATATTCATAAAAGAACGCACGTTGTAACTCTAGCAAAAGATCCCAAACCTTTTTGTAGTGTGTGTATGAATACACAAGTGCTAGACACGCATGTGGGTTCAGCCACATACTTGTAACAACACCAGGTTTGTCATGAATGGTTGGGAGTGCAACATGGCTCAGTTCAAGTGTAACAGGAAACCATGGTTTTCTGCTATGTGAGCAAGTTGCAGCAAGCCTTGGTTTTGCATGATTCTTGCTCTCCTCTCATCCTCATTCATAGCCACACGGAGGAGAGCAAGAGCTCACACTTTAACGTTTATTTATAGGGGCGTATACTCTGCCCTACAAATAATCCTCAGAGCATCTCACAAGGAATCAAAATGACCACAAAGCAAATATAAAACAAAATTATTGAAAACAACAAAAGTTAAAAGTGCAATCTTTGTAAGCCATCAGCGGAACAAATATAAAAACAGTGTAAAAGTGATCAGCAAAGGTAAATAATTTGTGTTTAGAACCCTGGGGGAAGAAACAAGGTCTTAAACTAGCACTGAAACTACATCAAAGTGGGTCCTGAGGAGAGTATTCCATGACTGGGGTGCCACCACCAAGAAAGCCCTTTCCCCAGTAGCCACCCACCATAGATGGAGAGAGCACCCCAAAATGACCTCTGTTGATTATCTTACCCATATACAAGCAGACAAATTGGGAGACAATAGGTCTTTGCTATATTAAAAAAAGTTCCCCATTATATCCAAACTCAGGAAAGTGTGGTTTGTTTAAATGTGAGTTAGTTCTAAGTAGGATCAAATCACAAGTTTCTGACTCCGGATTTTTCACCAGCTACAGTTTAAACTAACTATGTTTCCCTCAGTTTGGATGCAAAGTTTGGAACCTAAAGCTTCCACTCTCCTCCCTATAGCCACAAAAAGAAATAATGGCTCACTGTGGCTTCTCACACAGTAAGGAAGGAAATCTTGTGTGTCAGTTTGTTTGGGGATTGCGAGGTTTACTTGATAAACCTGACCTGTCCAGGGTTCAAATTGTGAGGGAGGAAGCCCATTTAAGATATGATGGAATGGGCTGCCCAGTTAAAATTTTGTTTCATTTTTATCATATTACGTATTTATTTTCACTTTGTTTTATTACTGTTTAGGGAAGTTTTTAATCTGTGATGTGTTAATGTATTTTAATGTTTGCTGGAAGCTGCCCAGAGTGGCTGGGGAGACCCAGCCAGATGGGCGGGGTACAAATAATAAATTATTATTATTATTATTATTATTATTATTATTATTATTATTATTATTATTATATTACATTTTTAATTTTTGTAAACTCGGATAAATTGATAGAAATATCCATCTTTAAGCCCAAAACTAGCCATTTCTACATACAACCATCACATATGGGAAAATAAAAATATATTTAAAAAACAACAACCACTCAGGGACATTTAAAAGGTGACCGGGTGGGGGTGGGGGTGGTGGAGTTCCTGCTACCCAGGTACAGGGAATTACAAACTTCCATAGCAATTACTTTGGGTTGTGCTTGAAAGAATCAGGTAAGACATTGTTGCAATAGATTGCATTTTGCCATTTCCCTTCTCTTACTTTACAGCAAGCTGGGACATTTGATATCTTGATCACTTTGAGAAACTGTCAGCGAGTTTACACGGCCACCTAATTGGAGCTGCAAAATAGGTGGTCATTTACTCCTCTTATTATTATTATTTTTTAAAAAAAAACAGGCAGCCAAGGTATATTCTTCTGATTTTTTAATAGACACATCATGCAACATCATTCAAGAAGCCCCCCCCCCCCAGATCACCAGGCCATTACAAAACTGAGTTTGCTTTTGAGCCCAATATTTAATTGAGTTTTTGCTATTAACATTTGCCGACACTCGAACATAGGAAATGTCAACACGAAGCGGTAATGCCGTATAACGTAATGGATGCCTTTTGTCTATATTCTGCTGTAATGGATAGAAGACAGATGACAGCCTTACTTTTCAAATCCCTGCCATGTAATAGTATGATTTCCTCCCCCCGCCCTTCCTCCCCGGTCTTGCTTCTTGACAGCCTCTCTTTTAGTTGCTGTAAAGCAGACTCCGTATTTGAGAGACTGTGTGCATCTTTGTAAGTTAAAAATGGTTTCTCTTAAATGGCCTTCAATGGAGCGGAAAGCCAGTAGTCTCCAGCCTCATGTCAAGAATTACTGTCAAGAAAGTGGACCCTGGCGCCAATTACCTTGTCCTACAAATGTTCCATATTCAAATACGAAGGCAGCTTCCCCCGGCAATTCTGCTTTATGATAAATCGAAAGTTCAATAAACTGGTCGAAACAAACTGGTCTCGTCAGAACAAATGGCACTGCTAGTCCTGTAGCTGTACCTTGGATCCTGAACACCTTGGTACTCAAGACGTTTTGGCTCCCGAATGCTGCAAACCTGGAAGTGAGTGTTCCGGCTTGCGAACGTTCTTTGGAACCCAAACGTCCAATGCGGGTTCCGCAGGTTCCGATTGGCTGCAGGAGCTTCCTGCAACCAATCAGAAATCACGCTTTGGTTTCCGAACGTTTTGGAAGTTGGACTCCCGGAATGGACTCCATTCGACTTCCAAGGTACGACTGTACTCGTTAAGGGGCATTGATGAAGCCGCATTAGGGATTCCTGGTGTGGTTAGTGTTTATAAACATATGAAGCCACCTTATAGGATGGCCAGACCATTGGCCCATCTCAGTGGCCGAGAGTGGATCTCCAGAGTCTCTGGCAGAGGTCTTCTCTATCACTTGCTAACAGTGGCATGCGGTCAGTTGACTATGGGGTCTAGGCTAGTTCCCTAAATGTTCCCGTGGAGCCCCCCTCCCAAAGGAAGCTTCTACCCAGCTCAGGGAGGGAGGCACGATGCTCCAAAGCAGGGGTCAGCAACCTTTTTCAGCCATGGGCCAGTCCACTGTGCCCCAGACCATGTGGTGGGCACACGAATTCCTATGCCCCACAAATAACCCAGAGATGCATTTTAAATAAAAGCACACATTCTACTCATGTAAAAACACCAGGCAGGCCCCACAAATAACCCAGAGAAGCATTTTAAATAAAAGGACACATTCTACTCATGTAAAAACACGCTGATTCCCGGACCGCATCCAGGCCATGGGCCTTAGGTTGCCTACCCCTGCTCCAAAGACTCCAAGAGTTCTCCCGCCACCTTCCCAAAGCCTGCCTTACTTTGGGAAGGAGGCAGCAGGTCTCCAGCACCCTTTCAGAGGCCTGGTGCCTCCTTCCCAAAGCCCAGGAAGCTTCTGCCCAGCTTAGGGAGGGAGGTGCGATGCTCACGTGCATGAGGTCAACCTCCCTATCGCCCTCACAAGCTGCCACCTCTGGCCCTAACTGCTTCCTATGAAAAAATTCACCGCACGTCACTGCTTGCTTCCTGATCTTGTTGCAGCTGGAGATGCCTGGCCTGTGTGCTGAGCCACTGAGCGACGTATGGCCCATCCCCTCCTCGCCAGAGGTTTGGTGAGGATAGGTTACCAATTTGCAAGCACTGCGGCCTCAGAGAACCAACTGCAGAACCCAGAAAAGACAGCAATGGCATGCAGGCTGTGCGCCGGACACCGCAGCAGAGACTGCGATAGGAACTGATGTTTGCTATGTGTTGCATGCGAATGCATTTTTTTGTGTATTAGTTATTCCCCCCAGCAGCTGGGTGCCACCTAATTTAGGAATTCTGTCAGCACATCATGCTCTTTACAAGGACCTTTCTGACCAAAATGCAATGAATAGACACCTTTAAAAAGTGTGAGTTGTGATTTATGCAGAACAGATATACTTTAGGCAGCTGCTTCTAATAAGCAATGCCTGGTAACCATTCCTATGAGGGCAGCGCTGATGACTATGCAAACTGTAGGGCTGGGCAATATACTGATTTGTTGTTGTTTAGTCGTTCAGTCGTGTCCGACTCTTCGTGACCCCATGGACCAGAGCACGCCAGGCACTCCTGTTTTCCTTTTTTTTTTTTTTTAAAGTGATATTTATTAAATTTTATACACAAAAAAAAACACATAACCACAAAACTAACACCAACATACAAAACATAAAAATACAATACTACATTTATCATCTTTCCTTTTTTCTAATTCCCTTTACATTGCCCTTGAGCTTCCTCCTGTCCCTCCCTCTGTGATTCACTTTCCCATTATTTCCATTGGCAATTTCATTTACTAATTTTAGCTTATTTATCTCATACAATTATAACTTGCTCTACTATCCTTAACTTAAATCACAATTCTTGTTTATATTTACTTTCGTGCAAGCTTACATCTCTAATATTTATCTTAAACATTCTAAATTCCTTAAGATTCTTAAACATTAAACATTTCTAACTCTATATCTAGTTCCCTTCTATTTCAAATTCTCTACTTTTACTCTGTAAATTGCTATTTCTTTAACGTTATTTCATTTTATACTTTGTAATATTTCTTAAGATAATCTTTAAATTTTTTCCAATCTTCTTCCACTGCTTCCTCCCTCTGGTCGCGGAGTCTCCCAGTCAGTTCAGCGAGCTCCATATAGTCCATCACTTTCATCTGCCATTCTTCCAGGGTCGGTAAGTCCTTTGTCTTCCAATATTTTGCTATCAAAATTCTTGCTGCTGTCGTGGCATACATAAAGAAAGTGTGGTCTTCCTTCTGTATCTCCTGGTTGACCATTCCAAGCAAGAAGGCCTCTGGTTTCTTCACAAATGTGTTTTTAAACACTTTTTTCAATTCATTATATATCATCTCCCAGAAGGCCTTCAACCTTGGGCAGGTCCACCACATGTGATAAAAAGTTCCTTCCGTGTTGCCACACTTCCAACATTTATTGTCTTGCAAATGATAGATTTTAGCAAGCTTTACTGGGGTCAAATACCATCGATAGATCATCTTCATGATATTTTCTCTTAGCAGATTACAAGCAGTAAATTTTATTCCTGTCTTCCAGAGTCTTTCCCAGTCCGCCATCATTATGTTATGTCCAACATCCTTAGCCCAATCTATCATTGCCGATTTCACAAGTTCATCCTGTGTATGCCATTTCAGCAACAAATTGTACATTCTAGACAAATTTTTTGTTTTTGGCTCTAACAGTTCTGTCTCCAGTTTTGACTTTTCCATTTGAAAGCCGGTCTTCCTGTCTTTCTTGAAAATTTCGTTAATTTCATGGTATCAGGCACTCCTGTTTTCCACTGCCTCCCGCAGTTTGGTCAGACTCATGTTGGTGGCTTCGAGAACACTGTCCAACCATCTCGTCCTCTGTCGTCCCCTTCTCCTTGTGCCCTCCATCTTTCCCAACATCAGGGTCTTTTCCAGGGAGTCCTCTCTTCTCATGAGGTGGCCAAAGTATTGGAGCCTCAGCTTCAGGATCTGTCCTTCCAGTGAGCACTCAGGGCTGATTTCCTTCAGAATGGATAGGTTTGATCTTCTTGCAGTCCATGGAATATATCATATATCATATACTGATATATCATCCCAAACCAGTTTGAAGTTGGTTTCATGATTTTTGACCTGGCAGTATATTGTGAATCATGATGCACGTGTGCATGCTATGCAAAAAATCACAACGTAGGAAAAACCGTGAAGCCAGCCAATGCTTCTCTCGATTCCTGTAGGCCCTGCTAACTCTGCCAGATCTGCTCTCCTCTGCCTCCTGCAGGAAGCAGCAAATCACAAAGAGCAGGCACTGGTTTTTCTATTGCTGGCAAACCTGTGAAGGCAGCCAATGCCTCTACATAGCTCCACCGTGATTTCAGACATTGTGATATATTGGTATATTACGATGTTTAGCTGGTGATATATCACGATGTTGAAAACCAGATATCACCCAGCCCTAGCCCCAACCTCTGGAGAAGTAAATAAAGTAGTAAGGAAGAAAACCTAACGGGCCAATCCACAGACCTACAATAGCTGAATAAAGACTGAGCATGCTCAGTGGATACAGAATACTGACCATCTTGTGGCAGGAAAACTGGCAGGGGGGTACAATGGAGGGCTTAACTAGCTGGTAGGAACCTTTTTCCCCTTCCCTTTTATTTATTTTATTTTATTTATTTATTTTTTACCTTTGTAAACCAAGAAAACTCCAATAATATATATATATTTTAAAAAAGAATGCAAAGTCATCTTATCAGAATCTGAAAATGCAGGCATGACCTTATATAATTTTAGAGTTTGTATGCAGCATCCCTCCACTCTGTCACAACATTTAAGTTCTATTTACAGAAAGGGCTCCTGAGCAACCGGCGACCACAAACACAAAAAACTGGAAGAGCAAATTTCCAAGCGGTCATTGCCGCCCAAAACATTGCATTGGTCAACATTAATCTTCTATGCTCCTGAAATTTGTAACATTGCAGCTGTGCAGGCCTGCTGTTCTGTGTTTCAGCCAGCCATCAATTCCTAGGGCAGAAAGAGAATAAAGACCTGGCACCCTGCATCATTAAGAGAAACTTCAGCAGGTATAGCTTGTCATGTTGTACCTCTTTTACGCAACTATTAAAGGTGTAGGAGCCAAAGTCCTCCCTATGCCCTACTCCAGTACACTCCAATCCATTCTGCCCCCTGAGCTGGCAGGAACCTTGAGCAATAAGACGTCACACGCCAACGTTTTGTTGCAAGTCCTACTTCGTAAATATTCAGCTCAGGTCCAACTTTTATTGCTTACGAACCAAAGACCTTTGCAAAAATTCATTCGGGCACAAATGTATGCAATAAATCACATTTGCAAATACAAATGCTGTTTATATACTATGTATATAAAAACATAGTGGATAGGTGCCAGAAAGGTTTTAAAAAAGAGTTAGCAATTTTAAAAAAAACGGGATGAGAAAAACAAGCAACGCAAAGCAATACAACAAATGATAAAGTTATAATCAGATCAGAGCATCACCATGACAACTCTGTATAAGCTATCTCTCAAAGCACTTTTGCACAGATCCTTGCAATCTCTGAAAGCACTTTTGCACAGATCCTTGCATCACCCAATACAAATAGACATCTTATAAATTACCAAAGTGTCAGTTATCTGTTGGAAGGTAATCTATCTTTTCAGGGATCATTTTTGAGTGTGATCCCATTAGAATAGTAATAATAATAATAATAATAATAATAATAATAATAATAATAATAATAATTTATTATTTATACCCCGCCCATCTGGCTGGGTTTCCCCAGCCACTCTGGGCGGCTTTCAACAGAGCATTAAAATACAATAATCTACAATAGTACCTAGAAACTTAAAACAGGGGCCTGAGCAAGCATTCCAGTACAGAGAGCAGAGCCTGCCTTAGATTATGTCGAAGGTACAGTAGATGCTGGGGAAGTAAAACCTCCATGCACTAGAAATCCAAGGGAGGGAGAAAGAACTAACTTGACGATCTCCCTCTTTGAAAAAAAGAGAGAAAGGCTTAAGGAAAGGGGGTGGAAGGTCTGATTTGGGACTGATAGAATAAGTGTATTTATACACTCCCCCTTTCAGAAATAACCCAGATGCAAGCAAAGCCTGTAACCAGCTTAAAATCCAGATTCTCTGGGAAAACTTGCTTACCAAAAAGATCAGAAGATACGAAGAGCATTACAGTCAAGGGTTCTTGGAAATTATCTCCTAATACCTAGTTGAAGACAGAACTAGTCTGTGGTCTCCCTCTAGCTTGAACCTCTTAGTGGGATTTAATGCTGACAAATCAAAAAGGGGCATACCTAGAATTTGTTCGCTTCTGATAAAGGGGGGAAAAAACAAACCGGGAAATCTTTATCATCTTAATCAAAGGATCTGCCACCCCGAGCTGGGTCTGTGTCTTGTCCCTTGGCCCCGGGCGACTCCTGTGCGCGAGAGGTTAAGGGTTTGTTAAAGCATATCGGTTTTGATTAAGTGTCACACATGGTGTAAAACGGCCTCTTTATCGTCGTGAGGGGAGGTTGGGAGGCCAGGCAGTGCCTTTTTGTGAGCTTCTAATATAAATTAGATGTCTTAGGTAATGGGTGGTTTTCAAACAGGATTGATCTTCTTGTGGTCCAGGGAATGTAGGTGTGTTTGGTGGAATGTCACAAAAGCAAGATTCTTGGCACCTATACTAATAGGCTGGTTACCCCCTCCTTCTGGAGAAAGGACTTGAAATGTATCACATCGGAATCTCTCTTTCTCCCCTCCCCTTTCTAACTTTTTCATTTTCTTGATGTAATGGGCAAAGGTCTATGTCTCCTTCACTCCTTTAGTATTTCACTTCTTGTATCACTCAGTGAATCGTAGAGCCACTCCATCGGCACTTACAACTCCCCCAAACTTGCATGAACTTAAAGATGAAGCTATTACGAAGTAGGCTGTGTTATCTGCTTTTTAAAAATATCAATCTATATATTTCTATGTATTAAAAAAAAACAAAAAACCGACCACAGCCCCCCGCTGTTCACCAAAACCAAATGATTTCCATCCAGTGAGAATCAGAAGCACAGAAAGCGTAGAGATGCTAAGCGGTTAGAGATGCCTTGATAATAATACAGTAACTCAATGACATCTCTAAAGGCATGAAATGCAAGCGTAATCTTTATGGAGGAGGTATTCCACCTTGCTTTGTGCAGACAGTGGCCGTGGCTATAAGCATAAACTCAGCGGGAATCCGCAGTTCAGAAACTTGACCCTTGGACCTGAGAAAAGGAGGTATGTGTTGAATAAATGTCTCTTTTATAACTTACCAATATGATACAGAGCATTGGGGGGGGGGAATACTTTTCTATTTATGAGGGAGGAGGGGGAAGAACAAACAAAGAACATCTGCTTGAGAGTTGCAAACATGTTTGTGAATGGGAAATATAAACATGCATTGTTGCTAATTTGGAGCATGTGAATAGCTGACTTAACGGTGCGATCCTATGCATGTCAACTCAGAAGCAATTCCCATTGAGTTCATGGGCCTTGCTTCGCCTCCCTGGGTGTTTTGGCCTTGAATTCCAATAGGCCTCTTGCTTGCCTGGATAGAGTCTATCTAGAACAGGGGTCAGCAACCTTTTTCAGCCATGGGCCGGTCCACCGTCCCTCAGACCATGTGGTAGGCCGCACTTTATTTTTTTTTTGGGGGGGGAGGAGGGGAACGAATGAATTCCTATGCCCCACAAATAACCCAGAGATGCATTTTAAATAAAAGGACACATTCTACTCATGTAAAAACACCAGGCAGGCCCCACAAATAACCTAGAGATGCATTTTAAATAAAAGGACACATTCTACTCACGCTGATTCCCAGACCGTCTGCGGGCCAGATTTAAAAGGCAATTGGGCCGCATCCGGCCCACGGGCCTTAGGTTGCCTACCCCTGATCAAGAAACAACATAAATGTAATGTAATGTAAAATATACATTAGGGGCTCCACCCACTTTTGTCTTTGGAACCACCCACCACTAAATATTGCCCAGAAGACAATGTAGCCCTTGGGCGGTGAAAAAAGCTTCCAGTTCCTGGTGCATAGGATTAAAGTCTGCTATAATTTGTCGTTTTTGGATTTTCACTTGGTGCCCCTCTGCTTATTTATCATTATTATGCCAGGGAGGGGTGTCAATTATTTCTGTCTGCCTTCTCTGTGTGTTAGAAGCCTAGCCCCCAAGTCCTCCTCCTTCAAACACGGTTGTGCTTTGAGAAAAATACATGTCAGATAATAGTTGAAAATATAAGATGGTATTGCACTATCTGGTCACTCGTTGTGCAAAAAATCAAGTTATCCAAACATAAAGAATTATGACCAAACCTCGCTATACACACTGCAGATTCAGATATCCAAACAGCCAGAGTTTGCCCATTTCCTTGTTTGCGTTTTCGCTGGTCCGCAGCAGCCATTTTCAGGCAGGAAACCATGGACAGAGGGAGGGAAGAGAAACTGGACAAATTGGGGAACAGGAGAGATCAGACAAATCAATTGTTCCTTTGTCTCTCTTTTGCCGATTGGCTGAAGCTATTTCAGGAAGAAACCATGGAGGGAGTGGGGGGGGAGATCACAAGTTTGGAATGCTGCCATAAGGACATAATGGAAATTGCTAGCTTGTTATAATGCTCGGCTAGTAAGATAACCTGAGGATTTATTATTTTTAAGGATGGGGGAAGGTGTTTTTTTGTTTTTTTTAAATGAATTGCAGCACATCAGAAATGAATAGATCTGTATATTTTAAAAACAAATTGCATATCCTCCAACATTTCTCCGATGAAAATAGAGAGTCCCATTCCATAATGATAATTTTACTATTTATACCCCACACATCTTACTGGGTTGCCCCAGCCACTCTGGGCAGTTTCCAACATATATACAAGCATAATAAAACATTAAATTTTTTTAAAAAAACAACACTTCCCTATACAGGATTGCCTTCAGACGGCTCGGGGGTTGGATTACTCCATCCCCTCCAACATTTCTCCAATGAAAATAAGGACATCCTAAGACAGTGGTGGCTAACCTTGGCACGCCAGATGTTTTGGAACTACAACTCCCATCATCCCTAGCTAACAGGACCAGTGGTCAGGAATGATGGGAGTTGTAGTCCCAGAACATCTGGAGTGCCAAGGTTAGCCACCACTGTCCTAAGGAAAAGTGGGACATTCCGGGATCAAATCAGAAATCGGGACAGCTTCTCTAAATCAGGGACGTCCTTGAAAAATAGGGACACTTATAATATCTGAAATTGAACTGTTCATTTTTCCACCGTCGCATTGCAAAACAAAAGGATTTGGAATCGTCATTTTCCTTGCACAGGGTTCACCACTATATGGCAAAAAAGGTATTGTTTTACAAAATATGTTTCTCTTACTATATCACAAGGGGGTAAAAGTTGGGTAGAGCTGTGTGAATCAGTCTGTAATCCATATCCCGCAAGTAATCTAAACATAACTAAGGCATGATGTTGCACCTATAAAAGAGGTGATCTAAGTAAAAACATTTTTTCCAGAAGTTGTAGAATGCAATGCCTTGAGTGGCAGGTGCTGAATAATTATCAGGGAAATGGCAGGCGTGACTGTCCACATTGGAAGGGTAGCACCTCTTTTTACAGTTAGTTTGGCCTTTGGGTTCATGGTGGCACTGCTTTTAGAAGTAACATTCGGATTTATAACTCCGGCCTCACAGTTCTTCTTTTTTAAAAAAATTTTTTTAAAATACTTTATTGATATCTTATATTAAAATACAAAGTAACACAACACATCATACAACCTATTTCTCAATCATTCATATACACAAAAAGAAAAAAAAAGACAGACCAAAATTACAAAAAAACCCCAAAGCTTTTTAAAGCTTAACACTGTCGCAGAAACTACTTCCGCACTCACAGGAAAAGCAGAGGTGGCAAATACCTTGGCAGAGATTTTCCAGCTGTAACAGAAAGGAGCACCGTGGAATTCTCCAAAGCAGACGCTAGCTGCATTTACAGCTGTTTCACTTCTGTCGCTGTATGAATTCTAAGAGTTTGAAAAGGCTAGGAATCGCTCTCAGCCATGGTTGCTATGTGATTTGAAAACTACACCTGTGATTGTGCGATCTCCAGCCAGTCGGTGCTGTGGATTCCTTAGGAAGACACCTCTGGGGCATAATTATTTCATATTCTCCAATCCTATACATCTAGTTTTTCCACTCATGGCAGCTGACGTGCCATTGCCCACATGTTCAGTTCAGCTTTGAGAGAGCTGATGTCTTTATAATTTATTGATCAGCCAACCATGTATTACTTACAATTTTCAGGCACTGCCTTTGTTCTTGAGAGAGATTATAGTAGCAGTCATGTGGTCATACTTAGCTTGACCCGAAAAGATTCTTTACCTCGGTGTGCTTTCTGATTTATCTCCTGCTGTGATAATATTATGATTCACTCATTTGGAGTCACTTTCGTACCTTAAACGGTCCTGTAAAACTCAACAGTACTGGAGATTAAAAACAAAACACAAACTAAACTAAACCATGGGAGTTTTTCTACGCTTTCCTGCTGGTTTGAGAAAGGGGGCAGGGGAGAAGAGACAAGAATGTGTAATGCGTCTACATACTTGGGTCTGCTGAGCAAAAAGGAAGATCGCCTCCAATTCAGTTTCTTCGTTCACACCTTCCAGATCCTTTGTTCAAAAGAGCATGAGACAGCTTTGTTAAGAACAGCCCCGACTTATAATACAGTAGCTGTTATTTTTGCCCTGAGCACCTATAGCTGATGAGGAAAATGGGCCTTAAAACTCTTAAATCAATATTTTGTTTCAATAAAATATATTATTCCACTGCATGTTTCTCATGCAACTTTTCAAGTGTGCAATGCTTGAGGATTTTGTTGTTCTTCAGCGAAAGGTGCAGTGATCTCTACTGCTAGAAAGTCAGGGGTCAGCAAACTTTTTCAGCAAGGGGCTGGTCCACTGTCCCTCAGACCTTGTGGGGGGCCAGACTATATTTAGGGGGGGTGAACGAATTCCTATGCCCCACAAATAACCCAGAGATGCATTTTAAATAAAAGGGCACATTCTACTCATGTAAGAACACGCTGATTCCCGGACTGTCCTTGGGCCGGATTGAGAAGGCGATTGGGCTGGATCCGGCCCCAGGGCCTTAGTTTGCCTACCCATGTAGAAAGTGATGGGAGACAAAGGAATGGGAGAGTCAGGATGGGAGTCTTTCCAGGGAACCAATGAAGCACTAGAATACTCCCAAATCCTGCTTCCCATGCTTGTTAAAGGATGTCAAACTCAGCATATACAGTGATACCTCGGTTTACGAACTTAATCCATTCCGGAAGTCCGTTCTTAAACCAAAACCGTTCTTACACTGAACCGTGCTTTCCCTAATGAGGCCTTCCGCCGCCGGTGCCCTTCCACCATTGAGATTCCATTCTTAGACCAAGGTAAAGTTCTCTAACCAAGACACTATTTCCGGTTTTGTAGAGTTTGTAAACCAAATCGTTCTTAAACCGGACTGTTCTTAAACCGAGGTATCACAGTAACGCAAATTTATTAAAGCTCTAATGTCACATCCTCTCAGACGGTATATAAAAATAAAAGCTCTCTTTTGTAGGTCTTACAATTGTGATAAATCACAGCTAGAGTAACTAGATCTTCTCAGGTTTGCGTGCTGTCCAGTTAAGCTTGGGGGCTTAAGTTGTTAGCTTAGATGACTGGTGCTGGACTGGACATGTAAGTGTTCCATTAAAGCAAGGGTAGAGAATCCTTTTCAGCCTTCAAGTGCAATCTTCTGGGGCCCACATGCCAGGGCTGGAGCAAGAGGCAGAACAACAGATGCCACTCTTAGCTCTGTAGACTACAAAGGCACGGATTTCTGCAGACACTCACACACATCTTTCCAGCCAGGCAAGCTGAAGACACGACCAGAGTTCAAGGACACATTTCACCAGGGCAAAAGCACACGAAGGTGTGAACAGGGCTGGTCAGGGGCCATGGCCGAAAAGAATACTGAGGATCAAGCAGAGATCCGGCGGGTCCTATTGTCCCACATTTAAAAATACAGGATATAGTTCACAGTGAACTAATGATTAAGCCACAAGGGGCTACTAAACGGCTCAGGACCGCAATACCTCAAGGACCACCTCTTCCCATATGAACCTACCCCGACCCTGAGATCATCTTCTGAGGCCCTCCTTCGCGTGCCCCCTCCTTGAGACGTTCAGAGGGTGGCAACATGAGAACGGGCCTTCTCTGCAGTGGCTCCCCGTCTGTGGAATGCTCTCCCCAGGGAAGTTTGCCTGGTGCCTTCATTATACACCTTTAGGCGCCAGGCAAAAACGTTCCTTTTTAATGAGGCCTTTGCTTCATCTTATTGATATCCAACACCCTTTTAGAATGTGGTTCCTTTTTTAGGGTGGGGGGGTATTGTTTTTGGTTTGATTTTATATGTTGTGGTCTTGTTTGTGAGCCGCCCTGAGACCTCAAAGTATAGGGTGGTGTATAAATTGAAATAATAATACCGTATTTTTCGGCGTACAAGGCGACTGGGCGCATAAGACGACCCCCAACTTTTCATGTTAAAAAACAGAGTTTGGGGTATACTCGCCCACCCCGGGCTCCATGGCGGCTGAGATGGCAGTGGCTGGAGCGGCGGGGAGAGCCTCCCCTCTCGCCGCCCAGGAGCCCGTCGCGCTCGCCGCCCACGCCCAGCCCGGGCTCCGTGGCGGCTGAGGCAGCGCACGCACCCAGCCAGCGGCGGGGCGGAACCCCGCATCACGTCGCGTGACATCGCCTGATAAAGACGACCCCCGATTTTAGAGAAGATTTTCTGGGATTAAAAAGTCATCTTGTACGCCGGAATATACGGTAGTAGTAGTAGTAGTAGTAGTAGTAGTAATAATAATAATAATAATAATAATAACAACAACATAGTCTATATCAATATGCTAAAATCTAGGAAAGAGGAAAACCACATGTGGTTTCTGAGGAATCTTGCCATCTTTCATTTCATAGTCCTCATATCAGAAAGGGGGACAAAGGCCTGCAGGTTTTCAGCTTAGAATCATAGCCTTGTAAAGTTGGGACCCCGAGGATCATCTAGTCCAGCCCCCTGCAATGCAGGAATCTCAATTGAGAGCCAGTGTGGTGTAGTGGTTAAGAGCGGTAGACTCGTTATCTGGGGAACCGGGTTCGAGTCTCCGCTCCTCCACATGCAGCTGCTGGGTGACCTTGGGCTAGTCACACTTCTTTGAAGTCTCTCAGCCCCACTCACCTCACAGAGTGTTTGTTGTGGGGGAGGAAGGGAAAGGAGAATGTTAGCTGCTTTGAGACTCCTTCAGGTAGTGATAAAGCGGGATATCAAATCCAAAACTCTTCTCTTCTTCTTCTTCAATTAAAGTTTCCATCATGGCAGAATAGAATACAGGTGGGATCCACGATTTCAGCTTTAGTCGCTGCTTAACTAAACCACAGCTGGTACAAGTCATTCAGCACCATCAGACTCAAAGTGTATGGAATAGTTCTCTTTAAATCACTAGTCGACCGTTTCCCACTGACTTTGGTCGCTCACCCTCCCAGCCTCTGAACAAATCTGTGCCCGTTAACTTGCTTTTGTAAGCTGAATATTCACCATGGATGCAAAAGGCAGTTTGGCTGAAGACAAGTTAATTCCGTTAAGGTCAAAAGACTTCAGGGCGAGTTGCGTTGAAACTGTGGCAATATGAGAGCCTTGTTTTGCATCCTTGCAAAATGTTTCTTTTCATATTATGTTGGATTCTTGTATCAATGAGGATGCTCAAGCTGTGATGCCTTAAATGAGCTCCCTTCAAAGCTATAATAATACGGTCATGATTGCCCGGCAATTTCTGCTATGGGCAAAAGCCTTACCTGCTGAGAGCTGAGAGCCTTCTGCACTTTGCTTTAGCCCTGGCAGCTCAGGCAGAAAAAGCCATGAGACGGTAACCTGCTGGATAGCTTTTGCCACATGACTCTAGGCCACAGACTGGACGTTAAAAGCTATCTCAGCTACGCTATATTTCTTCTTTTCTTCTGGAAGTTTTGTTATAGGAAACCACAGCACAACTTATATAAAACTTGTATCACAAAGCCTTCTGTATTTGTCAGCAGTGTTAACAACTACCAGATCATTGGGGCTGTTAAAATTACTTTCATGGGAAAAATACTTTTTCTTTAAAAAATAAAAAAATTCCTTCCAGTAGCACCTTAGAGACAAACTATGGTATGAGCTTTCGTGTGCATGCACTTCTTCAGATACCTTTTTATTTAGATGTACTACTTACCCACAGGTATTATTGCTATTAGTGACTGCTTAGAACATACCTTTGTGTATTTTAGACTTTGAAAATACCGGTTTTATGATCCTATGTTTTTGTTCGTAAGCCTGCTTGGTACTTGGAAGAAATTAAACTACAGTGATCCCTCGACTTACGAATGCCCCGACTTCCGTATTTTTCGACTTACAAGGGATCAAAGCGGCCGCCGCTTCCGATTTTTTTGACTTCCGATCGGAAGCCGCGGCCGCTTTAGATAAGGATTTTTTTGACTTGCGAAGCTTTTTTCGAGGTACGAATGCGTTCTCCAGCGCATTCCTATGGGGAATCGACTTACGATTTTTTCGAGTTCCGGCGCTCCCGTCGGAACGGATTACATTCGTAAGTCAAGGGTCCACCCATCTCTGTACTGAATGGGATTGAAATGGAATTGCTACTTTGGGTTTTAAAACTAGGGTTTATCTCAAGGCTTTCTTAAGAAGATTGACTGTTTGGCTCCTGCACCAGGTAGGTCTCATGTCCAGTTCTCGAGTTACAAAAGATCAGGGGCAGGGAAAAAGAAGTGGTTAGGGTGAAAGCATCCCATCCCAGATCTTAGGAATGGATAACACATCTTGCCTGTGATGGCAGAAAGCCATCCTTGGAAAATGGACCTGGTGGCTGGTTAACATTCCTCCAAGGCAGCAGAGAACAGAGTATCTGGTCTGGGTAACAACAACAACAACAACAACAATTCTTTGTCCATCTGACTGGGTTGCCCCAGACACTCTGGGCAGCTCCCAACAAAAACACAACACAGCATCAAACACTAAAAACTTTCCTGAACAGTGCTGCCTTCAGATGTCTTTTAAAAATCGCAGTGTTGTTTATCTGTTTGACTAATGCTGGGAGGGCATTCCACAGTGTGGGCGCAACTACTGGAAAGGCCCTCTGCCTGGTTCCCTGTAACCTCACTTCTCACAATGAGGGAGCCACCAGAAGGCCCTCGGAGCTGGATCTGAGTGTCTGGGCTGGATGATGGGGGTGGAGACTCCCCTTCGGGTATACAGGGTCAAAGCCGTTTAGGGCTTTAAAGCTCAGCACCAACACTTTGAATTGTGCTCAGAAACGTATTGATGTTCTTACCTGAACCAAGAGAGTAGACAATGTTGCAATAGCACCATAGAGTTCATTTCAGGTCATAATGTTCACTGCAGTATATACAGTATATTTATTTTTTAAGGGGAGGAAAAAAATCAGACCTGTAACATGGTTTGTAAGAGAGCATGTTGGTTAAAAATAAATATATCTGAAAATTCTGTTCTTTGGAAATCTGTTAGGATTTCTAACTCTTAAGTGTGATCTTTCCCCTTTTTCATATAAATTGCTATTTCTTCCCCACAGTGACAAAAAAGACACCATCTGTATGACACACACAGATTTCCCGTATCAAATACCACTCAGGCACAGTTGCCAATATTTTACAATAGGTAGCTTTATGGCATCATGGACTTTGATCTAGAGTCTGGTCTGCTGCAAAGAGAAGCCTAAATGAACACTGCTAGAATAACAAGAGCAGGCTGGGTGCTTGTGACATCACTACTGTTTCCTATACACAAATTATGTGGGTCTTTATGGAAACATTTCTTCCAGGCTGAATGCCTGCAGATGTATGACTTGAGAAATTTCTGTATGTCTTGAGAATTTTTTCTTTATATCCCCTTGGGGCCTGATTAAAATTTTCACTCCAATGTGTATGTGTTTTCCCCCAAGTTATCTAAATGAACTGCAGTGCTTCCAGAGGCTGAAATGAACACATAGTTAAAACTTTGGTAGCCCATTCATCAATTCATTCTTCCACAACTCATGGACGATGACTTGACTACAGTTTCAGCATGGCACCGGAAATACCAAAACCAGGAAAGCAATGTAGCCTATTCCTTTTCAGTCCTGCTTCTCGAAGGGGAACACATCGCATTAAAACACTACAATTTGACTATTTTCAAAGAAAGCCATGCTCAAAATATTGTTGCTCAAGTGCTGAAAGTATAGGATTTAAGCACACAATCTTTGCCCTCTCTCAAAATCACTTAAACTGTGTATCTTTTTATCGTATTAGACACCCACTTGAAGGTAGCCGTAATCTACAAATGCATTAACTTTTCTGAGACAAATCATTGGCATCCTAATCATCTGATTCCAATGAAAGGCTCCCTCTTAAGATACAATTGCAGCTGCCCCACACTGACAGTTACTGTTTCATACACATCCCTTAAAATTCTGTAATCAGCATTCGCCAGGCGCCATATCACATTCAGCACACCACATTCAGTCAATACAGACATCCCCAAACACACAGAGGCTGGTTTTGTCAAATGTTTTATTGAGTGTAGACATCTGGAGTACTGTAAAACATGCATTATCTGTAGATTCAAAAAGGAGCAAGCCATATTGTCCTCACTGTCAAACATGTCAGGCTTGGCATATATGATGGAGATTAATGAAGTATCATGAGAGTAATATGGTTCCTGAAAAGCTCCTGCAATTTGGAGTAGTCTTAATCATTTGAAATGCAGAGCTGTTCACATTTACGTGAACTTGTACATTCACTGGAGGTGTCATAATTCAACTCAAAACAAACACAAGGGGTTTCATTTGTGGGGGTTATTTGTCCTTATGTATACAGATTTTTTTTTGTCTTCAAGATATCCCTATCTAAATAAAAAATAACCAATATGCTGTTTAAAGTAACAGAGTTTAATTTTGAGTAATGAACAGATCTGATATTCATTTCTTCTTAGGCTGTTGAGGTGTGTTAAATTTAAAGAAGATAACATCTCCATCTTCAACTATGTAATTTCTGCCTTGCTGTCTGTATTTCCCAGCAGCCTAGAAGAGATAGAAGAATAGATTACTGCATTAAAATGATGCAAGTATTAAAAAAACACTATTTTGAAATGCAGTGCGTATTTTGAATAAAATACTATCCGCTCAGAAAAACATTTGGTAGCTGCAAACTTCTTGACTTGGGCAGAATTTGATTGACAAATATATAATCACAATTTATTCCTCACTGCTGATAGTGAAAACAACATTGCTTTGAGATTTTCTCATGTAATGTCAATTGTGCATTTGATTTGGGTCCCTCAAAACAACAGCAAGGTGTTATTTTATTTTATATTAAAATAAACATAGCTAACAGAAGGTATTTTTAAATCCTCCCTACACTCCTCCTTAAAAAAAAAAAAAGAATTCTACAGTTTTCTGATAAACAGAAGAGCCAGCACTTTAAGAGTTATTTTCAATCAACAAGAGTAAATATGTCTTGACTAAATTGGTTAAGGAAATATATTTCTCTTCCCCTCTGTCAATGAAGCAGCGTGCAATTTAAAAACAGCCAATCCCCTTCTTTTCCCAAGGAAAAGGAGGGATGCGGAAACATCATTGGATCCAAAGAACTATGAGTGGAAGGAGAACTCTTCTGTGTTCTCTTGCGCTAAAATGAATGGGAGACATATTGCAAATACTATTTCACAATATATCGGGGGTGCATTATTGAATAGGAAACAGTGTATAATGAAAAAAACAGGTTCTTGTGAAGACACTCAAACCATAAATAGGTTTTGAGAATGAACATACACTGTTTTACATAGTTGAAAGGTACCTTGGGAGCCAATACAATATCACTTTCAGTTCTCATACTCTATGGCAGAGAGGGAAGAACTTACTGGGCCCTGTGATTCCTACGGCATGCTGAGAGGAGAGTATCAAATGAGGAACAGGCAAGGTGAGGACTCAACAAAGGAAGAAGCTTGGTTGGTGCAGATAATAAAATGGCATTTGTTATTTCTCCTGGAAACAACCCAACTTAAAAAATGGAAAGAGCAGAATAAACATCTTAATGTGATGTTGTTAAATACGTGTTGGGGGAAGTGTACCTGGGATCCAGTCTGTGTGCCAGTAATGGATTTTAAGGAAGCAAGTGGGCCAAGATCTACCTCGTGAGTTAGCATGGACAGGTTGTAACGCAACCAGAAGCAGATGAAAAGATTTGCATTAATAAATCCACACGGAGCCTGTCCACAAAACTAAATCACACACCTGCAATCAGTATTTCAGCAAATGAATTTATTATGCAGGACTGATTATTTTTTCTCTATGACCTAAATTATTTTTGCAAACGATTCTAAGTACTGAAGGGAAAGTGTGGACCGTTGCAAATAAGGTAAAGAGGCAAAGGAAGTGAATATAATTTTTTTTAAAAAAACATTTACAATTTAAAGGCAAAACTAGAAACAAGGCATTCTTATCCAGCAGTTTCCAGAGGCAACTTTTATAACACTCTATTGGCAGGAATGTAAGTAATACAAGTTACTGGCAGCTATGGGACTAGACAATAATAATTTTAAGACAAGTGTTCTGTGAAGCTAATGGCTTTTCAAAACAAGCTACTTCTTGTACTTCAGTGACAGGAATTTTAGAGATCTATAAACTTGCTACTATTGTTCTCAATCTGACATTATGCCATATTATACGTCCAACATGCTACATACAGGTTCTTGATTCGATACCCACTTACACGGGAGAAAGTCCCAGTGAACTCAGTGGAGCTTACTTTTTGAGTAGACTTGTACAGGACTACACTGAGAAGCATCTCAGAAACAACACATGACACCAGGCTTTCCCAACCGGGTGCCCTCCGGATACTGTTGGGACTACAAATTCCAAGATTCCTCACCACTGGCCATGCTGACTGGGACTGATGTGAGCTGCAGTCCAACAACATTCGGAGGGCACCATATTGAGGAAGGACGCACTATTCTATGAGCATTGGGTGCTGCAGTAGCTGCCTTTAACCCATGACAGCACATTTATTACTACAGAATGAGTCAAAGTTCTAACTGTTTTAAGTTAATAGTCTTCTACACATTTTATTGATAACAGGCATAGCAGTATTCCGACTGCGAAGACTACACCCATGCCAAAACTCAGGAGTGATTAGTTTAATTAGCGACATGTAGAAAATGCTCTCTACAAATATAAGCTGTGGTCATGGATAAAATTTAAGATTATACAATTTAACACTTGCATCTGGTGGCTCAAGAGTTCCAATACGTGGGCTTGCATGAGTGTGTTACAGCCTCATGTGACAAGCCTCCTTTTCCTATCCTTGAAACCATGTCAGGCAATGCAGAAGGGAAGTCCCGATCTCTCGTAGGGGTTGGCGACTGAGAGGCATATAAAAGTGTAAGGCAGGATCACTTGGCTCTCTTTATCTCATGCGTTTACATTCAGGTATAGATCCCAAGGTTCCTCGCTGTCTTGCTTCTGGGTTTGGCAACCCAGGAGAGCAGGAAGCACCCAGCTGGATGAGGCAACAATATTTTGTGCCCTTCTATAAGGTTTGGACTATCTGGCCAGGATGAGACCTATCAGGCCATCGCTAGGCAAGGCTTTTTGGTCAATCCTTCCTCTCTTTCCGAGGGTAAGAGGAGGAGGAGGATCTGAGAGAATTGGGGGTGGGAGTGGTGAAACAGTAAACCACAACAGGACCTGCTGGCAGCCAACTTTAGGTCCCACGAGTAAAACTAGCCGATGGCCAGGAAATTATTAGCTTTTCTGTTGCAGAGTCGCTTAATGTACAAGCATTCTTGGAATAAGCCTGTTTCGTTCAAAGTGTCTGTGTTTATTGCTTTTGCAAAGTGGGCACAGTCACTTTTAATGAAATACATTCTGACATACTAATACAAGTATTATGTATTTTAGCTACCAGTTCACAATTAATTAAAAGTGGCTGTGTTCCTTTAAATTCCCCAGAGGCCATTTAATCCATTTTCATTGCTATCAGAAACACTGACTGGGGGAAAAAAAATCAATACCCATTTGTGAGTCTTGAGTATGTATTAAACAAGACACGTCTAACCAGTTCATTTGCACTTGAAAGCAGCCATCTGTAGAAGCCAGCTTTGCCTAAGCAGATATGATTGCTAATAATGTGATATCCCTGTAGACTACAAAGCCCACACAGAGCTATTCAGTGTATAGTTCACAGCACTGGCATTAAATTAGTTATGCTGTACTGGTGTTAGACACACACAAAATAAACTTGAAAATCGATCAGCTTCATAACATACAAAGCAACCAACAGCCATGACCACTGTTGTTTCAGCCAAATCTGGGAATTCCCAAAATCAGCTTTGATATATAAACAGAAATAAATAGTGGCCTGTATTGTCTACAATCACAATCTGTTCCGATGCAAAGCCTATGAAAAGTGTAGCTTTCCCAAACATACACACCTAGTGCTCTGCATTTTTAAAGTGCACCTTGTTAAAAATTACAGAGGTACCTTGCACGCTTATTTATTTAACTATTCGGATTTCCAGCTTACAAATATTTTGAGATTTGCAGTTTTACCAGATTTCTTTAAGCAAGGCAAATTTATTCAATATTCAGATCAAAACACACAAAAATCTTCAGCGAATTTTAGGTGATCACAAGACACCTTTTATGAAATATTTTTCACATTCGTAACTAACAGCAATGTGCATGCTTTGTATAATTTATTATTTGATATTTGAATAAGCTTCCTGGCTTCAAAATAACATGAGATTTATTTATGGCTGCATTTTACTTGTTTGGCTAGAGCTCGATTTCACTTTTATAAGGTGGTTCGCATGCCACAACAAACCAATTATAATGGGATTCCCCTCCCCCGCATCACATACACTTCCCGGGGTTCAAACAGACCTATTAAAACCCTGCTGCTCAGCACAATCTTCTTTAGTGACACTACTGAGAATAACCTACATTTCAAATTATGTTACTGCATACCTTGAAAGCTATCAAACAGAAGACAATGAGATACAATCTTCTAAACCTTTTAATGCATTCTGATAGAATGCTTTGAATATGGCCAAATTTGAACTCTTTTCTTCTTCCCTTTTTACAGTGCTAGCAAACATGATAGGAAAGCCCAAATGAGTCCACCTTAAAGGACTGAAAATCTGCTGATTTAGGTTTCAAACAGCAGAAAAGAAACGCCCTTCTGAAAAGAGAGGACCATATTGCAACAACAAAAACGTGGTTATTTAAACTCCAGATTTAGTAAGATCTAAATCTGATTGTATCTGTTATTATCTGATAACAACACAGTTATGGGCTGTTAGCATGGCACAACTTTGGGCACCTAATCAGTTTCTGCCCTCTAGTGTTGGGAAAGAAGATGAAGCTCCCCATCTTCATAGAGGTAAGGCAACATACAAACCATCTGTTAGAATAAGTGTTCCCTTCTCATTAATTTATGTGGCTACAATAAAGGAAATAATAATAAAGGAAACAATCAGGAAGTAACGTTCTCAGATGCTACAGTTAGAAGAAAATCTTGCAGCTTATTATACTACAGAAACTACCTGCTTAATTATGTGTTCAGGTGTTTTATTCAATCCACAAATAGGTTAACCATTTTAACAGAATAGATCATATCCCATTCATGCTGCATATAAAACACTTTCCTAAATATTTGCCAAAGAACTGTAGTTTTGTTACACCAAACATATGTAACAGAAGAAACAGATACATATTATCTTTCTTTAACTGTCTGAAAATGATCTAACAACTGCTATATATGCTAGCATTAACAAGTGGTGCAGTTTGCAATAATAAAGTTAAAATGGTTGGTATTATTGCCCATTCTGAAACATTAAGTGTTATTGCTTGCTCTTTAATGTTTACATTTGTCCTAGTAACTGTCATACCATATTATGCCATCTCTTTAACTGTATCTTAATTCTTGGCCAAAATATAAACAGTATGTCTGTGCTCTATTTTTAGCACTGACATTCACTTTATCAATGACTTCTCTCCAATAAAGTCTTAAAATAAGAAAATTGTGTTAAAGGAAGGATAGGAAGCTCACCTTGACAGCTGATTCTGAGCCTCCTTCTTTAAAATCTTCAAATTTCATTACTTCAGCCATAATGAATCCCTTTTCAAAATCAGTGTGAATCTTTCCTGCAGCCTGAGGAGCCTTCGTCCCTTTCTGTCAAAGAGAAAAACCAGGAGAAAATTAATTGTATTTAGGAA
Source organism: Darevskia mixta (assembly GCA_034641385.1). Classification (NCBI taxonomy): domain Eukaryota; kingdom Metazoa; phylum Chordata; class Lepidosauria; order Squamata; family Lacertidae; genus Darevskia; species Darevskia mixta. The sequence goes on from JAWWNH010000098.1 coordinate 2,120,812, forward strand.
GATTGATTGTGCAAGAGAGATTTCTCTATTGTAATGTGCTTTCAAGATCTGCTGAAACTTAGTTACGTATCAGTTAAAACGTCAGGAATCCAAATAGCTAATTTTCAGCACTGGGCCACAGACAGACACTTTTAGCAGAGATAAACAAACTGGTATTAAAAAAGGCAGGCTTTGTTTCTTCCTAATGCATATCAACTGCTATATTGATTTTGGATACTGTGTAGGTTTTTGCAGGAATTCGATCTTTACAGTGAAAGAGAAATAAACACGTTAAATAACTTTAAAAACTATACGGTCCCAGGTGTTAGTTGAAAATAAATGATTCTGATTATCTTAAAATTCTATAAAAACAATTTATTTACAGCATTGATCCAAAACATGGACATTGTCTAAGCATGAGAACACTGAAATAAAGTATATTAAAAATTAACATTTTAAAGTCATTAAATGGTATATTTAAAATGCGATGTAACAACTGAAACAATCCATAACCACCTATTTACATGCAAATAGCCCTGATATATTTAAATTATGAAGAATGCATTATAATTGCTTCATGTGTTAAACTACAAGGGCATCTATTCTATGCACACACAAGCATGGAAAGAAATTTGAGAAATAATGGTGACCTAAAGGCTGCTTAATAAACCATGTTAAAGTGCTAAGGAGTCTGACACTGTAAAGCATAGTTTTTACAATAAAAGATGTATTGGGTTAATATGGCTACTCACTGATGCTTACCTGACTAAATATCTCAGCACATTAAATCAAAGATACTTACAATCAGTCTTAAGATAAACCAGCTTTCAGATTTCTAGCAAAGGGAAGGCATTTCTGCTACTCTGTGAGCAAGTGTCTTTGAACACATTATCCTGAGCTATGTCAAAGTGCATCATCAAACTAAATAAGCTTTTATATTTTTCAAAATGCTTTAGTGTGCTTGTTGCGCAGCATCTAAATATCTGCAGCATTATTTTAATTTAAAATTTACTGGAGTTAGTCAGGCCAAACCAAATTATTATAAAAAGATATAAAAACAGTACTAATAATATCCATCGCATAGCAAACTCAAACTGAAGCAGAAGCATGTTAATGGACAAAATATTGCATTTGCTATCTTGAAGAACTGATGTTTTCATTAGATCAAAAACAAGAGTTTGTAGTAACATGCATCTGAAAAGAGAGCTACCCTCTATATTAAAATATATTTACATTAAAAAAACAAACCATTATACAGCTCAGCTTTTACTGTCCTCAGGGAATAAATTAGCCACCCTGACAGTAATCAGTTTACATCAATATACATTTTTAAGGCATATGTAAAGACTTGATATGAACACATAAAACCATCAAAATAAACTACTCCTAAATATTCAAATCTGTATTCCCCCCCACAGCAGAACTGTGTACCCGCACAGAGTATAATCATGTTATATTGCTTTTATTGCTGAAAATGTAATCCGAGCAAAGCAAAAGGAGGAAAGAACCACCCGCAACCCAAACAAACTTAGCGAATACAAAATGAAAAGCAACATCAATTTCACTGCAGACAAACCCAGTCACACAGATTAAGCAAGCACAATACTGGTATGTCTTATCTCTGACCACAGGAGGAGGGTAGACAGATTCTACAGGATGAAGAAATTCAGACTATGTAATAGGCAGAATCAATTGTTACCTGCCTCAATCAATGCAGCTCCACTTTCACTGTTCAGCAGCTCACAAATAATTAAAGTTATCCTGGACAAAAACCTCATCTGTAATGACTAGCTAACCGCCACCATGACAAACTTCAAAGTCAGTGATATCAATCTGAATTCAATAGTGTGGAACTGGATATAGCTGATGAATAAGTATGAATCTTACCCTGATGGTCCATGCACGCACTTCATCGGGGCCTGCAGTGAAAAAGTATTCTAGTTGGAGTGCTGCATACCCAGCCTTAATGATCTTTGGTAAAGCACTAAAATAAAATGGAAACAAGGCCATTCAACTTATACACAAGGAAAAAACCTAAATGCCTCAACCATTCCATTTTGGGAGGGGGGGGAGGGGGGAAGAGACTATCCATTCGAAAGATTCTGAATCTTTCTTCTCATCTCTACTTTTAAGCATACTGATAATTGTAATAAGTGCATAATAAAAGCTCTCAGATGCTATTCTGAAATGGCAGCCATAGAAATCACACTTGATTTCTTCATAAATTTGGCAAAATGCAGAAAGGCAGCGTTTGGGTCTCCGTTATTGGAGGACCCCAAGTCGTGAGAGCATTGTTATTTGACTAAAATTAAAACACTGAAATAATTTATTGCTGTTATTCAGAGAAACTAACAGCGACATATTCTCTCCCCCCATCCCTGCCAGCCTCCTCCCTGCGGATGACCAGAGAGTTTTGGTGATCATTCCTTTTAAAAAATATACATAACTAATACCTATGGTATAATTAAAACACTGTACAGAGATGACAGATGACAGTTAAAAACTTAATTTAAAATAAATCTTTTCACTCTGTCTCATGGTAAAGAAAGGAGAAGATTCCCTCTTTATAATGGTAATTACTCTGTCATTTATTATTCTATCAGCGCAAGCAATTAAATTACTGCAAGGAAATAGTTGATAATAAAGTGTAGGGAAAATGAATGCTAATTAACCTTTGTGTCATGTTCTCTTCCAGATACTTCTGTTTCTCCTCAGCACTCATTTCTTGCAACTTGAGTTCCAAGGCCCCACTAAAAGGAATGACCAAGGCGCCTGGGTCATGCTTGTCCACCCACTCTTTAATTTTTATCAACCTGTAGACAAAAAAGGGCACAACATTATCTTGTAGTGCATGCATGACTGTACCACATTCATTATTATCAAGTAGCACATACATATTCATAAGAATTGCACGGTTTTATGATGCCATCTTTTTGTGTATTGCTTTCCAAGGTCAAGGCATTAACAGGCAGCAATTGCTTCAGGTGTACTCCATTAATATTTTACTGTTATCTGCTTTTATTCTCGCACATTATAATCTACATGGAACATGAACGGATTTTTAAACGGGCTCGAAATTTGGCTAGGGGTTGAAAGGGATCTCAAATTAAGGCTGCACATTCGAAATACACTTTAGGTGTGCTCCAAGCGTTGTGTCTTGCACTCAGTGAAGTAGGGCTATTCTAAAAGTAATATCATTTGGTTACCAAAATAAAAACCACACACATACAGACCAAAAAGAGCCTTAATTCCTTGTAGGCCTTCTTTTTATTAGTTTCCAACTGCCTAGAGCAGCTACAATTTGGAACTGTAAAAATATCTATGGACAACAGACCAAGCAATATCTGCATTCTGCCACGTGTACTGTAAGACTACAAATGCATTCAGGATCTTTCTCCCAGTACTACCTACACCTCCATTAACTCTACAAGCCACATCTCCTCTTCACTGTACTACCCCCATACCTCCCCCTGCCAAATATGCTTACAAATGTCATTTAGTAATAGATGAAACCAAAGGCCTGTCTAGTCCAGCATCCTGTTCTCATAGTGGCCAACCAGATACTTACGGAAAACCCCACAAGGACTTGGAGGGCAACGGCGCTCTCCCTACTTGTGCTTCCCAGCAACTCCTATTCAAAGGCATAGTGCTGGCTTTGACCTACAAAACCTTAAAACGGCTCAGGACCGCAAGAACCGCCTCTCTCCATATGACCTACCAGGACCTTGAGCAAATTCTCTTAAGGTCCTTCTTCATGTGCTTCCTCTGCAAGAGGTCCGGAGGTCTGGCAGCACAAGAACAGGGCCTTCTCTGCTGTGGCTCCCCATTTGTGGAATGCTCTCCCCAGGGAGGTTCAGCTGACGCCTTCATTATACACCTTTAGGCATCAGGCAAAAACATTCCTCTTTAACCAGGCCTATGTGTTAGGGAGGAGGGGATTATTGGTGGTTGTGTTCGTTTCCATTGTGTATTTTGTGTCTTTATATTGCGATTTTATGTTGTGAACCGCCCTGAGACCTGCAGGTATAGGGCAGTATACAAATTTAATAAATAATAATAATCATAATAATACTGAGAGAGTACACACTAATAATGCAAGCAGCCTTCGATAATGTCATCCTCCATAAATCACCTGTTAAAATCATCCAAGTTGGTGGTCATCGCTATTATCTTGTGGCAGGTTTTGTATGAAGAAATACTTCCTTTCGCCTGTCCTGAATCCTCAGCTTCATTGCATGACCTCAGGTTCTAGCATTTCGAGGGAGAAAAAATTGTCCACTTTCTCCACCCATGAACAATTTTATACATTTCTATCATGTCCTCCCTTCTTCTAAACGAAAAAGCCCCCAAAGAATTTCCTCAACAGAGGTCCCTTGACCATTTCAGCTGCCCTTTCCTGCATCTTTTCCAACTCTACAATATAATTTCTGAGTTGCAAAAAGTAGAACTGTACACAATATTTGAAGTGTGGTTGCACCATAAGATCTGCGTAACAGCATTAGGATACTGGCAGTTTAATTTTCATTTTATTTTCCCTACTGAATTCCCAACACGGAATCCGTCTTTTTCAAAGCTGCCATACACCTGGTCAACATTCTGAGTAAGCCATCCACCATGACCCCACTGTCTTTTTCCTATTTGGTCACTGTGGTACCAGCAGTGCATGTGCCAGTTTTTGTAACAACCAACAATGGCAAAGTTAGTAATATTTATTGAATTTATATACCGCCCTATACCTGGGCGTCTCAGGGCGGTTCAGAGAATATTTAGTATTCTGTGCCAAGTGAACATTCTGTTCTCAATGGGCTGCTTTTGGGAGTGTTCCCCTCTTAGGTTTTATGTGCTAAACTAGCCTATATTATTATTATTATTATTATTATTATTATTATTATTATTATTAAATTTATATACCACCCTATACCTACAGGTCTCAGGGCGGTTCACAGGATAAAATCAGAATATAAAACCACAAAATACATAATTAAAATAAAAACAACTCGATAACCACCACCCCCTTGCACTTCAATATGCAAAATACTTCATTATCTATGGCCACTGTCTTGCATACCAGATTAAACAGCAATAACCAGTATTAATACAATAATGCATAGATGGCAAAACAAACAAATGGCAGTAATATTTGAGTGTAATATTGATGCCAAGTTGGTTCCGTGGAATAGATTAAAACCTTTTAACTTCTGGTGATGGGGGTAAGAAACACAACATTCCTCCACAAGCAAAAAATGTCAGTGTGAAAATGGTGATTGGTTATAAACACAGACAAGATATTAGGATATCAAACAGCTTGCACTCCAGTCCAGCAGGAGGAAGCTGTGAGCAAACACATTTCCACTTGAAAACTTCCCTACCACTTATGTATAAGGCTGCTAATGGAGCACGTTATGATCACCAGAGGTACAACCAGGTGCAGAACTCTATACATGCCCTATCCCCTGACCTACTTGCCTATACAGTGATGAACACAATTTCTGCATGCCATCTTCTGGGCTACCATTGGCCAATCTGGTGCTCTCCATAGGTTTTGGAGGTTAAATCCATTTAGCCCCATGTGTCCCAACCCCCCCCCCCCGTAGGGCACCAGGTTGGGAAGGCTGATCTAGGCTGTGGACAGAGTAATGGGCATAACAGCTTCTTGTAGCACTTGTGGTTTGCCTTCGACAATGTCCAAATCCTGCCAGAAAACAAGCGATCATCAGCGGCCAGCTTAGTAAAAAATAATAGCCAGTTGACGCTGAGCAACTACAGAGGAAAACAGAAGGCTTGTTGGCCTTCGGAGACAACAGCAGAGACAACTGAGTCAGTACCCTGTAAATTAATAGCTGCTAGTGGCCAAACAGGACCTAGTGCAGGTACAGGGACATCAGAGGCCTGGAACGATGCTTCCAGTTGGTAAAAAGATTCACACAACAGGGGTTTCCAAACTTTTTCCAGAGAGGGCCAGATTTGATGAAGTGAGCATGTGTGAGGGCCGACCAAAGTTGTTGACCTTTTTTTCAGATTGAAGTTGTCGAGCTTATTTTTAGGATTTTACCCCCCAAACGAACTTTGGACATGCCTGCACTAGTAGGATGCAGGCCCAGACACATTATGTATTACTCCATTTTCCTGGTTGCCAGTTAGCTGTGGGAAACAAGACTTTGTTCGTCTCATGTTGCTGCTTAACTCCGCAGAATTCACATTAGTGGGCACAGGATGCTCGTAGCATAGTACACCATCAATTCAGAAGTAATTTAAATGTAGCTGTATGAGGATTAAGGCTAGATATGTGAGGGTTGTAATACTGTGGGTGTTACACATGCTTTGAAATATAAGGAAGCAAGCCGCATACAGGCCTGAAGCGAGTTTTATTTAGATTTTTAGACCTATTAATTTTCCAGCTTTGGACTATGGGTTTTATGCTATTTTAGTAACCTGGTTTGAAACTGTGGGCATGCAACCCTTTAAATAATCCATGCAAATGTCAAAATAAATGAAACCACAAGTTCATCAGTTCTCATTTGTCAAAGAAAATAGCAGATCAGAGGTATTATAAGATTAAGTGTACGGTGGACAAAGAATACAGAAGTTCCTTCAACAGTTTGCACACGTGTGTTACATAATGCTGTCCTTTCGTTACTTGTGTAAATGCCCAGTCCATCGTTTTCAATGCTCTTTATATTGCATTGCTGCTTCCTCTCCGGAATATTGGGAGGACATAGTTTAGCACCAAGGACAGTTACTGAGACATTGTTGGCATTTTAAGAATTTAACAGCAGCTTTATTTTATAGGTATGAGCTTTGGTCTATAAAATAATTGGATAGCAAAAGTCCCTACACCTGCAATTTCATAACACCCCCTCACACGGCAATAGCCAGCCCGTGCATTCCAAGTCGAGGGTCTCACGATTCATTTCCAGAAAGTTTGTTGTTCCCCCAGGACACTGTTTGCATCTCTGCACAGTCTTCTTTGAGTAGCTGCCTGCACAATGTGGCATTGCGGTGGGAAGAACTCACTGCTGAACGTGCACACGGGGAATGTGAAGAAAGCTTTGCATGGGCTAATGGCAATGCTGCAGGCCCCAACAAGGGGGTCAGGGGCGCGGGACAGCGTGGCAAGAGGTCTATACTAACTTCTATAGAGCAGCTCTCTTTTTAGTTCAACATGTGTGGGGCAGCAGAATTCCATCCCAAGCTACCAGATTGCCATTCTACTAAAAAGAATCCCTAATAATGTGCAGAGGTGTGCATGCATTTATTTTGGGTTTTTAATCAATGTGCTGTGTTTTTAGACTAATTGAGATAATGTACCATGTGACCACATCTAAAAGAAAGCACAAAACATAAAAGCAAAAGCAGTTTTAATATATTTCTAAAATCCAATACAGGTTTTTGTTTTCTAAAAACGGTCATCATAACTAAAACTAAGAATGCTGTGGAACAAGATAAGAAATAATTACTTTGGCTAAAACACCAATTCCGAATAATAATAGTGCTACACTCATTTTAAGGGCTTTTCTGTCGAGTCCTTAGAGAGATTATTTGCATTCCTCAGGTATTCTATTGTACAATTCAGATGAATAAAGACTTACAAATCATTCCTCCACTGCCAGTGAGAGACTTTGATCCAGTGAATACACTATTGTACCTTAACTATAATTGGCAAAAAAACCTGACAGTGTGTAGAGCATCACAAGCTTAATAACAAAGGAGAATATCTCAGAGTGTTGACAGATGATCTTCATAATGCAGAAGCAGAGCTGGTACATTTTAGCAATAAATGAGCATGGAGGTCTAAAGGTCTCTGAAGTGACTGACATCAGACCTGCCACTAGCTCAGTACACAAATAGGGTACTGCATCATCCTGTAAAGACAGGTTCTTTGCTTGCACATCTCACTTTTGTGACTTTCAGTGTAAAATAAAAAATAGTTTAAAAGATGCATTATGGAATACTTATAACACTAATATAAACTAATGAAACTAAAATGGAAGGTGGCTGTCTCTAAGCAGCAATCTCTTATGTTTAGGTCAACAAAAGCACCATTGTAAAGGATACTTTTCCAAAGCTATGTTGATATCAAACAACACCAACAAATCACCAATCTTAAGTGTAGTGTAGTAAACTGGATAGTCAAACAAGCCGAAAACTGGATAGTCAAACAAGTAGTCCATTCCATCGTATCTACTCCAGAAACCAGTTCTGGGTTTATCTAATAAGAATGACTGAATAATTAATTATTATCTAATAATAACGACTAATTATTATCTAATAATAATAACTAAAAGGATTCCTTGCCCAACATCATTCTTTGCACTATGATTTATTAGTGTATCCCAAAGTCCTTAAGAGAATCACAGAATATAGAGCTGGAAGCGACCACGAGGGTCATCTAGTCCAAGAAAAAAAAGAGAGCATAGCAATTGGTCAGAGAGAAGGAAAAAGGCATTTAGTTTTCCATGTATGCTACACAGTGAAGCATCACTTGCCCTGGATTGCAAGACTTGAGCCTATCCATTTGCCAGCGTGAACTTCTAGCCCTTTGGTTCTACGCATCAACCCAGAAAATCTGCCTACCAAACTTCATCTTAAAATGCTAACAACAACTCCGTAACCAACTCACTTCTGCAGACACAGGTATATTATTTTCTTTTCCAGATAAATACAGCAGTTTGAATCAAAGAGGTTGAAGTCTACACACCTAAAGAATGTCGACTTTTTTCTTTCTCTTTTTTTGCTATGTTCTTCTTTGTAGTACTTCAGTCTTTTGCCTCCCTGCACAGCTGCTTTGAAGTACAGGACAAGGCAGGGCAAAATGGGGGTCTTTGGGGGGGAGGGGTTATGGCTCGGTACTTGAATGCTTTCAGCCACACCCAGTTCCAGACTCCTACTTCCACAATCATAAATAAAAATGCCAGAAGTAAATGAAAATAGGAAACTATGATTCCTGATGATGTGCTCCTAAAGAGTTTATAAATGAAAGGCACTGGGATTTGATTGCAAAAGATTAGTTAAAACCTAGAATAAACTGGTTCTGAACTACTCAAAACTCTGTACACTTACAGAGGTATCCGGTTTGTTGAAGAGTCAGTGATACTCTCACCCCCTCAAAGCCTTGAGTGTACAGGGAAGCCGTGCATGCCTAGTGACATCATCAGACAGTGCCTTTTCTCACCTGCTTTTTCTGGAGTTGTGCCAGAACATATTTGCATGTCCACCCCAATCAGAACCCAGAAATCTGGCCAAAAATTCCATTAAGGTAGAATTTAGCAACATTTCTAGAAGTGCTTAGAATTAATTTTTTAGTTTTTGTCCCCTTGGCTAAGCGGCATGAGACACTCAAGAGGCAATTTTGCTCATTTACATTCATTTAATGAGTGGAAGAGATATACGGTAGGACAGAAGGTAAGAGTGTGATACTTAAAAGGAGGAAAGATATATCTAATATTTGCTCAAAGGCAATCCCATAAACTGAAGCTTAATTCCTGAACAAAGTCAGTTAATGATTTTGACACATTTTCACCTATACAAATCAAATCATCCTCAAAACCATGCCAAAGAAGAGAAACTATTGGCTTTGGAACAAGGCACAATGAAGTAAAATACATAATGACTACTAGATATCTGTCAGAAACTGAAAATGGATTTTCTTGCTGCACTTCTGTAGATCTCATGAAAACACACACAAAACAGTAAAAAGCAAAGATTGGAAAGCTCTAGTCTTTGCTGCTTTTCTGCTTTATAAGGATCAAGGACAGTAAGCAGATAATTATACCATTTAGGAATCTTCTGTACTTGTGCGAGTTTCAAAGTTATGAAGTAAACATTGAAAACCTGTCTCTTCAGAGCGAAGCCTTAAATGTATGATTTCGAAACATTTAATTTTAAAATTTAATTAAGTTGCTTCAACAGAAATCTGGAAATAGTTTACATTGCGTATAATGGCATGAGAAAATGAGAAGCAAAGGGTTTTAACATGGCTGCCTAATACTTATTTACACATGCAAACACTGGTGTTTGGACAGACTCAGAAGGTATCTTAAAAGTTGTACTGATTATGCATTTTTATTTATTGTAAACCATTTTGAGATCTCCAGAAGGTAAGCAGTCTATAAATGGAAATAATAATAATAGTATTTCTGAGTGTTCTTCAAAAGCTGCCCCATGTGAAGTACTTCACAGTAGTCCAGCTTAGATTGCAACAAGTGCATGCATGGCTGAAGCTAGGTCTACTTTCCATAGACAGGCTGTTTTGATAGCATAAATAATAATTAATCTTCATCTTAGACCTTTCTGAGTCATGATTTCCCCGTTCACTGATGCAGTGAGCCTCCATGTTGTCTTTTTGAAAAGTAATCATTTCATGGGATGTAAGATTTGACAATTCCACAAAATATGGAGCTGTGTTTTGGGGACAGAATATATATAAGCTGCTAGGATTCTATCTAGCTTGTGGATCTTTTAAAGTTCTATGGGCCACACCCCGACATAATGCTATCCTCAGTCTCAGATGCAATGGCTTGAAAATTAACCCACTTGACAAAGCCAGCTTCTAGCTGATACACAAGTTTAGTAGTATACACCCAGAAAATCTCCCAAGAATAAAAGCAGGTGGCAACCGAACCCCCCAATGGATTCCTTCACTGTATTTCTTCGAAGGTCAGCAATTAAACTCATGTAGAAGCAACATAAACGGGCTATCCTGGCAGCAAGGCAAAGGCTGTGTTACTATAGATATGTTCCTTAGTGATAATGGATTGTATCCGAAGCAATGCTAAGTAACTTGTTCTGTTAGCAGAAGGATTTACGCTCTCCACTCCCCTCCCCCAGTGGCCCCTAAATCTGTTCTAGTGTTTCCCACAGTCCTCCAAAGCAGATTGGGGGAGGGTTTGGTGAGTTCCATTGTGCAAGCATAAATCTTTTTGCTAACAAAACAAGTGCACTGGATACCACTCACTGTCCAACCTTGTGACTTGTTAGTTCCATATAAGCCTGCTCCATAAAGTCATAGTCTTTGAAATAAATATTTCTAAACAATCAAATAAATATGCTGGTTCATACATTCACCAGATTCTAGAGATTAATTCAACTGGGTGGAGGAGAATGATCTCCTTCCTTCTACCATTCAAATAACTCCCTGTGTCAACTGCAGCCTCCATATGGATAGCCAATTCCATAAATATGTCTCTCTCTCTTCTGCAGCTTCTTGAGGTAGACAAACTTTGGGAATGGCATTTCCATGAAGCCTAGGAAGCGGTCATGGGAAATCATCCATGTGGTGGATCATCATGATGTACACTGCACAACCCTATTTCAGTGCCTGCTCCTGATGAATGCATGATCAGTGGCTCAGTCTCAATGGAATCTTAAACAGGAAGTCATGAATGTTGATGGCCTTATAGCAATTACAAGAATATTAATCAGCACAAGGGTTGTATCATTGCAGACGAAGAGTCAGCTACAGCTATTACATTTGGGACACATACTCCTCCCAAGATCCATGTTTAGTATAAGCAAATAGTGCACCCAATTTGTTGATTTCCTTTGGTTGGATGATTCGTCCTTATTTTGCGCCCCCCCCCCCAGTACTTCTGGGTTTTAAGTACAGTGGTACCTCTAGTTACGAACTTAGTTCGTTCCGGAGGTCCATTCTTAACCTGAAACTGTTCTTAACTGGAGGCGTGCTTTCGCTCATGGGGCCTCTTGCTGCCGCTGCACCGCCAGCACACAATTTCCATTCTCATCCTGGGGCAAAGTTCTCAACTCGGGGTCACTCTTCCAGGTTAGCGGAGTTTGTAACCTGAAGCGTTCGTAACCTGAGGCATTTGTAACTCGAGGTACAGTACATAAATACCAGGAGGAAGCATATTTAGAATTCTTTATTCATGCTTCCCTCCTCAATGCAGCAAAGCAGACATGGTGGCGGTACCAATATTGGAGATATACTAATCCCCAGTTCACTTAAAACAAATAAAAAGCTTAAGAACACCGAAAGTGTACCAGAGCAGCTCATCAGGTAATGAACTAGATAAAGTTATGCTCACACATTCTACATCTTTTTGAATTGCTAAGGAAGAAAACAAAGATGACCTGTTCCTATACCTTTGCAGTTTGCGCATTATAAACTTTGTTTGCTAATTTACCAGCAAAGGCGCACACTTGAAAGTCTTGAAGTTGATGATACACTTACTGTACAAGCAAGCAGTATAATTACATAATAGGCTGAAATGGCTTCGCAACAATATACCATTTTTAAAAAACAAAACAACAACAACCTGCTGTATAATTACTAAATTACTAGAATGGCTCTAGATGAAATTCAAGCTTATGAAGAAGAGTATACAGCAAAAAAATGTTTTTAAAATCTCAGCATAATGCAAGTGTTGACAGTGTCTGCCTAAACACAAATTGCTAAGTACATCCATGTTTCAAATGTTTTCCCCACTTGTTGTACTTAATTTTCCCCTTGCATATAGATAATTGGAAGGAAAATTTATAAATGTAATGACATTTGTAAGTACAGTGGAACCTCGTGTTATGTACCACCCTTCTTACGAATGCTTCAGGTTACAAACTCCGCTAACCCGGAAATAGTTGCTCTGGGTTGCGAACTTTGCCCCAGAAATCGCGCAGCAGTGGCAGCGACAGCGGGAGGCCACATTAGCAAAAGTGCGCCTCATGTTAAGAATGGTTTCGACTTAAGAACGGACCTCCGGAACGAATTAAGTTTGTAACCGGAGGTACCACTGTATACACAAAGTGTAAAATATATAGAGTAAAAAGGTTTCCCTTCAAGTTTTTTTTTAATAGTTTGTTTACAGCTACAAATTAACAAACCATGGTTACAAACATGAAGAGTAAAAATAAGTGCTCAGGCATCTTTTTATACATTCTTATGTGTGCGTATTCTTATGTATGAAAAGTGATGGGCACCAAGATGGAACTCTAGAGAATCTCCATACAAACTGCAATGGGTCCAAGCAACGCACTCCAGAAGTGGAAGGAGAGGAACCAGTGTGTCATTGCACCTCCAATCCCCAAACCACAGAGCTGGTCCAGGAGGATACCATGGTCAATGGTATCAAAATCCATTGAGAGTTCAAGGAAAGCAGTGTGCCTAAAGTGATTTCAGGCCTGAAGCCAGGCTGAAATGGGTCTAGGTAATCAGTTTTATCTCCTGCCAACCTAGCAGTTCGAAAGCACATCAAAGTGCAAGTAGATAAATAGGTACCACTCCGGTGGGAAGGTAAACGGTGTTTCCATGTGCTTCTGGTTCAGCAGAAGCGGCATAGTAATGCTGGCCACATGACCCGGAAGGTGTCTTCGGACAAACGCCGGCTCCCTCGGGGTCTTAACTGTCAGGGGTCCCTTTACCTTATCAGTTTCATCTAAGTACATCTGAAACTGCATAGCCACCACTCTTGAGCAACTTGCCCCAAAAGAGCATATGTGATTCAGTGAAAAATGGCATACATTGAAAGGTCTGGATTCCAATACTCGCTATGAGCGGCTTTAATCATTTTACCTAGGCTTCACAGCAGCTGCATTCTGATGTCATGATGGTTGATTTTGTTGGGAACAATCTAGGGCAAACCTTGTGTTTGTGAGCATCCCCCTCCCTTCTCCAGCATCATTATGAAGAGTTCAGAAACTTTAGCTTAAGTTTTTGATTATCCACAGCTTGTCATATTTTTCTACAATAAGCTGTGATTAATCTTAACTGTGGGCTGCTTGGAACAAGCCAACTTTAGACCAGGAGTTAACAACAAAACATAGTTGAGAATAACCACAGTTTAGGTTTCAGACATAACACTACACTGTAGTTAACTGAAAATGGAAATAAAAGTTTCTGAGCAACCACGTCAGAGGAGAAGCAGCACTAAGGTTTGTTGTTGTCATGATAAACCACATAACAGCAGAATGCAACCAACAGTCAAATGTGCATGTAAGCCAATAATTGTGGCATAATAAAAGCATACTGAACATGAGCTATAGGCTGGTGTGTGCAGCTCAATCACTTCCATTTCAGTCGTCCACTGGTGTGTAAACTAACTGGACAGAGGAAAGTGTAGCCTTAAAACATGGTTTATTGTTGGATGCACAGAAAACAGCTCCTGCACAACTATGCATTACTAAGAAAAGGTTCTTGGCCATTACATAAATTATAAACACTCATAATTATCAATTATTAGGACAATAAAACTGTAAACTATGAAAGACAACTTAAAACTAAATTTTCTGAACACAATACTTTAAAACACTGAACGATCTTTTGTTTCTATCATGTACAGAATTAGTCAAATTTCTGTTGTCCCTTAATAAAAGCACAGTATAAATGCTTTCTATCCCTCCAAACCTAACAGTCAGAATTACAGAAACTGAAGGTGCAATTCAATGTAGTGATTCATAGGTTCTCTAATAGAAAGATTCAGCAGTTTTCAATCAAGACCTTTATTCCTTCTCTGAATAAATGATGCCTGAAATTTTTATTCTTGTTCTAATGGAATTTCAATGGCCTTCACTGCAAATCTACTGGAAATTTTCGCATATTAAGTAGAAAAAATTAAATGATGTTAACCACATTTTAATGTGATTAAGTCTGACAGGGTCATTATTTCTGCTAATCATTCAGTTTAAAGAGCTCAAACAAAAGTTTATAACAGACAAGCTTTTTAATTGTGTATTGACTGTATAAGAGAATTTAAGGCCACTAAAAATATAGATTCATTGCATTTCACATGTATAGACCCAATAATCTCTTACTCTCTTGGGGGGGGGGGAGAATAAAAAAGGACTTAATGGAGTATTTACTTCTATACTACCTTTCCATATAATGTGTGTGTGGGGGGGGTGTTTGTGTGTTCTCAGAAAGGGTATGCTTTTCAATATTGTGTTATATTCAAGTCCTTGGCTTTTTCTTTTAAACTACCACCACTTTCCTATGTTAGCTACTGTAAGAATCGCCTTGCTGAATCAAATGAAGGGTCTACTAGACGAGCACGCACAACGGCTAGTAAGATGTACTGATAATCAGGCATGCCTTGCCTCTGACATAGACCTTTCTCATTTTTAAGCAATCATACCTAATGGCCCCTTTTCTCTATAAATTTATTTAATCCTTTAAAAAAAACCTGTTTATGATAGTGCCCATTCCCACATTCTGTGCCACTGAAACTCCTATTTTAGGTATGCATTGCATATTAGCCCTGAATCCACTTGCCAGTTGATTTAATCACACCATCCTGAATTGTATTGTTCTCATCACACAATCCACAGTGCTATAAATATCCATTATACTCCCAATTGTCTTTTTTTAAAAACAAAACAAAACACTATAATGCACCAACATCTTAAAATTTTTCTTCATAGCAAGTGAGCTCTGGCTATTTCAGTTGCTCTATTCTGTCCCTTCTCTGGTTTTAATTACCTATTTCTGAGGCTAGCTTGCAAAATGGACATGGCTCCTGAACACATCCTTCAGTAGACGAGAGAAACCAAAACTAATACAAGCAAACAGGACAGGATTGTGCTCCGATAACTTGCTGTATTTAAAATATCAAATTTTCAGTAACGTCAAAGTTTTATGACGATCCAAGTATAGCATCAACTGTATTACTCCTTTTTATAAAGACTTGCCATCTATAAATCCTCTTGTAAGACGGCTGATCTAGTGAGAAGTAACAAATTTTAGTTAATAGTTCTACAAGGCCAATTTTGCAGTAAGAATTATTAGGTAAATGCAGTTAATTCCATTCACATGTTTCTCTTCCATCAGAAGGTGAAGAAACAGTCTCATGCATGTGACTACATTATTCACACACATGCAGTAGCAGAGCGAGACCACACCATCTCCCATACCCCCTAGGTCTATGTACGAAGGGAAGCTTTTAAATATGTCAATGAGTCATATTGCTTCATAGTTGCCATCTTTTTTGGGGGGGAGAATGAATGAGTCAAATGTCAATATGCTATCATAGAAGTGTAGAGTTGGAAGGGACCCCAAGAGTCATGTAGTCCAAGCCCCTACAAGGCAGGAATCTCAACTAAATCATACATGACAGCTGACCACCCAACCTCTGCTTAAAAACCCCCAAGAAAGGAGGGTCTGTTACACTGTTAAACAGCCCTTACTGTCAGAAAGTTCTTCCTAATGTTTAGTTGAAATCTCCTTTCTTATAACTTGGAATCCACTGGTTCAGGTCCTAGCCTCCAGAGCAGGAGAAAGCAAGTTTGCTCCATCCTCCATGTGACACCCCTTCAGATATTTGAAGATAGCTATCACATCTCCTCTCAGTCTCCTTTTTACCAGGCTAAACATACCCAATTCTCTTAACCGTTCCTCATAAGGCTTGGTTTCCAGACCCTTGGATCATCTATCTTTCTTGGTTGCCCTCCTCTGCACATCTTCTGTAATGGAAGGTGAAGCAATGAATTAATTCAGCTTCTTTACTATTTGCTATTTAATAGACTTAACTGCCACCAGCTATTACTTGTGTCTGATGCAAATGATAAGTACAGTGGTACCTTGGGTTAATAACATAGTTCGTTCTGGAGGTCCGTTCTTAACCAGAAACTGTTAATCTGAAACCTGAGGTACCACTTTAGCTAATGGGACCTACTGCTGCCGCCACACCACCAGTGTGCGATTTCTGTTCTTATCCTGAAGCAAAGTTCTTAACCCGAGGTACTATTTCTGGGTTAGCGGAGTCTGTAACCTGAAGCGTCTGTAACCTGAGGTACCACTGTAATGACTAGCAAGCAAATCTTACACCAGAAAGTTACTTCCCCCCCGATGCTCACCTGGGTGGGAGCGTCTTCATGCCAATATCAATTGTTTTTAATCACATCTGTTGCCCTTTGTAGTTTCCACTGAAGACTGCTGCTGAATTGCAGTCCACGCGCTTCAATTTAGAAAAGGCTACCTCTAGCATGCAGTTATATGTGGCTACCACCTAAGTAGCAGGTAGAGAGAGACAAGCACGCAGAACAGAAAAACATATCATCTGGCTATGAAAAGATTGCCAGGGGGTGAGGTAGGGGGAAAAGATTCCACAGATGGCTAATATCACATATTTTTATTCCTGGTTTCAGGTGATGGTCTCTTGCATTATACAGCCATATAAAACAGTTGCTATGAAAGACTTAATGATGCAATACAGCAACTTATTACACCTACACTTTCATAAATATGCTTAGAAAAGTAATAAAACGTGAAAATTTGTAGCTCAGACAACATTATTCATCCTTATCCATCCATAGCATTCCAACAGATTCAAAACAAGATTACACATGGCTGCCTGACTACAAGCACATGCCAGTTCTCATCTTTTTGCCTTCCTAGGGAAAAAAAAGTGGTGATAAAATGAATGAATGTACTCATTCAGGCACTGAATACACATTTAATGTATTATGCAAATTATCAAGCAATATTTCAGATTCTATCAGTGCAATACCTAGGACTGGGTTCCTATAGTAGTAGTCTAGGGCTCTGGTATTGTTACTGATTTGCTATTGTGCTGAATACAGCATGACTCATTGCAGAAGTGCTGAAATCATCTTGGTCATCTTGACAGAATGTTAATATTAAAGCTACATCTACATGTTCCTACCAGCCTGATCTCCTTCCCAATGATTCTTTACACTCCATACCTGTATAATATGGATCCAGGTCCATCAATGAAACTTCATATAGTCTGGAATGCTGAAGGAAAATAACTACACCATTCAATACTTTCAGCCCTGAAGCATATTATTGATGATTCACCAAGGCAAGGATTTGATCCCTCCCCCCAAAAAAGCAGACAGAAGTATGGGGAGCCAATGGCAAGCCACTGGTCAGTAACGGCTATTGTACCACAATTCCCATGGGTCAGAACCAAGCTTTGTGTACTAGCAAACATAGTTATTGCTAGGAAATATCACCACTACATCACCACAGAGCCATCTGAATGATGTTGCCTGCTTTGAGGTCACGTCTTCATCAAAGATAGAATAAAACAATGATAGCTGACTTTATGAAATTGCTCTCTTTTAAAAATTCTTTCTTTTGTTACATCTGTCAGTCAAATCCAACATTCTAAGAGCGGACTAACTGCCTCTATGTGACAGTCAGTTTGGTCCATTGGTCGGTTAGGCTGCTGCT
Source organism: Darevskia mixta (assembly GCA_034641385.1). Classification (NCBI taxonomy): domain Eukaryota; kingdom Metazoa; phylum Chordata; class Lepidosauria; order Squamata; family Lacertidae; genus Darevskia; species Darevskia mixta. Next base: position 2,138,930 of record JAWWNH010000098.1, read on the forward strand.
GATAGAAATGTTAAGTAGTAAATGCTCTGATGGAGTCTTTTTAGGACTCACTAATATCAAATATATAGTTCATATCTTTTGTAACCTAAGTATGTACTCAATGAATCTGACAGTAAACTAGTTTATCATTCAGATTCATGTGTATTTTTCTTTTAAGTATTCAGTCTCATTGTGCTCAACAGAGCCTATTCCCTAGTGTACAGCATAAGGCTAACACCTTGTGCAGTTTCCACACAACACTAAACTATGGTTTAACGTAACATGATAAGAGTCTCATGGTTACGAAGAAAAGATTGGAAACTTTTGCTTCTATTTCAACTAACCATGGTTACTTGTTCTATGCAAACCCAGACCAAATGTGCTTAGTGTTAACTATGATTTAGGAAACAAGCTAACTTAAAGCATGGTTTATGATTTCAGGTAGCTTTCATAAACCATGACAACTATAGCACTTTTAAAAATGTTATTTATTTTTAGAATATAAATACATCAACAACAAAAAACCAAAAGTATAACAAGAGTTGAGTTTTCAATTCAATACAATTTTCAATTACAAAGAGACCACTTAATACAGTGTAAGTATCTGATTGTTTCATTATGTCTTTCCATAAAGTACAGTGTGTTATAACGGGCTGATAATTATGTTGTTCTAATTATGTATATAATAAAACTATACCATATTGTGTTGAATGTATCTACTCACATGCTATTTACTCTAAATTAATGTTGAGCTGACCAGGGTCCAAATTTGCTGGAAACAATCCTCAAGCACGTGAGGCGATACAGACTTCCAAAATATTTCTACATTAAGCCTGGCTGCTGTAAATAAAATTCTTAGTAGATCCTTATGGTACAATGGTGAATCTTCTTTATCAAATATTGAAAAGGGTGCTATTCCAGGATTCTGAGCAATTTGGTGAATTGTAGTAAGACTAACTTCCTCAAAAATCTTCTTTCAAAACGTCTCAACAAGTGGATGATGCCACCCCATGTGAATATATGTACCTAATCCACCACTTTCCCTCTAGCATGTGGGAGAGCTGGAAGAAGCTATTTGGCTAAGGGTGATCAGGTACAATCTATATACAGTCTTTAAGGATTGCTCATTCACCCCGGTACCTGGGACGCGGGTGGCGCTGTGGGTTAAACCACAGAGCCTAGGGCTTTCCAATCAGAAGGTCGGCGGTTCGAATCCCTGTGACGGGGTGAGCTCCCGTTGCTTGGTCCCTGCTCCTGCCAACCTAGCAGTTCGAAAGCACGTCAAAGTGCAAGTAGATAAATAGGTACCACTGCAGCGGGAAGGTAAACGGCGTTTCCGTGCACTGCTCTGGTTCGCCAGAAGCAGCTTTGTCATGCTGGCCACATGACCTGGAAGCTGTATGCCGGCTCTCGGCCAATAATGCGAGATGAGCGTGCAACCCCAGAGTCGGTCACGACTGGACCTAATGGTCAGGGGTCCCTTTACCTTTACCATTCACCCCGGTAGGAATAGATTTAAAAAGAACAGAAGATCACAACATGTGCAGGATGTATGTTGGTGCCCAAGTTGTTTTGTCACTCGTGTCTTGGTTGAGTCTAAAGTCACCTATTCGTTTTTGAAATAAAAGTATATATAGTAGAAGTCAAGTCTTTCATCTGTATAGCTGAATCACAAAACTTTATCAATTATTTTGCTTGTTTTAAGCCTCTCTGAGTTACTTTTTGTATAAAACGTGAATGACATGTTTAATAAATAATAACTATTTATGCCTAAGTGAACAGAATCAATAATCACTACTATTATAAATATCAGGAATAAGTTTCTGAAAGTAAGAGCTGTTCAACAGTGGAACAGACTCCCTCGGGAGGTTGTGGACTCTCCTTCCTTGGAGGTTTTTAAACAGAGGTTGGGTGGTCATCTGCCATGGATGCTTTAGTTGAGATTCCTGCCTCGCAGGGGGTTGGACTAGATGACCCCCGGGATCCCTTCCAACTCTATAATTCTATTATTCTATTGACAGGAACAAAGATGTGCATCTGCTCTTACTTCCATTCACCACAAGGATAGGAAAACTGTGCCCCTCCAGATCTTGCTAGACTACAATTCTCATCAACCTTCATGCTGACTGAGTCTGATGTGTGTTGGGAGTCCAACAAAGTCTGAAAGTTCACAAGTTTCCTGCGCCTACAATAGAACATTAAAGTAAGATTATGACAATATAAATACTTTTTAAGATATTATGTATGCTTCCTCATGATGTGATTGCAGTTGCTAACAAGAACTGAGGTGAACACCATCCTTTAGAGTAGGGGTATTGTCGTATGTTTTGGACTACAACTCCCATAAACCTCAGCCAGCATGTCCAATGGGCACAAATAAGAATCCATAACATCTGGAGGGCATCATGTTGACTAATCCTGATTTAGACCAAAGACCCCCTTTCTTGCAACTAGCAGATTAACACATTTATCATTGTGTTTAGCATTGTGATCAGTCAAAAGCAGAATAGAAAGACAGTTGTCTGCCCATAAACAATTCCTTTCAAATACCATTCAATGAAAAACTTTAGAAAACTTCTCTCCAACATACAAAAATGGCTCTTAGCACAACTACTTCAATATTATAACAAAGGAATGCCAGAACTACATTAGATTCTCTAGCAAATGAATGTGCTATTTCAATATTAATACTCCTTTACTTGTTTCTACTCCTTGAAGTCTTTTCAAAAAAGAAAAGCTTATTGGCATTGTTGGACCTATTATGTCTGATACTATGCACTAGTACACCAACTAATAGTGCATCAACCTCACAAAAATTTTGAGCTCATCTAAAAAGAGTCCCTGCTGAATGTCCTAATGCATCTTATTGTGAGTCTTCAACAAATAAAACTTCATGTATGAGCTCATGATGTGCTTTGCTGCTGGAAAGTCACAAACTCTGTGGGAAGCTTTTTATCTTCTCAGCAGTCAGTTTTCCGAGAACATCAGTGCAGCTACTGTAGTTACCTGTAGATTACTTGTATTTTCTCACATCTGTGTCCAGCAATCTAAACCATGATGATAAAGGGTCATTAGGTTTTGAGTGAGGAAGGGGATGGACTAGACAATTTGCTCTGATAAGCTCCTTGTTGTGAGCTCCAGTTTAGAATGTGAAATGCTAGGTATGTACACTATAAACTGGAACAAAAATAGAGCTATCTCTGAACGCCAATTAAAATGGTGCTGCTTAATCATTTTTAAATCACTAGAACACATGGTGTATTTTTCATTTTGCAATTAAAATACTAACGATAAAATAATTCTGCCACTGGAAAAGGGCATCAGTGGTCTATTAGCTACAAAAGAATTCAGCTACAATTACTAAGATAACTGCTGTTTGGAGCACAGCAAAGCAATTTCCCACAGTGGGACTTACAGTTCAATTTACCAGTTGGGCAAATATTTTGTGCTCTGTAGTGGTCTAGAGAGTTAACAGTTACAGCTAACATTTGAGCAGTGTTATACTTGGAGAAAAGTTTCTTCAAGCCAAATAGGTTATTTACATCCCAATCCCTGGCACTTTACTTACAATAAAACTCATTCATATCAATCAATACTATTTCTAAGGAAATATGTTTAAGTTGCAGATACGCTAATTCAAATTTTATGTTTTATAAGTTTTACAGATGTCAAAATCAATACTGTATCTGTGGGAGGGGGAACTGCAGAAATGTAATATTTGAACTAGTCCTTTGTTTACCTGGAAAAATCACTTTGCCAGAAACTATATAAAATTGAACATGGAGGTTTTTTTTTATTAACTTAAAATACTTCTAACCTGCTTTTTCAGGCAATGCTCATCCAAAGCATCTTAGAATAATAAAAATACGGTGCAAGTAAATTCTGATCCAGAGTGTGCCATATTTCTTCAGGTCACGGTAAGAGCACTGATATAATGCAACAAAAATGACTTAGTAGTCATAGGAAAAAGAGTATTTTAGAACTAAATTATTGAAAACACGCCATAAAAAGAAAAACCTGGAACATTTACATGTAATCTAGAAAGCTGGTAAATACGAAAGATTGTTAAAATATACAGTACAGCTGCAATATAATGCCTCAAGTCAACAATGCTGCTTTGCATTCTTGTACAAAACTTGTAACTTTTATGGATTTCCTTCTTCTACAGAACACACTACCCACAGACCCAAGTTCTTTTACTAATTCCTTCTTTAAAGGTGAAATTCACTTAAGTCAGTAGATAAATATTAGATCGTTCAAAGGGCCAATCTGATGGTGGAAATGCAGGACACCAGCAAGGTTTGTCCAGAACAGTCATATTTCTAAGTAAAGGTAGAATCCACTATAGAGAGTGGTGGGCTTTCAAATGTCCATGGGCACCATTAAAGACCACTGCTTCTTTTCCAGGAACTGTTACGATATTTGATCTGGCCATTCATTCTTAAGTACATAAATGCCAGGTCTTGTTTAGTCTATTGTGTTTATAATTATGTTACGCCAATGAAAGGTATCTATACTACGTATTTTAGTTTGTCAGAAAAGAATGGTAATTGCTCTACTAAAGCAAAATGCACCCCCCCAAAAAAAAACCTAACACCATTCTAGAGAGGTTCTGCTATCATTTTATAAAGAATTCCAATCTTGGTTGCTTCTGCTCTATAGTCTATAAGATTCAACTAGTAGCCTGTACATAGATATCAACTTACATATTAGATGGGCTGCATTAAAGTACCGTATTCTATTTTCTTCATAGGCTTTCAAGGTTTCCATCTAATGCATTTCCAGGTCTTTTACTACTATTTCTTTGCCTTGCTCCATCAAAGTAAATATCCAGCAGCTAACAGATTAAATTAAGATAAACCAATGTTAATAGCCAACAATATTTGAAAATAAAAATCCATGAAAATATTCACACACTAAGCCATGGTAAACTGGAGGCATTTAGTAGACCTGAATGTGTCAAGAAGTTTGACAATTATGACTGGAGCCAGGAAACTGTAGCACCGCAGAATTTCTTATGAATTTCTCCAGTTACTTTTTATAAATGCTGTCTTAGATGACAGCTTAATGTGTACCACATGCAATATTTATTCTTCTTTAGTGTCAGACTGTCTAGCCATCCAAGGGAATACAAAGAATGTCACTTATTAGGATAAAAGCACAGGGAAGGTAATCAAGGACATATGTAACATCAGCCAATCATGTCTTATTTCAACATCCTATTCCATTCATAACAGTTCAACAATTATTTGCTTACTAATAACTTGCTTTCAGCCTGTTTGTGTTCCCCATAATGGTGGTTTGCATTTATTTTTGCTCTTTAGAATTGGACACTTGCTGTGCCATGCATGTTTGTCAAAACTTTGTATCTTCTGTCAGAAAAAGCTTAGCATATCAAATCATTTTGATCTGCTGCAAACCATGAATAGAACAATCCAGTTACCCACAATGTCAGCAGGGCAATGAAATAGCTGGATATTAAAACTCCTCAAAATGTATATAATGCACTGCCATTAAAGAAAAAAACACTTAAAAGGAAGACTTTCATATATAACATATTGATACCCTAGAATATGGCAGACTTCTTGCCAGAAGAAATGTTTAAGAAGGCCTCGCACTGACATATGGCAATTATTTTTTAGGGGCAACTAGATACATACCACCCCTTGCAATCTGAATGATTTATTATATTTTTATTTAACCAAACAGAACACACAGAGAGGGATGTACCTGCTGATACATTTATAGCTACTCAATCTGTTAGACAGGCATGTGTTGTGGAAAATCAGTAATTCCCAAAGTCAAATAAGATAGACTGATAGAGGGAGCCAAAGACAAACATTTATCACACTGAAAGGTTTTTTAATGTTATTAAAAAAAAAATAAGACCCCCAAATTATAGGTGATCCAACACTGCATTAACTCCTGAATCTCATATTAACTGCTAGTACCACTGAAGAGAGTTTAGATTTTTGTTCACAAGACAAAGGATATTCAGTCATTTGCAGTAGGTTCAAAATGTACAATCTGCTTATAAAGTTTCTATGAGAGGCATACAGTAATCTAGAGACTGAAACAATATATGTATTTAATGCCCCTACTGGTTATGTTATCATGTGTGGTTCAAAGAAAGTTATTATTTTTATCTATTAGCACTATTTTGCTGCTGCTGCTGCTGCTAAACTGCTAGGCTTTTAAAAAAATTCAGAGTAGGTAACAAAAAGTAACAAAGGAAATAACACAAAATAAAATACCCAGCTAAATTCAAGTGCAACACCTTATGCACATTTAATCCTAGGTGCTGAATGGCATTTCAGCAAGCAGATCCTTATATTCAAGGGAAAACATAAGAAAAGACTGCTGGACCAAAGGTCCATCTAGTCCATCATTCTGAGTGGGATTAATCTACTGAGTCCCATCAGCAGAAGTCCTGCACAAGGACTTTGGCTTGCACAATAGTGAACTTGCCAAAGTTATTCATGTCCTGGTAGGCTTGTGAAACATCTGCAGCGAGGTGATTTACCCTGTGATTGTCAATCTAGACTGATCTGGGAGTTGTATTTTCTGTTGCATAAGGCTGGCACTTCTCCTGAAGGATTCTTGAACAGCCTTGAGGGGTGGCAAGTAGCCAGTGGCCAGTGAAGTCTTGGTCTGGCAGGAGCTACTTTCCCCCCTCGGCTTCCCTGCTCTCGATCACCTTAGACAGCTCAATTAGCACATTGGAAGCACATGTTTCACGATTGCTAAAATGCAGGCTGCTGACTGCTAGCCAGTCAGTAATGATGCACTTGCAGCAAGTGGTTCCCACTAGAGAACCACTCAAGAGGCGGATGCTACTGGAGGTGCTTCTGGACTGACCATTGCTCCAGGTGGCAAGGAAAAAAAATCGCCAGGGCTTTCCCCCCCTAAGTTCAGGCTGTGATGCCAGTTGTAGCCACTCCTGGCCATTATGACAGAAGTCCTGGTAACTTTGAGGCTCGTTTACTGTAAGAAAGAGAAAGACCCTGAAGACTGTTTGGAAACTTCAATTAGTTCAAAATACTTAGCTACATCTAAAGAGTGAGCCAGTGGGAATGTCTAAAACTGATACTGAGATTAATTTCTGGGCACAATTTAGCAAGTTGTCATTTATCTTTGAAGCAGCAAATGAGCATAGTGCCTTGCTCCATGTATTATTCCAACGGGGCCAACATAACCACTTCCACCCTTATTAATTTTAAAATAAAATGTAAATATTTTGGTTCTCTATAAAGAAGACCAAGCCTACAATACAGCTGCCTACCCTTTGGCAGGAAGAAGTAAAATTGGTGCTCTCTTAGCTACAGTGGTTGACAGTCTGTTTCTAGACTGAAGATGATTAACAATGAAAATAATATAAGCTTGGAACAAAAAAGTATGCACCCAGATATAAATGGATTGTAGGCAAAGTCTTTTCAAAGGCCCATAGAATAAAAAGTTACAGAAGTTTCTTGCAGTGCAGTAGTTTCTAGAGTCACTATTACTAGAGGAACGCAGGAAAAACATAGTTACTTGGTAACAGTGATGATGTTTATGGCTGCTATACGTACACATATTATATTTCATAAGCAGAGATGTAGTTAACTGATTTGGGAGTCACAGCGGATGAGACACTAAATGCCAGAGACGGTTCAAAACTTGTCAACTTAACTATTTTGCTAGTCTAATTTTTTCCACAGCAACAGTAGGGCTCATCTTATGCTCTTATCTACCTTACCGTCTACCCTCAAAAACTGTTTACTCAGAAGTAAGTAACAATGAATTAAAACAAGACTTGATCCCAAGTAAGTGTGCGTAGGACTGCAGATTCCAGTGCAGGTGGCTTGATATACTTATTTCATTTAGTATATTTGACATCCTATGCTTTTTGTACCAAAGTAGTTTTAGAAAATGACAAAATATACATAAAAATCAGATTATACAAAACAAGATCAGCATCTAAATAAAACAACAATCAGCAATAGCCTTTCCCCCCCTAAAGAGTTCAGTTTGCCAAGCAGAGTTCAAGCAGATCAACCCTGCAGGTTGATAAAAAGCCACTGGGAGGTCCAAAATAATAAACAGGGCCACACTCCCCCTACTCATCTCCAGATCAACCCATGATGACCAAGGCAATTTCAGTTCCAAGCCAGACTGAAATAGATCCAATTAATCATTTTTTCCCAGGAAAATCTGGGAAGGCGTATGACACCATGGATAATTCTTCTTCTGGTTCTCCTGCTTCTGAGGCTGATGTCCTCCAGTCTTTAGCATTTGCCATTGCTATCTTTTGGGGCAATGCAGACTGAGTTGTTTTGATGGCCACACTGATTTTTTGGAATAAAAATATTTCTTGGTTCTAGGCTGAGCTTAAAGTCTTCAGGGTCTCTACTCTGATTTGCTTCGGGGTGAACTGCCCTCACCCCAAGCCAAAGTGCTTTTCCCTGGGCTTGCCTTTAGCCACAACACTCAGTCAAATTTTGCCATGGGATAAATGCTGGGTATTTTCACACTTATTAACCTTTCGTTCATTAACAACTGGTGTAACACAAAGTCCAGTTGTCTGAACGGGCTACTTAGCTCCAATCTTAGGCATGCTTTTTTAAACAGTGTGCCTCTGTGCGCCATAAGAAGAAATGTTAGAGAAATATATGAGGTACAAATCAGTAAGGATGTTGTGGGGAAAGTGTGCCCCCGAGGACTATAATCATTTCATGTTCATTCACTTATTGAAAGAGTCTAAAACATGAAAGAAAGAATGTAAAAGAATAGCTAACTGGTCCTGAAGTGAAAAATCTTGGATAACTTTGGAAGCTTTTCATTTCTAGGAGGGGTATTCTCCACCTCTCCATGGTGAAGCGGAAGAAATGTTACCGGTATTTGGTTAGACTGTCCACATGCTATTCAAATAACCTGGACTCCAGTATGGATTATTTCCAATATCATCTACAGTGAAGGCTGATGCAAGGAATTCATTGAACTCCTCTATGGTTCCCAAATCTTCCTTTTTACATCCTTACATCTCTATCAGCTGTACTGGTCTGTCTGTGCCATGACCTCAGAGTCCAACTTTTCCCCTTTAGCTACAAGGCCACGGACATTATGGAAGAACCAGATGGTAAAAGAGAACTGCTCACAGAGCCAGGCACAGTGCCCCCCAAATACAATAGAAGCTCCAGCACAGGAGGTGGCCATTTTGTCAATTCCTCTCTGGCTTTGGGTCACTGCACTGCTGCCCATCCAGCTCTGAGGACTCCAGTCCAGAAGCTCCAACAGAATTATCATGTCTCCCACACTTTAGGAGTCTATGGCTGCTGAAACAGGAAAAGTCCCTTTAACCAGAAGCTCCTCCTACTAGGGGTGGAGCTAACCACCCAGACTGAGCTGCCTTATTTAAGTCCATGTGGAGTTATGTATGGCTGAAGCAAAGTTCTAAACTTGCTTCAGCTTGAATCCCACACTAAGCTGTCTGTTCCAAATGCCTTGCCTCCTCTTGTCTACTACACCCACCTGGAGCAGATGAGTCTGATTTTACTGGTTGTATGTACTTCAATACATTTTTATTATTACTTTTTTGCAGACATAGTGTATGACCCACACAAGGCTCAACGGGGAGCGTTTCATCGTTTCCATCATTATCCATGCATTATGACAGGTGCATGGCGAGAAATGCATGTCTCATGCGTTAGTATCCAGCCCCCTTGATGCATATTATCTTCCTTCTTTGATGCAAATTTCTTCATCTCCAAGCCTTCCAATTCTAGTAATGGCCTGGTGAATACATGCATCATGTACTCACCAGGGAACACTGGCCTGTGAGCGCTCCAACAGGAGAACAGTCTTTACCAAAGGTGTCGTGGACTTTGAAGAAGCGCAAACTCAGGGCAAAAACTGAAACAAGCTAAGAGGAAGGCACGCTTGGCAAACCCTCACTGTGATCAACTCCCGCCCGGAAACCTATGTCCCTACTGTGGAAGGACGTGGGGATCCAGAATCAGCTTCCATAGTCACTTACAGACTCACTGTTAAGACTGTGTTCATGGAAGACAAACATGAATCACAAGGGGACAAGGACATTAAATGTTTAAAGTCCAAAACAAGTTAGGATACAAATATCTGAAAGACTGTCTCCTTGCCTAAAAAAGCTCGGCAACTTTTTGTGTCTGGATTTTTACCTCTTGAAATATGGCAACCCTAGCTTTCATCAAATGCTGGCATTTTTGTACCCTCATTTTTGTAACCCTATATATGACCCAATCTATTCTTGTATGTTTAACATTGTTGTAAACCGACCTGGGACCTTGTGGTGAACAGTGAGGAAGAAAAAGTAACAACAATAACTCTACAGTGTTTAGCAACACTACAACAACATAGGAAGTAGTTTCATGGATTTTTGTTTTCATCCTTATACCATGAAACTGGTATTGTTTTCATCATTAGATCATGAAATTGGGAAACCTGTTGAGAAGCAAATAAACCTTAAAGTTAAATATTTTAAAATATGTTCACCTTAGAATTAAAAATACAACTAAAGATAACCACAAATTTATCCTGTTGATTGGTACACAACAAATATTCCTATAATGTCATGGTCATCATGTGTGTTGGGATTTTCAAGAGTTAAGAGCCTAAAGCCCAAACTAAAAAGCACTCACCTCTCCAAATATTCTTTCAAACCATTGTTGCTTGATTTGGATGTGCAAACTTATTAACTTACTTAACTTTCTTAGGTTCAAAAATAATATTAAAGTAGAATACAAAATTATCTTTCCATCTGCAAATGTTAGCTCAAATACATGCAAGCTTTAACAGAGAAGATGTGTTTCCAAAATCTGCATTGGGATGTGTACATAATATACAATTCACTTTATTGTTCTAAAGGGAGAATGTGTCAACATACTGAACACATGGGTGACATATGTACTCTTGTATAAGATGATCAGTCAGCCTGCACTGCAATGACCCCCTGGTATACAAAGCTACAATAAATTTAATCCACAACTGATTCCTCAAGAATGTTTGTGCCCCATCCAGTTTCATAGCTCAGGTTTTACAAGGCAGCATTTCACTAGCAGAAATCACACTTTATTTCCAATATATAGTATAGAAATAGTACTAGATAAAGAGTTACATTTCTACATTCTCTAAAGAAAGCTTAAATTACTGTGAAGGCTTTTGATTATTTAACTATTTGTTTAAAGAATAGTAAGTTGTATTTTAAAATGCTGAAGTAGATTCCTATATACATCATGATTAGTGTCATCTGATCATAATAAAAGTGCAACTAACACAGCTGCCATGTCAGCTTCACCTCAGGAACAAGGTCTTAATCATAAATCAACTGAATGACTAATTTAACATTGTTAATACCAGTAAGTAGTTCCTTGGAGTCATTCCAGTTTTTATACCTTTCAAAAGGTCAATACGCTACCTTCTCTAGTATACAAAAGTCCTATCATTCACACTGTTTTCTCTTCTAAGATTGAAAAATGACATGTTATTTCAATGTTAGTGTGTTTTACTAGCAATTAAAAATGTTCATTTGTTGAAAAAAGGTGATATACAAGAAACAAAAAATGATCACCTTAGCTTTCCATATTCTCCTTCTGCCACAACCTTAAAACAACTCTTTGATGTTGATGTAAATACTACTCCATTGCAAAAAAAGAAAAAACCCTATGAAAATATTTACTGCTGCATCCTTCCTGAATTAACATTAACCTCCTTACAGCATTACCACAAATTAAATCAAGAAATATGTCGTGCTAGCTGAGCAACTAATCCAACTGTAGTTCAGATTAAGAACATGAACCAAAAAGCAAATTAAAATACATCTGCCAATAAAATATATTCTAATTGTTTGCATCTGCTTACACTGCCAAAAACAATGAAAGGCTCATCATTACACAATTCATAATAAAAAAAATTTATTCTGCACTTTAATGCAAAATATATATATATACGACATAAAAAGAGTGGATTTAAAGATCAGCAACTCTGCCAGGAGGAAGGAAAAACTGGTCATCATTCCGACTTCAGTAGATGCCATTCCATATCAGACGATGTTTCCCACTCATAAATACATGACAAATACTTCCTCAATCATTTTTTACGAGCAGGGATGCACAGGGGGTTGTCAATGGCTAGCCTGAGGGAAAATAGGAACAGCAGGCGGCAGAAACTGTACTGAAAATGGCTATGTGGTAAATTTTCTTCTGGAACATCACTCAGCTATCCCAGGCTTTGATCTTTCAGCTACAATTACACTAACATCCGCAAAACCAGGATTTTTTTAAAAAAACCAAACCTCAACCATCAGTTCTGCATGAACACAGTAAGATTTTTTTACTATGATTTCACAATATAAATAAAATAGTTATAAATTTAAAAATTGTAATATATATGCTAAGTTTTCCATTCCATCATCACAACTTGGTATCACCAAAAAAGGCGGGGTGGTTGTGGTTCTGGAGACGGCTAAATCACAGACTGGCGTCTCCTAACAGACTGTCTACCATTAAGGTCTGAGGAAAGGTATTTACTATACAATTAAAGGCAGTGAGCTCTACCTGTGATCACCCTAATGTAGGTGTGATGATCCATTTTGTGTAAGGAAACTAACCTGCCCATTTTCAAATAAATTCTGATGCTTATTATCTTTACTGTGGCACTTGAGAAACCTCTACAAGAGCACTTAATAAAGAATGCTCAGATTTACTGCATTACATTTGTGTGAAACTTGAAAATGTCTTCCAGACCACAACACTGAAGGCACAGTTGCTTGATTGCACAAAGTTTCTTGAAGGCTAGATGCAGTTTCAAAAACAGTAACTCATTATAGGGAAAGATTCTGAACCAGAAGTTTTAAAATGCCCTTAAGGTAACTATTTTTAAAGTTGCATTATGCTCCTTAGAATAAATATAAATGCACAACAACACTAGGAGCAGGGCAGTTTTTGGCTGAAATTATTTTACAGAATTTATTCTAATAACTTATTGGAGTTAACCATCTGACATTAATTATTGCTTGGGCTTCCAGTCTATGAATGTTTATTTTTCAGTTTAAAGCCTTCTCACTCTTTGATATCATATGGAAATGAGAAATTTTAATGGAAAATTGAAACCATGTGCATCTAAGTACTTAATGAAGTACAGGGAGAGCGAAAGGGTATGTTCTAAGAGAATTCTGATACACTGGTCTAGATACTTTGACAAAGCAATAAGCAAATCTTAAATGTGTTTCACAGTGATATTTTTGTAATTTTGTATGCTATGAAATGTGTAACAAAACTAAAAGAAGGGTGATTTAATGTTTCCTTCCAATGCAACAGTTTAAGCGCCTCTTCCCTAAAACTACTGTTTTAGCTCATCTGAAACTTTTACACAAAAAGCAAATGCAGCATGATTTTCAATCTCTCCATTTCTAATGTATCCTCACACTCTGAGGTTGGATCTTAATCCCGGTCACTGCCTGCTTGACAGACATCTTATTCTTCAGCCATTATATATGCATTCATACTGACAACATTAATAAAGTTTCTGAACAGCATATAGCAAACCATATGCATGACATCTGCTGCATTTTAAGAAGTGGCCCAGCAAGCAGAATGTTGTAAACACCTTGAATTTTACCCTGAACAATACGGGACACATGATTCTATGCATATATATGGAGCACTCCATTTCCTTTTTATCATGTTACCAACCATATTATGGCATCATTTTTACCCTTCAACATCCAATAAATAGAAGGTTGGCATGAAAAAGGACATTTCTAAAGTTAAATATTATAGACAACTTACAAGACTATTTATGGTTATTTTTCCTTCAATATTGCAAAATAAACTAAAAGGTAGGAGAGAAAATTGCTACTTTAGCTTTATAGATCTTCAAGGGAGTTTTTTTTTTACTTTTACTTTTACTGCATTCCAAAGACAAGGTAATAGGTACACTGCCAATATTAGCTTTAAGAAATTTAGATTTATTCCAAGTACAAAAATCACGACTAACCATTATTTTGACAAAGGTGCCTTTCAGAAGCATATTGAATTTTCTACAAAATATAAAGGCAACAAACTCACCATTTGTTTTTCTTTCTAATATAGTCTTTTTCAGAGAGGTTAACCAAGTAGATCATTGGTTTTGAAGTTAAAAACAAGTATTTGTTCAGCACCTCAATCTAAAAGTAAGAAAATAAAAGCTACATTAACACAGACAACAAGAAACGAGTGTTGTGTTGTGAATTAGATTATAAATAAATAAATAAATCTATTTAACATCTGAAGTATAAAGTAAATTGTTAAAAAGAATGCACATGATTTCCAAATGTTGGCACTAATTTACTGGAGGTAAATCAAAAGGTTTACACAAAGATCTGATATACTTTTGTGCTGTTGTTGGTTTTTTTAAAGGAAAGGCATTAGACAGTGGATGAGGTAATAGTCATAAGCCTACCTCTTTGTCATTCCAATCATGATAGAAACGGACAGGCTTTTTTTCTTCTATTACCCAGCTTTTGATTTTGCACATTATGTCCTGCACAGAATTAGGAAGAAACAAAAGACATTAAAGTAGAATATACTCAGTTATATGCCAGACTGTTATCGGTTATTTCTCATGAGGGAGTCGTTTTAGGTAACAAAATATTATGTGCCTTCTAACCGAAATTTCATATATAATGAATGAGAAAGGGACACAGGAGTCACGTTAGGGCTAGAGCAGATGAACAGGAAATAAACCTTTTAGTGACTTCATTGAGAAATACGAACGATATCTTCTGCTCCCCAAGCTGAATGAAATATTATATGTATAAATAAATCTGTTTCCCGAAACTGCGTATTGGTGTAGTAATTAAGAATCCCTTATAAGAAACCATATATGAGAGAAACATGCTGCTGTGACAAAGGAATAGGTGCAAAAAGTGATGTGTGTGGTTTAAAAAAACACTGACAGCCAAAGAAACTGAGCTGATTATTGATGATCTACCATTCAAGATATTAATTCAAATGGCCAAAGGCCTCAATATTCTACATTAATTTTTTTGTCAACACCTTCTCCTTTCCTCCAAAAATGAAACCTGCCAAAGCTTCCATTACACAATGGCAAGAGCCTTGCACTAGTGACCTCCAACCAGCTGCATTCACTTTCAGAACATCTCTCCCTGCAGGAAATCTAAAGGCCTTTTAGTTAGCAAGCTAGTGTGCATTCAGAAGGAGTAACTGCAGGAAGAGCCCAATGTGCTTTGTTTCTCTGGCCTTTCTTCACAGAAAGATTAATCATCTGTGAAATGGAAACGGCAAACAGCAAGTGACACAAACTGAACCCTTCAAGCCTTTCCTCATCAGTTTTGTGGCTCTGAATCTGAAAGCTGCGTGTGGCAAGGTTTGCCTTACAGGCAGGTGTTAATAAAAGGCTCTTAGGTCTGAAAGGTCAAACCAAGCTCTTCTAGAAGTAGTGCGTTTTAGTGTCAATTTTTGCCAGAGATAATTTATGGTCATGCTTTAAATATTGCATTTCACGAAATTTACCACCGGTATGATATTCAATTAGATAATTTTAAATGGATTTCTAGTCATCAGAATTTTCTCAAAAGCACATGTTTACCTTCTCAATAAATAGGTTAAACATTTACAAACACACAGCTTCAGTATTTAGTGTACTAATATTTCCCATCTTGCAACTGCTTCAGGGGAAAAACAAGAGGAAAGCTCCTCTAAATCCTTAGATCCTGATTTGTAACCCTCCAGGAACAGGGCTCCCCACAGATTTTAACAAGAAAGGGGCAAGCTGAAAACTTTTAATGAAATATAACACGTTCTGCCTAAGAATAATCACTTTTACTCTCCTATAACTGATTTTCACTCATAAATGTTTTAAAAGTGGCTAATGTAACACCATTTCCTACAAGGAGAAGATCAAAGTGCTATATTACAAATGCATTATGATTAAAAAAGCACTGTGCAGCCTTGCTATTAAATGTTCTTTAAACCCTAAAAGGCTTCCCATAGATCTCACTTGGCACTGCATATACAACCTTTGACAAGTAATGTAGACCATTTTTATTCATTGCCTAAAATTGTAGGCAATTATGTGCGTCACACTGGCCACCTGCAAGTTCTGAATGCCTGCTCCAGTTGTCATAGCTAAAAACTAATGTCGGAGGGGATTAATCTAGGGGGAGAGAGTCCTCTTTAATGGCTCCAGCAGGTGAAATGGCCCAGCTGGTTACTATGATGAGTGGCCAGAATAGCTTATGTAGAGACATGCAACAAGATTACACATTTCAAAAAAACATAGTAGAACTATCTTATCATGGGGACCTATCTATGTTTTGTGCTTTATTCAATAAATAAATACTTCACTTAAGTTTAAAATATGCATTTCTAAAGCTAAACTTCTCTTCGTTATTAGAAGAATTCCTCAAGTAATCCTTCTTTACTAGTGGTGGAATTTTATGCAGTTTTACAATTTAGAACAAAATGTTAGTTACAAATTTCATCTTTAAAAAGGCATTAGTTTTATAGTTTTCCCCAAAACATTGATATATTCCATTTTGTAAAGTAGATGGTAAAATCTTTGGGACTGAACAGTTCAGGTTCTAGACTCTACAGGATAATGACTAGAAAGATGTCTTTTATATTTGGTTTATCCCTCAATTATCTGTGCACAAGGAAACAGCAGTTAAAGTGTCAATGTAAATTTTCCATTCCTGCCCCAATTGTTCAACTGACCGTCTTCATTGTTAATATGAAAAACAACACACAATATATTACTCTAGTTTAAACTTAGGTACCTCAACTCGTATTTGGCAAACTAGCTCTAGTTTAAAGGTAATTCTAACAATATTTCAGATCAGTGAAAAAATACCCTTTTACCCCCAAAACTAAAAATAAAGAATAGGCAGAGAGACACTCCATAGATGTTTCTCAACAGTCAAACTCAATTCCTCTGGAAATATGTCACAAGTCTGAGCCTAAATATCTGCTTAAAACTATTTGCTGGTTTTCAATGACCAGGGTGAAGCAGACTTGAACATGGATATTTAAGTACACACACTACAATGTTTTATATTTCATTTTATATTTCATGTACTGCATTTATGTGCTACTCAAATCAAGCTTTCCAATGAAAGTAACACTAAACATGAAATAAACAGAGAGAATTTTGAAGTCCTATCCTTAAGTGGTTAATATACAAGTACAGTCGCAAATCTAAATCTAAACAGATGTAATAAAGATGCATCTGAGATTATTATTTTTTTAATTCACAAATCTCAGAAAATAAGGTTTAAAAGATAATCCTGAGCAATGTGAATTATAGTTGGTCTTCCTCTTGTTCCATCTGGTGGCTTTAAGAGCTTTCAAATATTTTGCTTTATAGGAATAAGAGCACACAACTACCAAATTAAACCAAAATAATGGAAAGGTTGGGAAAGTTACCAGCAAACCTTACTACATGCTGTCTATGATCCAGCAAGTTATGTTGTATGAGCTGCTGGGATTTCTCCTCTTCTTTCCGTTCTAGCAGGCTCTTCCCCCACCCCCCATCCTCTACCACCCCCACTCAAACAGAAAAGCCCTACTTCAAAACCTTTGGAGGAAAAAAACAATAAAGTCACCAGCATGTGCTCTGGAGACTTGCTGGACCATGGCCATTATGAATGATTATGGTATTCTACTGAAGTAAAGTACTGCATGACATTCCTTCTGCTTTTGAGACCAGATAAATGACTCAAACAAAGAAACAGAAATTGTATTTTTGAAGCAATGTTCAGGCTTTTAGAAATGTAAATAAAATAAGTATAATGTAATGTGAATAGTTTGAAGGTACAGAGGGAGCACTTCTGAACTATTATCCATATTTGAATAGTGGTTGAAAAGGGAACTTTGAAGTTAGTTTTCCTAAGTGTATGGGAGGCAGTCTCTACCAACCTAGTTTTCAGAGGTGGTTAAACCTGTGTGTGTAACACTTCACATACCTGAATGCTACTACATGTTTTTTTATTTAAAAAAAATCTTGTAGGTATAAAGCTGAGTCTCAAGAAGGAGGGTTCCAACCCCTGCCTTTCTCCTTGGCATGCCCCTTTTCTTATATGCCAGGGGAGGGGTTGTATGGAGGATACCATTACGGTGTATTAACAGTTGAAGACACACCTCTTTGCAGGCCTTTGGTAGGGATTGAGTTAATATGCTGGTGACTATTCATTTGATCACTTATCCATGTTTCGTGAATTGTAATTGGTGTGTTGTATTTTGAATTTAATTACTTTACTGTTTTATTTATAACCTGCCTTGGGGTAATTTCATTCTTTTCAGCTGCTTTGGATGCCAAGCAGAAAGGTGGGATATAAATATTTCAAAATAAAACTGGGATAGCATCTTCTTCTGTTAGGAAGAGACGAACAAAATTTGATCCTATCAACAGGATGATTTCCCTACTTGACCGGAACTGGCAGAGCAGGAAGCAAAGTACGGTACTTGGTGTGGGAGTGCGGGGGAGGATCACAGTAACTGGAAAATGAAGTATAACCATAACCAGATACCAAAACAGTAACATTTAAGAAGAGCAAAGAACCAAAACAGTAACAACAAGAAATTGTGTGTGGTGCCTATGAGTGTGTATCATGCAAAACACAAAATTATGGGGAGACCAGCAACCTTTGGTACACCTGAAGATCAAAAAAATATGCTAAGTAATAGTCTCACTCTCCTCCCTTCCACCATGTACAGAGGGCTCCCTCTCTATCTGGAATATTTTTTTATTAAACCCAGTATTCTCCCTCAAGTAAGTTTGTGCTTTATGCAAGGTCACAACTCTGGAAACTGAAGCCTTCATCCATGGGATGTCCACCTATGTGAGGAGATGCTAACACTGCATATCTATAAAACTCCTCCAAGAGAAACCTGCCCTCAAATGCTATGTATCAATGTGTGTGCAGTAATACCAGCAGCTGATATCCACTGCTTCCCAAGCAATAATGGTGGCCTCCTTAAGCCTTCATGACTCATGACGTTTTCTGGCCCACAACATGAAACCCTAGAAAATATATTTCATTTCTCTGGTGTCAGCTGTTCTCACAGGCTAGAATGTAAGAGCACTTCTCACATCAGCCTGGATAACTCAGTTGGTTAGAGCATGGTTCTGATAATGCCAAGGTTGAAGGTTTGATCCCCATATGGGACAGCTGCGTATTCCTGCATTGCAGGGGTTGGACTAGATGATCCTCAGGGTATCTTCCAACTCTATTATTCTATGATCAAGCTAATGCCATTGCTGCCCCCTCTGAATGAGTGCAGACTTTTGGTAAATCTAATTTCCAAGACCTGTGAAAAACATGACTTTTAGCACATGCAAAGGCTAAGACCTGAGCAATACTTCATTGTGACGAAGATACACAATTCCTTATTGGCTGACAGTGCACCCACCTATGAGAACCTCTGAACTGCAGTGTCAATTCAAAAGGAGAACAGATCAGAGTCTGAGCCTATTCAGGAAGTCCATGGACAAATGAAGAATTCTTTAGCACAACACATTGCCCATCTCAGGGAAGAGACCTGGGTCTTTTCTACAGACCTTCAGAACCTCCCTTAGCTCTGCCTTGTCAAGATGAAGACTTTCTTCTTACTTTGACCAGGACAGAAAAAAGGCAACTCCCCAAGGATCTTACTGCCTACCAAAAGAAAACTGGGCAAATGTGACTGAAAGCCTCATGGTATTGGGGCACATCTGGTTCTGCTCTCCAAACTAAGGTACACTCCAGTCAACTTTGGTGAACAGAGAATTGTTACATATGCAAAACTGCCAAAGCTGAAACTTCAAAGTCGTTCTTGAGAACTGCCAAGATCCACTCAATGCAGAAGAGCCTGTGAAATCCTTTACCATCAAGCTGTCATGATTGCTTGGGGAGCAAGGCTATTATATGAGCTCCTGACTGTGGGATCCTAAATTGCTCCATAATACCATCTGCAAAAACAAAGTGCTTGTTAGCTAGTTTGGGTGTAATCTCTCTCCTGGATTTCAACATTCTAGCAACTATTTTTAAGTTTGGCAAAGTGATGACAGTAGCTTTGGGGAAAACCAGAGGAAAACTAGATCTGTCTCCCAGGGGTCTTCCATTTTTGGTAGCTAGGGCTTGTTGTGCTACACTGCAAATACAGGAGAATTCTTTCACCAGTGACTTATTTCCAAAAATCCAAACAGTCTTGAAAAGAGAACAAGCAGCCAAAACAGATCAGAAACTTGAACAAAGCTTGTAAATCAACTCTGTCACCTAGAATTGAGACCTAGTTCAGAGCAAGGAGGTAGTATGCAGAAAGGCCTGTCACACAAACGAGAAATGTGGACATCTCACATGACATATTTAATAGCTTAACAGTAACATTTTAACAAAGAGAGGGTAAGATTTTTTAAATCATGAATGACAATCTAATCAAACAATAACATTGATAAACAAGTTAAGGTACCCATTTCTAGTACATATATTCATGGAATAAAGGTGTGAGTTGGGAGCCAACAGCAGCATTTCAGATAAGTTTGCACTCCTGGCTTTAAGGGGTGAGACACAGGGACTAAATTTCATTTCTTTTTAAAAACAAATTCTAACTTACTGCTTTTGTTAACTAAGTGTTTTCTGTTCCTCCATGCTTAACAATGTGCATATACACTTTCTGGGGGGACAGCCAGACTACAGGAGCATCATGAAAATAAAACTGCATGCCACAGCAATAATAAGAAGAAGAAGAAGAAAATTGGATGGCCAACTCTCTTTACTCTCTTTTTCAAAAAGAAGATGAACTGTCAACAGTAGTGTAACCAAGCCTTCACATTCCAAACACACAGCCTGAATGTTTTCCTGTTTACCCATGACTTTAAATATTTGTTTAAGGAAAGTATTACCATTTATTTTGAAGCCACTGGCCTCATCCAACAGGTTCTTCATAACTCACCCAGTTTGGTATCATCTGCAGATCTGATGAGCATTCCCTCTCCTTCTCCATTCCATTCACTTATAACAGGCACCCCCAAACTGTGGCCCTCCAGATGTTTTGGCCTACAACTCCCATGATCCTTAGCTAACAGGACCAGTGGTCAGGGATGATGGGAATTGTAGTCCAAAACATCTGGAGGGCTGAAGTTTGGGGATGCCTGACTTATAAGGATGTTAAACAATGGGCCCAGGACAAAATTGTGCTATCACATCTCTCCAGGGTGACAGTGAGACATTGATATGTGCTCATACAGTCCATCAACCAGCCACAAACACCAGTAGCAGCATCTAGCCCATATTCCACCAGCTTGTCAACAAATTTATCATGGGGGCCTTTTCAAAGTCTTGCTGAAATCAAAATAAACTACACCCCCATAATTTCCTTAATCTACCAGGCTAGTAATTCTATAGGAATTAAACTACTGTTTAATTAATACTTAAAACTACAGTGAATACAACTTGCTGTTCTAAAATATTTAATGAGAAACTTATATGTGAATCAGATGCAATACCCATATTAGACTGTATTATTGGAAATGTGAGCATGAAGATGTTCACACAAATGTATTTCCTCTTCCTACTGCACTCCCAAAAATCCACTCTTAAAGCTTGGGGGAGCCTCTAAAATGTGTGGGATGAATATGAGAGCTGCACAAAATTTCAGTCGCCCCCCCCCCCTTCATTCCAGAGCATCAGGAGTGACTTTCTGGGAGGCAGAAGAAGGGGTGCTTGCAATTCTATTGATACAACCTATTGTGTACTCTGGAACTGGTATACAAATACAGATCATACAAAGACCAAATTTTAGATACAGAAATAACTAAAGAAATATGAATAGAAGAGCAGAACATATGAGGAGTGTTTTTGCAAAATACAGTGGAACGTATAAAGACCAGAACAATTATGACTTCTTCTAAAATACATTAAGTAGTAGAATCGGAAACTGAAGATGAAAACACTGATACAGAATTTTCAAGCAATTTAATTTCTTGGGGAAAATGTATAGGCATAGCAAATGGTCTTCACTATTGAACTGTTTTACACAATCACCATTTATATATGCAACTAGAATTGAGGTAACTAACACATTGCAACATGGTACGTACTAGATGGAATAATTTTGAGGTAGAAAGTTGAGGTGTCTTAAAACTGAGACTAGCACCTTTTTTCCCAGTACAATAAAGCCTGATAAGCACCATGCCTGTGTAAAATCAAACCTACACTGGAAAAAAAATCTTTTAAAAATTGAAGATATTCTTACTTACATATTCAGGTTTTAATTTCTTGTCACCTCCTCGTACAGCCACTTTTTCTAGTTTGTCTATAATGGGCATGATCATTTCCTCATCTTTTAGCCTAAGTTCTTCATGTATTATTTCAATGTCACGAACAGGTGCAACACTTCCTTCAACGTGTGTGATATCATCATCATCAAATGATCCTTTGAGGGGGAGCAAAATTCAGATGTTAAGCAGTATTCTGAGTGGAGGGGGGATGGACGAAAGAAAGATACACAAAGTAGAAACAATCTACCAGTCATATGCACCAGGGCAGAGCAAAACTTAATTACAAGCATTTTAAGTGTTTTTCAAACAAGAAATCTGCCAGTAATTTTCAGTATCAGGGTCACTGTATCTTACAATGTATTAGAGGTGGCCAAATAAAAATATTTTTTATATAGCACTTAATAAATTGTTCAGAATAATATAGGAACATTTTAAGTCACTCATTAGATACAGTAAACATTAGAATTGCTATGAAGTTTATGTCAAAGAATTCTGAAGTTCTACACAGTATTAATGGGTTTCCAAGGGAAACAGGATTTACAAAAAAGGAGGGGAGGCCTGAAATCATCTGGCAGACCTCTTCTCTGCTTCAAACTACTTTATCACTATGGTTCTGACGGTGATTAGATAATGAACCACTCAGACACACAATTTACACAGCAGCTAATTTCATCGGTCTGATTTGAGGGTATGGTTTTTAGGGGGCCATCAAAGAAGCAGATGAAGGTGCATTTGTCATATATGAGTGACAACCATTCACACTATCTCAACAAAATGGTGCTGGCCCTTATTAGAAACACATGCTATTATCACATATTTAAAGTGCAGTTGAAGCCATAATTTCAAATTGCCAATGGAAACATAAGGGTAAAACAACCAGATATTACTGAAGCATGTGTACTGACTTTATGCCCCTCTAAAGACATAATGTGGCAATGTAATTCAACTGAGATACTCTTGAGTTATCAATAAATAATAGCATGAAAACAAAAATTAAAAATATGTCTTAGTAGCAAACTATAATTTAAAAATTTAAACCTAGTCATGAATTAATGCGCAACACAAATTTTAGGCACTATTTAGTAACAATCCCACTGACTATAGAAATGAGACTTTAAAACATTTTAAAGAATGAATGCTAGCTACAGTATTATTATTTTTTGTATTTTTATTTAGATTTTCCATCATACAATTTAATAAAATAAGAGAAATAATACACAACAGAAAAGAAACATTAAATCATTATACATTAAATCAAGCTACAGTATTTTCATACGAGGTCATATAAAATAAAGCAACATCTACTACATATTTCTAGAGAGATGCAAGTCTACCACATTTTGAGACAATTCGCACATCACTTTCCCCTCACATGGGGAATGTCACAATACTTCTCAGGACCCATGGAACAGTAAAGCTTTAAAAAATTGTCCTAATTACACAACCAGAATCATTAACAGCAGCTTCTTAATTAGCATACTGAGGGCAAATCAGATGCATTTTGCCATGTGGACATTGAAAGGTACAACATTGTCCAAAGGCAAAAATCCTAGTAAGTATTTCTTCTTTAGGAATCTCTTTGGTTTATCTCTATTTTTTACCTCCTCTCTCTTTGTTGACATTAGCCTGGACAACAGCCTTAGAAGTATCATCTCCCATTTTAACTATTGTAATATTCCATGCCGCTTTCTCACACACATTAAACCTTCAATTTCTGTGAATTCCATGGTCCTTATTAAATTTTTGCTCATCATATCTAGCAAATTTTCATTCTTTATCATCTGCTCCATCGCCTACCAATTATTTTCCCCACTAAATTTAAAATATTCCTCCTGATCTTCAAACATGTTTATTCTTCTTATTATTGCTGTTAATAATAATATTGCCCTTCATCCAAGGACCACAGGACAGTTCACAATGCAAAAAGAGAAAACCACATAGCATAGCAACTTTAACAAATCAATTGAAAAATCACGTTGTTTGGTTTTTTAAAAAACAACAACTCAACAACTTTTGGGGTGTCCTGGTTTTTACTTTTTAAAATATGGCAACCCTAACGCACACACACACACAGCTTAAAAGGCCATAGATTATTTAATTTAGGGAATTCCCCATTTAGGGAAGTTTTTAATGTTTGATGTTTTACCACGTTTTTAATATTCTGTTGGGAGCCACCCAGAGTGGCTGGGGAAACCCAGCCAGATGGGTGGGGTGGTATTATTATTATTATTATTATTATTATTATTATTATTATTAAGCCAAAGGCCTGGAAGAAGAGGAATGTTTCTGCCTAGCACCTAAATATATGTAATGAAAGCGCGAGGTAAGCTTCACTCTGGAGAGCATTCGGGAAGCCACCACAGAAAAGGCCTATTCTCATGTTGCCACCCTCCGGATCTCTCATGGAGGCAGCACATTTTGAAGGGCCTCAGATGTTGATCACAGGGTCATGGTCAGTTCATATGGGGAGAGGTGTCCTTGAGGTATTTTGGTCCTGAGCCATTTAAGGCTTCATAGGTTAAAACCAGCCCTTTGAATTTGGCCCAGAAACTAACTGGCAGCCAGTGCAGTCAGGCCAGGATTGGCGTTATATGCTCAAACTGTCTTGCCCCAGTGTTAGCTGTTAGTTTTCTGTATTTACTCTATTCATTCTTGTAATTGTGCATAAACCACCCTGGGACGATTTACATATTTTATTATCAATGTATTATAATAATAATTGCTGGTTATTATATATAAATGAAATAATAATAACATTCTTTAACATTTAATTACAGTCTAGCAGATTTGGTAAGAATCTTAAAGGTCCAACTCTCTGCCAGTTCAGGAAATGTACTAGTACTTCATCCTTGATTGATGGCCATCAAACCTTTCCTACATTTTGTAGCATTTTCCCACATATCCTGGAAATGTATTTTACAAACAAAAACAACTTCAGATTAGCAACTACTCAAACTAATGTCACCTGGCCAACAAAAGGAGTTGCATTGCCAGACTCTTTATGCACGTGACATATAGTGGTGGGAAAGCATCAATAGCTTGTGTCCCTTTGCCATTTGGGGACAATGTGAATGTCCAGTGAAGAGGAGAGTGTATGCATTTAGTACTGAATTCTTGAAATCACCCACCCAGCAAAAGCAGTCACAAGCCATCAATTCAACTATCTTCCCAGAATTACTGTATTTTTTCGTGTATGAGACAACCCCTATTTTGGGGGACTCCAAATTAAGAAAATGGGGGGAGATTGCCCAGAGTTGTTAAGCTTTTTTGGGGGAGGATTGCCCAGAGTTGTTGAGCTTTTTTTTGGGGGGGGGTTATGCCGAAAATCTCTTACCCGTGGGAACGCCACTGCCAATCACACACGTTACCAGAGGCAACAATCATCTGTCCACTCACCAGCAGCAGACACCAACTGCCCACACAATTGCCGCAGTGGCAGCCAATCAACAACAACCCTTGCCACAGCCACCAGTCACCCGCTCAATTGCCACTGAATATCTCCTGCTCACGGCTCCAACCAATCTCCCGTGCCCCTTCTGCAAGACAACCCCCAATTTTGAACATTCTTTTCTAATAAAAATAACCTAGTCTTATACACGGAAAACTACAGTATCTGCTGTTTATGAATCATATGCAAAATGCTTTACATCAAGCTTGTGTTTCTCTGTAGCCTGAGGAAGGAGGACAAGGAGGAGGTGTTATGCAGAAGGGTTGTGGCTTCATGACAAAGCAGCTGCTTCACATGCAGAAGATCCCCAACATCTCCAGGTAGGGCTGGAAAGGACTCCTGCCTGAAATCCTAGAGCAGGCACCCCCAAACTCAGCCCTCCATCTGTTTTGGGACTACAACTCCCATCATCCCTGACCACTGGTCCTGTTAGCTAGGGATGATGGGAGTTGTAGTCCCAAAACAGATGGAGGGCCGAGTTTGGGGGTGTCTGTCCTACAGAGCTGCTGCCAGTCAGCACAGACAACAATGAACTAGATGGATCAACAGGCTGACTCAGTATCAGGCAGCTTATTTAAGTGTTATTTCTAGACACACACAAAAATTGGTTTTTTAAAACATAGTTAAACAAGGCTGAATGACAGTAACAAGCCAGCAGTAAAGAGAAGTATACTCTTTATTAGGAGGGAACAGGATTTTCACAGTAGTGTCAGGCCTAATGAGCACAGCAACTAATCTCCTGTAGGTCTTGCCACCATGAAGCAGTTGCTGAGACAGAAGGTCACAGCCCCTCCCCCCAACTGCCTAAAGTCACCTCTCTCCAGGGTTTTCCCTAAGCAATCTGAGACTGTGCCTGTGTGACGCGAATTTCTCCTCTGCCCTCTTCATGCCTCTCCTGGTTCTGGGAGACTAGTGGGGACAGGAGCTTGTTGCAGCAGGAGGGGGGGCACCCATGCCACTTCACTAGCCAAACTCATCTTGGCCTCCCTCATCCCACTCTCCTGCATCAGCTTCTGATTCTGGACTTCTCTCTGCCACAGACTCTCACTGATCATTAAGCCCTGTAACCTCTTCAGCTTTTACTGAATTACAGCCCCACCCATATCTCAGTGGTAGACTGTTGGGTGCAATTACAGTAAACCAAAATAGGTGGCTATCAGAGCACAGGCTATCTCAGCCAGGAATGACTGTAGAATGGGAAACCAACTGAAGCTGAAAAAAGGCACTCTGCATCACTGAAGCCACGTGAGCCTCCAGTGAGAAAACTGTTCCTTAAATATTCCCATATAAAACAGGTCATCTACCCAATTCTTTAAATAAATAAATAAAATAAAATTTTTATTATGAAGTTGAAATAGCAGTTCAGTAAAAAATATAAAAGAAAAACTATACAAAACAAGAAACTGGTTTCACTGCCGTTACCACCTTAAAGAAAGTACAATTTCAAGAGACAACGCAACAAATTGTATGTTACTATAAAACTGACCTGATACAAAGAAAATACAGTGGTACCTCTGGTTACGAACTTAATCCATTCCAGAGGTCCATTCGTAACCGGAAACCATTTTCAACCTGAGGCAGGCTTTCACTAATGGCGCCTCCTGCTGAACGTGTGCCTCCGGCACGCGATTTCCACTCACATCCTGGGGCAAAGGTCGCAACCAGGAGCAACTACTTCCGGGTTAGCAGAGCTTGTAACCCGACGCGTACGTAACCAGAAGTGTTCATAACCAGAGGTACCACTGTACAAAAATGGGTTATGAGTATCAAATAAAGCTGTATTTCACCAAGGTTTGTCATTCCCATAATTGGCATAAATAATCCTATATAATAAAGAGCCTGTGTCCGTACGTACCACTTTCCGTGTGTCACAGGAATTCGCAAGTGCGCGTGCGTTCCAGTGACACACGGATTGGACGACGCAGAGACTATGCAGATGAGACGGTCGGAGGCCGCCAATTGGAAGTGCGGGAGGGGAGGGGCTGCCTCGCCCCGCACTCAAAGAAAGTTGCTGGCTGCCTTCGCCGCTCGGCTTTTACTTGGCGACGTCGGTGGCTGCGAAGAGGACGCGTTTGGAGCACGGGAGAGTTTGGGCTGTTTGCGGGGCGGCTTCGGTCGACGCGGGCGCCGCAGGCTCTGCGGCTGGGCAGGGGGCCTTCAATCCCGCGTCTACCGCCGCCACCGAGCTCTCCGCTTCGCCCATGGCCGCCGCCTCCTCCACGGAGAGCGGATCGAGCGAGAGCGGAGCGTCCCCTGTCGGCCTTCCTCCCCGAGGGAAGCGGCCGAGGGCGGGAAGCTGAGGGGAGATAGGAGGTTACTTTTGCAAAAGGCGGAGGCCGGCGCCGACGGAGCACTCCCTGCCTCCGGCCTCCCCGTGGGCCTGCAACGCCCAAAGAGACCCATCCGGGGCCGGCCTAGCGGCCTGGGACGGCCCATCCAGCGGAGCGCCGGTGCTCCGGAGGCCAAGGAGGGCCGCCCCATCCCCACCGCCGCTGCAGCCGCCCCCGGAAAAAAAGAAGAAGGGGGAGGGAGCCCCTCTCCACCCCCCAGCGGCCTGAATCGACCCGCCTCGCGGAGCGCCGGTGCTCCGGAGGCCGAAGAGGGTCGCCGCACACCCGCCACCGCCACGTCGCCCACACACACACACACACACACACACACCACAACCAAACCCCCACCCCCCGCGCGCGCTTCCCCCCTCTCCCTACCTTCACAGCCGAGCCGAGGGAACGCCGCCGCCACTTCCCTCCTCGGGCCTGCCGGGAACGAGGGAGGGTGGGATGCACGGCGCTCCGGCCCTCCTCTCCGTTCTAGCGCCCGTAGCCAAAAGGGCCCATTTCACAGGAGGCACCCTCAAGGCCCGTGTCCTCCGCCCTTCCCCACCCCCCAAAAAAATCCCCCGTCCCCCGAAACGTAACCTTTCAATGCAGCTGTGCTTTCACTTTCCGAAACACCCCATTGTTTCCAGCCTCCTCCTGTTCTCCCAGGTATCAGATCCCCCATGCATCTCCTGCTCCCACGTCAGTCCGCTTTTCCTCTGAGAGATCACCCCCTGCCCCCTCTTGCAAACCAAAAGCCGCCTAACCTATCCAGCAAACCACCATCAGGTTGCCCGCCGGCTGTGCTTTCTGTTGCAAGCAGTTGAAACAGAACCCAGCCTAGCCCTGGCCTGTAGTATTTTGGGGGGGCTGCCGAGTAATCTTCCCACCCAACACATTTTCAATTATATGCTGCACAAAAACACAAAATGAGCCTTCTCCCAACCTGGGGTGGAAGGGAGCCACGGGGAGAGGGAGACTACATTTCCCATCATGCTCCCTGCTTAGAGGCAAGTCCCTCCCGCAGCATGACGGGAGTCGTAGTCTTCCAGGAGCAGAAAAACAAAGGCTGAGCTTTCAAAGGGGGCGGCAGCTTCTCTGTTGCATTTTGGGGGATTTCGCCCACGGACAGCTGGGAATTGCAGTCCAACCACTTAATGGTTAAAAAAAATATATTCTCATAAGGACTTCTAATGGTCAAAGCGACTGCAGAAAGAGAGAGAGAGAGAGAGAGAGAGAGAGAGAAAGAAAGAGAGAGAAAGAAAGGCGGCGACACTATAGCAGTGTATAAAATGATCCATATATGTAGTATGATGGCATGCATTTTAATCTGGGTTGTTTTTTTTTAGTTTACTATTGGCTTTAATTATATTTTGAATGTTTTAAATACTGTCAGCGCCCAGCCGGGGGGGGGGGCTTCCAGCGAGCCCTCCCCGCCACCTCAGAAGCGCCCGCCGAAGCCCCTCGCAGCCTCTAGCGCCCGTTATCTTAACGGGCTTAATTTACTAGTGTGATATAAATAAGAAATGGCTGCCAAATGGAGGCAAACCCCCTAGGTTTAGCTGCAACCTGAGATATCTGTAATTTATTAGTATTTTTTTTCAGAAATGAGGATAAAAATAACTTCATTAAACCAAATATTTAAAGAAAAATCTGAGGATTCTTTCCAGTCCTGTGATATGGTAGAACAAAAAGCTACTAACACAGTGATGGCTAACCTTGACACTCCAGATGTTTTGGGACTACAACTCCCATCATCCCTGACCACTGGTCCTGTTAGCTAGGGATGATGGGAGTTGTAGTTCCAAAACATCTGGAGTGTCAAGGTTAGCCATCACTGTACTAACAGAAAATTTGCAAGTTGTTTACACATTAAGTGCATATAAAAGACATAATTTTGGGGTTTAAAGGCACTGGTAAAACTATTACTTCAGAGATTTCCTTCATCATCTTTTCCCAAAATGTGCATACATGTTTACAACACCATCACATGTGCTAATAGCTTCCTTTTTCATTATATCCCCTCACAACACATAGGGGAAACAAGTCTATTTATATGTGCAAGGTGGACTGGAGTCAAGAACCATCAATGGGCTATTTTTAAGAAGTTTTCTTGGATATTTGCAGAGACAGATCTAAAAGTGGGGTAAGCCACACACCCACCCCACGCAAGGCTTTGTATAGTAACAGATAATTATAATTACTGTACACTTTGTACAAGCAAGTCCTGAGTTGTACACTGAGAGTACAACTCTCAAATGCAAGAGCAATATTCTGCCTCTTGGAGGACACAGTCACAAGAGAAGGAAGAAGGATTCAATGCCTGAGGTTCCTGTGACACAGACATAGAAAGCACAAGTGTTCTTCCTGTTTAGGCTCAAAATTCCTAAGACAGCAAGCCCCTACTGAAACCATGGAACCATGCCTAATGTATGAAAGGAAGACATTATGTGAACATCTATAAAGGCCATCTTTATCTAACTAGGTGCAAGAACACCTTCCAACAACTATTCAAGGAAATCATTACAGATTTTAATAAACCAAATAAGCAACTCAGTTCCATTTGATCTGAAATCCCAGCTTTGCATGGGTCACACAGTAAGTCTGCCTCAAAAGAGGGTACTCTTGTAGTTCGTCTGACCCCTAACAGATAGCAAATTCCCTTTATTGCATCATTGCCAGGAGCAAACATTTCCAGCATCCTACCTCTCACCATCTCCAGTTTGTCTTCATTACTTTACTCCTTTGATCTTGATAAAATGTTGTGAACCACTCAATGACTGCATTCC
Source organism: Darevskia mixta (assembly GCA_034641385.1). NCBI lineage: Eukaryota > Metazoa > Chordata > Lepidosauria > Squamata > Lacertidae > Darevskia > Darevskia mixta. The sequence goes on from JAWWNH010000098.1 coordinate 2,169,733, forward strand.
TTCTCCCTTCCTTGCCCAATTCATGATTCACCTAAGCTGAACTTTTAAATAACCACACTTTCTTTACACACAGTTCTTTCCTTACTCTATGCAGATTTATTTAGGGCCTTTTTCCCAACCTTAAGGACCACCTCACCAACTGCACTTTTTTTCTCAATCACAGGCTGAATTTTCTATTTCTGCACTATAGTAAAAGCACCATGATCTTCTAAGACATTCTTAGCAGTCTACCTTGCTTCTCCCCACCCCCATATTTTAGTATGGCAAAATCTATCTACATTTTGTATGCACACTTTAAATTATAAGTTGCCTTCAGATATATTCTACAATATGCACACTCTTCTGCCATTTCTTACACCGTCCATATGACAATTATTTCAAAACATCCAGAGATTTTGCCAGTGCTTATGTTATACCTGTCAAGATCTGATGACTCTATGTTATGTATTCCTCTGAACAGAACCACTACACTTAGTTACAGGCTATCATCAACCAATTCATTCTCTTGCTAAAATCAAGTCATCCAATTACTCCTTGACTAATCAAGGCTGTTTTGGCTTTTTCTTTTTTCAAAAGGTACTCAACAGCATAAACAGTTCACTTACAAGAAATGGAAAGGGGCTAATCAGCAGAATTATTGTTTTGCTGCTACAATTTGCAGTATTTAAATGCAGTTGCTGATTGGACTGAAAGTTTTATGATACAGCACAGGAAACTAGTTTGACTTAAATATGAAGGAGCCTGTGCTTTGTCTACTGTGGAAAGTAATGCAGAAAACTAAAATAATATGTGCACCAATTCACTTTTGATATTTATGTCTCTAAGCAAACATGGAATAAATAACTGTTATGGTCCAATAGACATATCTGCTCTTTCACATTTTTCTAAACATGTCCCTTTTACCTACCAATTTGCTTATTTCACTTTTATACTTTCATTAGAAAGAAAATGGTCTCTTTATTTTGATACATACTGTAGATGAAAAAATACTAATTCAGCTACAAAACACTAGTCTGTAATGTAAGTATACTGTAGCGTCTATATACCTTAGAAAAGCTCAGCAACATAGAAGCCAACACCTAGAGGCCATGGGGGCTTGATCCCCCAACAAAATGTTTGAGGGGGCTGGGCCCCCACAAAGTTGATGGGCATTCCCATTCAAATTGTGTGTGTGCATTGCATCATGTGATGCAGGGGTGGGGCTTACCTGGGCCACCACAATATTTTTCTCAAGTTGGCACCCCTGCTTAGCAAGCATGAGGGATGAATTGCTCTCTGACAAACAAAAGAGCTCTAACCTGTGGCTATTGATGCAGAGGCACAAGAGTTGCCTGGCTGGACATTTGGACTCTCACAGAAGGAGAAATGTGAAAATGAAACCACAAGGTGGGATCCAGAGGCAATCAAGCAGACCTCTGTTTGCACAGGAAGGCTTTCCTGCCTCCTATTCTATTCTATTCTATTCTATTCTATTCTATTCTATTCTATTCCCTTCCCCATCTCCCCCCCAAAAAACACCCCACTTGATGATCCACCTAAAATGGTGTAGGATGGGCTACAGGGGTCTGTAGAAGAATGGGAAAACTAGAGGAATTCGGCAAGCCTGTATTGTACAAGAGCAAGTGCTTTTCTGATCATGCAAAAGACCTCTAGATCCAAGCAGCATTCGAAATTAGCCCGGCTCCAGTCGCATTTTGCAATTGGCAACCAGCCTTTTGTGACTGGTTGGAGATGTCAGGTGCCACCCTTGGCGCCTAGCATCTCCACCTGCCTGGCTGCAGTCAGCTGGTCTTCTGGGCACAGTGGCAGCAAAAGACATACATCTTTTGCTACAGCACTATCCCTGCCAAACACCTCATCTGCACAGCAGCACAAGACACTTTTTTCTTTTTTGCTGCCGCTCTGCCATGTGAATCAGGTGTTTGGCAGGGTACAGAGGTAGCAAAAGCCTCTTTTCCTACCATGCTACCCTGCAGACCACCTGATTCACCAGCAGCAGCAGCAACAACAAAAGGTGCCTAGACATTTTGTTTTGGTGCCCACAACCTAGGTCCCAGGAGCCACATGGTTCCTCGCATTCCTACCCTAGTTTCTAACACTGGATCCAAGGCCTGGAAAGTATTTATGCAAGTTCTTTGCTCTTGCTTCAACTCTCTGCCAAAAAAAGAGAAAAGCTCATTCTTGGTTTAATCAGGTAATAGGCAGAAAACACTGGCTGAGTGACCTGAGCTACTTTCCCAACATTTCTGTCCATTTTTGCTTTGGCTTCCTCTTGATAAAGCCAAAGTTATTCCCCCTAACTCATGAGTAATTGGGGCAAGATAAAACACTGGCTCCTCAGTCCAATTCCTGGTATTATGATGCACCGTTCAATAAACTTTTTAAAACTTGCTCAAAACTTTCAGTTGAAAGGAGGAAATGCCTTCGCTCAGCCTAACACACTATCTTCCCACAATTGTTCCATAAAAGTACAGAATCTGAGACCAGAATAAACATCATGGGAGATAATATTGTGAAGTCAGAGTGGAAGTCTAGCTTTGATTCAATGACAATAAATTTCTATGTAAAGAGGATAACACATAAACATATGCTGAAAGAATTAAAAGTAAATTTATGCAATCTCTACTTGAGCATTTTGTAAGAATGAACATTTTTTTCAGGCATGCATGTCAACAAGTTAAATATAGCTGAAAAAGAAAAAGAAAATTCTCTTGACAAATGCCTTCAGGAGAATAATTTTTCAAATACTTTATAACTTTGGTTCTACAGTGCTTCATAAAACACTAACTAGTTGTAATCATTTGCAGTGTAATTGTGGACATTTATATGCTTTTCTTATGCACAGAACATAGCTATTAAGAGCTGAATGGTGACGGTGTGAAGTATAGGTTAGATTGGGTGAAATTAAAGCAAATTACTCAGGGATGTGGAATTCTGAAAATAGAAACAGTCAATGATTTGCAACCCTCTTGATGATCAGCTTCATAGAACCCTAAATGGCAAGAACTTACATATTTTAAAGTTAACTAGATTTTTTTTCAATATTATGTATAAATATAGTTTAAATGGAAGTACTCAGTGACTTTGGAAATAATCATTTTGTTTGATTTACAAGTCCTGTTTAGAGTTTGTGCCACTAAAGCATATTTTAATTCTCAATTTTTCACTGGTTCTAATGAACTAGTAACTTATAGTGTGTGCAACTTTTATATATATATTATTCCAATGTTAACTGAAATTCTATTAGATTGTAATAACCTTTAGGGAGGATCAAAGGACCCAGCCAGTGACAAATAAGAAACACACAAGAACTAGGACAAAGGCTCTGAAGTGCTTCCAAGTAAACATGTACTGTATAGGTTTGAGTGGCAGCAATGCTAGTTTACTCATCCACCCACCCCATCTACCATCATCTTGCAAGGATCAGAGAGGATCCCTTTCTCCCAATTCCCCCTACCTTTATGAACTGTAAGACTAATTATATGCAAGTACTAAATTTATGTCAGAAATGCACTGCTGGTGAATGGGAAGAGCTTAGTCACCATGATAACTAACCCAGTTGTTCTCAAACCAGGGCAGGGCTAAAAGATAAAAATGCCTTCCTAATAGGAAGTGGGGCACTAGCACAGGAGAACAATTTAGACCATGTGTGTATGTCAGAAGGAGATCCATGATTTGCCAAAGTGTGTTCTCCAACCTCATTGGGATCATGAGCCTCTAATGGTCATTAGTCCAATTATCTCATACTGGAGATGAAGCAATAAGGTAGGAGGGCACAGGAGCTATGCAGGGGGTAAAGTAGAGAGAGTAGAGTAACTGGATAATAATACCTGATTATGGGGAGGGGTTATCTAGCCATTTAGAAAGAAGGCACAAATTGAGTAAATTCTGCAATCGTTGCAGGTGCATAAATGTTGCATAGTGATCTGCTATGGAAGAGGAGCACTCAACTGTGCAGATGCTAATAGTGCCATTTTCTTTTTAAGAAAGGGTGATGAGAACTAAGAAAGATGCTTTCCTTGCTGCTGAAACACCTGAAAAGGTTGATCCAGTCAATAGTGAGCGGCCTAGCAAATTCAAGCTGTCTCAACCAGAACTATAGTAAGTTTTGCATGTTGCAATTAACTAGTTATCAACTTTGCGGCCTAAATGGGAGTGCTGAGAGAATGATTGGAATCTGCCAATTAATCTGTAAAGGGAGATTTTGAAGTCTGGAAGATGCTTGCTTGTATCTTAAAATGTGAACAGCAAAAAGCTAACGGAAGAAAACTTTTCTATCTTTTCCTCACCCCTGTGGTACCCAAGTCTCCTGAAAAGCCTCAGTGGGGAGGCAGGATCTGCTACAGCCCCAAACCAATTTGGGCAACTACCCACTCTCCCTATCAGCAATCCATCCATGACTGATCAAACACGTTGTTCATGGTGGGCTTTCCTCAGATTAGAGAAATTAAGTACAAGTTGTAATATTATGATAAAATATACAGAAAATTGCCAAGATGCCAAAGAAATTTACATACAGACCTACTTACATGTAAAGAGGGAAATTGTGTTAAAGGCATCACCTTCTGTTAGTAATGACATTATGTAACCATTTTGTTCTTTGTGTTTGTATTTTGGAAACAATTTTTTTAAAATAAAATAAAAGGTTGCTTGAAGCGGAGAAGGGAAACTTTCTTTCCATAAATTTATTTCCTTCCCTTATCGTAGGATCCAAGTCACTACCTTTAATATAATTCATTGTGAATTGGCATCCTTTATATATAGATTTGATTTTGTTTCAGATTTCATGTCCTGTTTTTACACCTCATTGTCTGAATTTACACTTGTAAACTACCCAGAGAACATATGTTATTGGACAATATATAAATTAAATAAATAAGTGAATGTAAGCAAGTCAGCTGTGTATGGAACACAGGTCCATCCTTCCTGATAACAGCAAACTGGGGGCTTTGCTAGCTGAGGTTCTTAGCTTCTCCATTTTGAACAAGATGCCAAATAACCAAAAATGTTTCAAATCCTTGCTCAAGACCCCAACTCAATTGTACGGTAGTCTACTTCTTCATAAGCAGAATGTAACCAGCATATTTCCTTGAAGGCCCAAGAACAATTGGGATCTGCTTGGTAATAGGGCTCATTCTAAGTATTGTGCGGATCCTGAGCTACAATAAAATCACATTTTAGTAGTATTACAACTTTTTTTTTAAAAAAAAATGTGATTATGAATACCCCACCCAATGCACACACCATATTCCCTTCATTCTTTAAAAAAGAGAGAGAGATTTTTGCCCAAATGGATGCTAGAAGGCTGTATTTCCACTTCTATCCACTTTACATGCCACATCCATCATGGAGCAAATTTCTGTCTTTAAAAAGGCTTCCAGATAAAGCAGTTCTGTTCTCCCCCATTCAGTTGACTATATTTTTACAAGCACCAGACTAACAAACTAAGATTGAGAAGCCATCTCATGCATATTGCTGTTGTCCCACATCATTCAGAACAAACCTTTTTAGATCGTTAACTACCACAGGAGTGCTGATTACACAGGCACCAGCAATTTCCTAACCAATGACCACCTGAACAATGATGTGTTCAGCTTCTCAGACCCTGAAGCCTTTCAAAGGTGAATCATTTCACAGTTTGGAACTAGATCGCCATAGCAACTTCCCTTTGAGGGTTTTAGAATCACCATCCAGTAATTCTATGATCATCAAGCTCGACCATTCCCAATGGTTCTTTTCACAGCAGATGGAAAAGGAAGCCTTGAAATTTTACAGTCTATTTCAAGCAATTCATCTGGCAGCCTATTAGAATTCAAAATATTTCGACCTTCAATCACAAAGCATGTTATCTGAAGCTGTGGTGATCTCAAGTCAAGACAAGCAGACATTTTAGTCTAATCATCCATGATGAGAAGAGACTGACAAAAAAAACCTCTTAATTCAACCACCATCAAAATGCTTATTTTAACTGCATGCAAGTCTTTCAACAGGCAATGAAAACACACCATGCACCATTTTTATCACAATCATCTGTTCAAGGGAAATATGAATTCTGAATACTGACATGCATCTCTGCACTCTAAGCCTGCTTCTGTAAATGTTTCTTACAAACAGTCAAAAGGCTGTATTCATACTTTTCTTTAAAAACAAATGCATGGAAGCAAATAAATGAAAATTTCAATATACTAGATTTAGCTTAAAGCACTTAAAAAGAATTGAAATGATCAGTAAAATTCTGAAGCAGTTTGAATATGTGCCAATAAAGTTTGTAAACTAAAGGATTAATAATGCTCCTAAGGTATTCCTCAGATTGGTTTGCTTCTGAAAAGCAACATTTTTTCTCTCTTAAGTACTGCAGCCATTAAATACTAAAGTATTAAATGTGGTAGGTAGGTGGCACATTCTTAACATTTTAGTCCAACATTAATAAAATCTACACAATAAACTTCACCAGATTTGCTTACTTATTGAGAAATCTGCATTTACTGCTTAATAAAAAATTAGTTTTAAATTTTAAAATCTTAGTAAAATATACCAAGGACAAATTTAGAGAGATTCAAGTTCTAATATTTAAAAAAACAAATACAACAATAAACTATAAAATTCAATTACCCAGACTGAATAAGACCAAAAAGAGGTTTAACCAGTAACTGCCAATAAAAAATAAAAAAATTCCTTCCAGTAGCACCTTAGAGACCAACTAAGTTTGTTCTTGGTATGAGCTTTCGTGTGCATGCACACTTCTTCAGATACCAATAAAATGCCAATAAAATGAAATTGGTCTGTTTCTAATTATTAGCTTATGTTTGGACTAATATGCATTTGATCTGCATCTGTGTCTAAAACCCATATTAATCTGCACTGCAAACAGACTTGGCCCGGTTCAAACAACCAATCAAGGCTTCATAAGCCACAGTATGTTTATCTTACTCAGATTTAATACCGGTAAGTCTAAAGGTAAGCTAAAGTAGTTTAACTACATGAGTCATGCCATGGTTTGTGAAGTTGGGTGTGACCACCTAGGCCAAGCATGGCTTTCTTGCAACTCCCCATCTCTCTTCTCACTGTGCACCAGCTTCTGAACCAAGATCTAAGATGGCACTAAGCCCAAATTCACAATTATTTCCATAATGAGCAACTCTGGCTTAATGCTTGTCAGTTAATGAACCAAGAAAATAAGCCATATTTATGAAACCTGGAATGACAGTCTGAACCAGGCCCTAGACTCACTTTGATGCTACATTTTCTATGTCAGCCAGGCTGTGTTATATATGGCAAAAACGATCTGATTTTTCATATAGAATTTTCATATGAAGTTCCAGAGATTGCCTATTATAGATCCTTGCTGTGGAAACTCCCTATATAACCACATGTAGTTACTGTGACATACAAATACTTTTGTATCGTGGGCACAATTGTGTAAATTATAAGCAGTGTTCATTCTTCACTTACTGCTCTTGATTTGTTTTGGAGTTTAAAACCATAAGCCTAGGCTCAGATGACATATGTGATGTGGTTTGTTGCTCCTGGCATGGCTAGGAGCAGAGAAGAAATGAAGCAATGACTTTTGAGAAGCATGCACCAATACACTTCCATTCATATTAACAATAATTAAACATTAACATTAACTATGGTTTAACATGGTGTGTGAACACAGTCAGCACACCTTATTCCCTTTTGTTTTATATTGTATATAGAAATCCATTTTTGCTTAAAATATGAAGCAGAATAGGATGAACCAAAAGGTCAAGAGCACAAACAGAACTGGGTTCAATAGGCCACAACTTTACAGGGGCACTCCAATATTGTTTCAAATTTAAAAATAATTTCTCTAACAATATTGATAACTACACATGTTTTTAATGGGAAAATCGGATTCTCCTTATTTGGCAGTGGTGAAGAATATTTGAACCAACGAAACAAAATAAGGAGGCCAATACAATGTATGTAACAAGGTTGTTTGCATTTTCCATTTTTGCTTACTTTTTGGAGGCTACTTTCTTAAATAAAATATTTTAAGGTCTTAGTTTTAAAAAAATCTCAAACCCACTCTCTGCAGATGTTCAATCTCAATTGCAAAATTAAAGAACTTGCAATTGTTCTCAGAATTCATTGTTCTCAGAATTCTGAGACATACATTGCTGCCCCACATAAATAGCACACGCATGCACACTGAGGCTAGCAGTTCTCTATATCTATACAAACTTTTTATTCCACCACATTTGCCAGCATCCGCTGGTTTTACTTCTACAAGTAGATGACACTTTTACCGCGGTAACATCACACTAAGCACACCACAAAAATAGGGAGAAACTATAGGAAATTGTACTCACATATGCTTAAAGCTTCCAACTAGTTCCAGGTTGTCATTTAAAAAACAATCAAAACAGGTAGTAACCTTGTTTGCATGCTCCTTTTAGGGTCTAATCACTGAAATCCTGTAGCGCTTTAGTGAACAAAATCACTGTGGGGGTTGTCAGGTCAATTCAGTTTGAAGGTGTACCTTTACCTTACTAAATGTACTTACACTGTACTTTCAGTTTGTAACAATAGCCTTAAAGAAGCCTAACAGCAATACTTTAAAAGGTTTCTTTAAAAATCAACAATAATTTGCTTGAAGATAGCAATTCTGTTCCATTAACACTCAACGCTATTGTAGTTTTAAAATACAAAGGTAAAATGTAGTCTTCCACTCCCAACGCCTTTCTGGCAGCCAGCACCACCCTAGTAGCTCCTGGGCGGCTTAATGGGTTAATTTACTAAACAGCAGTTTTAGAACCAGATTTAGTGTGCAATGCCTTCCATTTTCCAGCTTCAACTATTGCCTTTGATTATGTGGGACTAATGGCACTGCCCTACATTGCTCCTGACCATCGTCACCAGTTGTGCTAACCATCACTGGAAGATTCAATTTCTGCTGTTTGGAGTTTTGTAGCATCTTGGCAATTCTCTTCCTACACGCTGTTGCTGACCATTATTACTGATCATCTCCAGCAAATTATGGGGCAGATGAGAAACATCAATGCAAGAGGGCGCTGGTTTCCCTTTCCTACTTCCACAACCAAGAAAGCAAGAAGACCTACTTCCTACTTCCACTATAGAGCGAGATGAGCGTGCAACCCCAGAGTTGTCCGCAACTGGACCTAATGGTCAGAGGTACCTTTACCTTTACCTTTAATTCCACTACCAAGAAACCTGCTGGATATGCCTATGTTGTTGTTGTTGTTGTTGTTCAGTCGTTCAGTCGTGTCCAACACTTCGTGACCCCATGGACCAGAGCACACCAGGCACGCCTATCCTTCACTGCCTCTCGCAGTTTGGCCAAACTCATGTTAGTAGCTTCGAGAACACTGTCCAAGGATATGCCTATGCCATAAAGCAAATCCAGAAACAACTCAATAAGTTGGTAACTTCCAAGCATGCTACAGAATCCCCCACAGAGAAGATTGGCTTGCAAGATGGACATAGATTAGCAGCTGAAGTGATACATGTCATATTCCCCACATTTGGGGGAGGACAGAACCAACCTTGTTTTGTAGAGCTTTGGATTCCTAAATACACAAATGCTTACTCACACAAGCACCTTCTGCAACCTGCAATGATTCTCAGGACTCACATATAAAGCCTCCAAAACTTATGCTAGTATAGGGCAACTGTTTAGGCCTGCTGGAGGCTTGCTTTTAGCCAAGGTCAGTCTTCCTCAACTTGGTGTCATCCAAATGCTGTGGACTTCAACTCCCATCAGCTCCAGCCAGCACTGCCAATGATCAGGGATGATGGGAGCTGTACTCTAAAACTTCTGGAGGGCATCAAATTGGGGAAAACTGGCCTAGATTCGCCACTCCCCCCCCCCAAAATGGTTCTTAGCTTCTTATTTCACTGTATCTCATTACAAAAATGCCAGAACAAACTTGTAGAAGAGTCTGATCATTCAATTTCATGCTTGGGGACATAAGAACATAGGAATCCACCTTATGCTGTGTCAGACAATTGGTCCATTGAGCTCAGTATGGTCTACACTAACTGGTAGCAGATCTTCAAGGTTTCAGATAGGGGTGTCTCCCAACTGTACTTGGAGATGTTGGGGATGAAGCCTCAGACCTTGATATGCAAGGCAGATATCTACCACTGAGCTACATTCCTTCTCCATTGTTGAAAGTTTTCACTTGAAACACTCTTGGGCAGTGTTAGAAACTGAGATGTGAAAGCTAGGAGCTAAATGGCACCTTAAACCTAGGTTATGGGCGCAACAACAGAATGTCTAGGTGCACTTTTTTATAACAAGAATTCAAAGCTGAAAATGAATTAACTGCAGCTAAAATATTGTGTTCATTTTTCACATAGTCTAGTCCTTCCCCTCCCCACCCCCCTAATATTCTTAAAGAGGGTATCTTCTCCAGTCTTCAGAGAGTAGCTGGAAGTTGGGAGGCAGGAAAAGGTCCTCCTTTCCATTCACTCTGCAGTTTTAATCTGAAATCTTAGGCACAGTACGATGCCCAGAGCTCAGAAACTGATTATTCTGGCAAGTCAGAAAAAATTCTTCCAAGCTGCATGTATTTTTAAAAATTATGTGGCAAAACATTTTGGCTTCCACCTTCATCAGCTGCTGTGATGAAGATGGACTGCTCAAAAGAGCTTCACTTGCTGATGCTAAGTGATACTAGTATTCTCTTCCTGCATGTACACACTGGACACATTGGCACCACATGGCCCCAATCTGACGTTCTCCCGCTTAACCAAAATTGTTGGATCTGTTAGCACCTTTATAGCAGTTATAGATATGCCTGACAGTCTGTGTTTCTCACAACTGAAATGTTTTAACAACTGATTGCTCGACTTTTTGTCAAAATTGCAGATTTGTGGTTTCTAACATGTGTGCATAATTGTAGTTTTACTTATGTACTGGATATGACAACCTTTTTTTGCACTCAATAGATTATACTGCAGGACCTGCAAGTGATATTCTGCTTGATGTAGTACGGTATGTCCTACCTGTCCTGGTGCTTTTGAAAGTAGCTGTTTCCATGAGATACAAACAGGTGATACAGTATTTAGTTTTACAAAGATGAGATCCAGGAATGTTGTTAAGTGGATTCAATAAAGCTCTCACTGATAGTCTGCATATACAGTGGTACCTCAGGTTACATACGCTTCAGGTTACATACGCTTCAGGTTAAGAACTCTGCTAACCCAGAAATAATGCTTCAGGTTAAAAACTTTGCTTCAGGATAAGAACAGAAATTGTGCTCTGGCGGAGCAGCGGCAGCGGAAGGCCCCATTAGCTAAAGTGGTGCTTCAGGTTAAGAACAGTTTCAGGTTAAGAACGGACCTCCGGAACGAATTAAATACTTAACCAGAGGTACCACTGTATTTAGTTGGAGGTTGGCAAATCTTGTTAACAGGTTGACAGGCTTGTTGACAGCTTTAGCATGACATTCAGAATTTGCTAACCATGGGTATCTTTCTCTGATTGCCAGACAATGGAAGATATCTGGAAAGCTACCACAAATGGTAGCTTCTTTCTTTGTTTATTGACACCTCATTTTGATGGAGGAGGTTTTCTCTAGACACAATGGAAGCCCAGTGGATGTTGCAATCAATTACATGTGGATATGTAGAAGGTGCTTTTTAAGTTCAATGATCCTTTTTTGATATTCATCTTTGTTGTTGCAAATCCATTTGATTCCAAGAGCCAAGCTGAAGACATTGTTTTTCTTTACATGTTTTGGATGGGAGGATTTTCAATATAGATAGGTGTAAAAGTAAAGGTAAAGGGACCCCTGACCATTAGGTCCAGTTGTGGATGACTCTGGGGTTGCGGTGCTCATCTCGCTTTACTGGCCGAGGGAGCCGGCGTACAGCTTCTGGGTCATGTGGCCAGCACACACACACATATATATAAAGAATTGCAAAGTTTGGAGGTACAGCAGACAGAGTCACTTAGCATAGAGCTGTACCTGGTACATGAGCCCAATTGTCCTTAAGGGACTAGCACAGTTCTAATGTTATACACTATAACTGCTAACCATGTTGTGAAACATTATACAATCCCCCTTGAAGTATAAATTACTTCATTTTATGATAGATCTCAAAAGCACTTAAAAATGCTCTTAGTTTGCTATTTTAGAAAAATATAGGGAATAAAAGACTAATCATAAATAAATGAACTTTTTAATGAGCATGAAAAGCTTTCCATACTAGCAGGGGGAAAAGCACTTCTCCAAGGGACCTGTCATGTTAAAGCAGTAGTCAATAGCTGCATACAATCAGTAAACAAATTCAGCTCTATGAAAAAAAAAGAACTACATCACCGTTTAGTGGCTGCAATTTAGATTATTCTAGCGTGTAATACTTTAATTGTATAAAACAAAGCTGGTGTCACAAACACAAAAGAACTTCTTGCAAAGCAAGCACCACAAGTAATTTTTATGCTGCCACTGATGGCTGACAAGTGATGAGCACTTTGTTCAAATTTATACACTTATGCATCTAAGGCAACAGGTGGCTTGTAAAAAGAAACACTGAAAAGAACTGTTTTAACCCATTCAGAGCAGCATTTTTACAAAATGATTTATTAATCACCTATAAAGTCTCCAACAGCTAAACACTCAACATGTTAGTTTGATAGACTTACAATATAAAGCAAAATTATTTAAATGAAACCAGTACAATAGCACTGACATTTAAAATCAAGCTTAGAGCTGGAATATGCAAGTATTAGCTACCTAATGCTGCAATATAAAATGTATGAAGCTAAAATCTAGTGTAATAAAGTAAATAAATCATATGGTATCATGACTATTCAATGTGAGTGAGCACTTTAGTAGAAGATATTATCCTAGGCATTATAATAAAACCAGGAAAGAATCAGTGGGGCACAATTATCTCTGGGTACAAAGTCTATAGGAAGGGCAGGGAATGGCATGCTGGAGACGATGCTACTCTGCACCATCAAAGAGGACATAGTGTTCAAGGAGCTGAAAATCCCAAAAGGGGTAGATTTCACCACAGAGTAGATGTGAGTGGCACACCAAGTCCCAAGAGCAGCTTAGGAAGGAGGAGGTATTACCATTCCCATGACCAAGATGCCCAGAGTGGTCTTGAGATAATGAATTCGAAAAAGCATCAAAGGAGGAAACGTTGTAATACTGGATGACTTCAACTGCCCAAACAAAAACAGGATAAATGCCTGCTCCAGTCACAACTAAGATAAAATTTATACCGGTAGATACCCTATATGACTGTGCTCAAGAACAGTTGATCATGGAGTTGATCCAAGGGGTGGCAACCCTGGACTTAATTTTACGTGGTGCCAGGGCCTGATGCAAGATATAAGCACTGTGGGCAGTTTAGAAACAGTGACCATAGTGCTTTCAAATTTAACACATACGATAAGTGAGTAATTGCTCACAAAGCCTAGTACAGTCAGATTTCACTTCAAAAGAGAAAATTTCTTTAAAATGAGGGGATTGGTAAAAGGGAAGTTGAAAGGAAAGTCAAGAGGGTCAAATCTCCCCAAAATGCTGAGGATGATAATTAAAATCCACAATAATAGAAGCTCAGCTAGAACATATACCACAGATCAGTATACCCACTACCAAGGTCATGAAACTTCTAGCATGGTTAACAAGTTGAATGTCAGAAGCTAAGGCAAGAAGGCTTCCTTAGAAAATGAAAATCTGGCCCAAATGAGAACAAAAGGGAACACAAACTTTGGCAAAAGAAATGCAAGCAGAGAATGGCCTGGTTCACATTTCGTGCAAAGCCAGACTATGATTCATTGGGACCTTGTGAGAATGTGGACTCTTGAAGAATTAGTACTTCCCTTACAGTACAGGTGGGAGTGACCTTTTTGTGCATGTCCAATTGACGCACAGCCGCTGACACGCAGGTCCTTTTGGACCCAGAAGATGGAACCGTGCGGGGCGAGGATGGCTTGTTCCACCAATGTTTGTGGAGGCCAGGAACGGAACCCCCAAGAAAAATGGTTGCTGCCTGTACTTTCAATTATAACAGGGTGGGATGCACAATACCCTCACAGAGCAGGGCATTTTTAATATTTTGTTTTTTTATTAAATTTATATGCCACCCTTTATCCGAAAATCATCCAAAAATTTTGGATCCTTGGTGGATAAGAAACAGAATAATGAGCTTCCCCCTGGTCTTTCTTGGGTCTGTTCCACCAGAATGTTGTTTCAATTACATACTATCGTTTCAATTTCAAGGAGCTTGGATTAAGAAGTTAAAACTCACTGAAAAAGAAGCCACACAAAGTATAGTAAGCTTTGCAAGGCAACACATTACTCTTCAACCATCCTGGTACAGTATATTATCTTGATATACTATTTGGAATAGTAAGAAAAACTGTCATTGTTGCTTAGCAGGCAGCTCTCTTGTTTCTGGACTACAATGTCAGATATATAAGTCCCTGCTGGGAAACTTAGCAAATGCTGTCTATAAATAGTATGCCACTTGTCACTACTATATTGCCGGAGATGGTTGTCCTTCAGACATATGGGCTCTTATGATTTATCTGCTGTGTAAAAAGATCAGAGGTGCTTAAAACAATCTTGGTCCAAAAGCTAGGCTAAGCTAGGCTAGAACAGGGTGATATCATCAAATTCACACCAAGAATATAGTGCCGTCCACTTAATTTGACAAGATTGATGACTAAAGTGCAAATTGTATGCATATTTTATTGTTAAATGCCACTTCCTAATTTTTTTTAAAAAAAATAGCAGAATATAAGCTTCTAAAATAAATCTCACTGGAATTTTAAAGTAAAACAAGTGTAGCTGCATGAAGTCTTCTCTTCACCAAGAACTGCAATATTTTAAGTTACTTTCAAGAATGTACAGAAGAAAATTTTCCTGTGCCTTCTTTTTCCACCAAAAGCATTCAATTTCCTAAGTTCATTAGTAACAATTAATAGATGCCAGTTGTAACTACAGTACAGTACTGGGCAAGCACAGCAGTTTCAAAGCTGTTTTAATGTTTTTCAAGTGATTATGCCTACCAAATACGTATGTAAGTCAGCATATCATGAACAGTTCTTTGGGTTACTGAAATGTATTAGTGTGTACCTTTGGATTCTAACCCTCACTTTTAAACAATGTAAGTTAAGAACATGCTATTCTCTTTGTTTTCTTACAAATATTCAAATTAAAAATTATACATAAAGCCATACCAGGTGTGCTTTAATCCCTTCAAATATTTCAGATCATATACTTGTGGTGTATGGGTGGGTACATTTTTAATTTTGTTTGTCAGATTTTTTCCCCAATGCAAACTGAAAATATTCTGGTGCAAACTACTGATTTATATAAGAAGGTTATATAGGGGAAGGGCGAGAATAAATTCAATTTATGCCCGAAAACCCACATCACTACCACATCTAAGCGCAAACGTGCTGACGAAAGGAGAAACCATCATATAGGAACAATGTTTTAATCTCATGTTGCTGAAAACAAACACAAAATGAGACATAAACTCCTATTTTGAATTGTGAGAAATTACATGCTCAGGATACCACTCCCACCCCAAAACACTTCCCTCCAAGTTGTTTGGTCCTCTTTATGCCTTCTTCTCTCTTTTAGCCAAAATCCACAGGTAGCCAACTAGACGGTTTGCACCAACTGTTAGAATAGCAACTGTGACGAAAATTCAGACAGGAAGTGGAAGGGAAAGGCAAGAAATTCTGTAACACTACACTAATCAACACCGACTATGTCAGGCTTCCTCAACCTCAGCCCTCCAGATGTTTTTGGCCTACAACTCCCATGATCCCTAGCTAGCAGGACCAGTGGTCAGGGATGATGGGAATTGTAGTCTCAAAACATCTGGAGGGCCGAGGTGGAGGAAGCCTGGACTATGTAGATTATCTGTCCTCAGATTCTCCAGAATCTGTCACTCTGAAACAATGAAGCACGTACGTCGGCCATGTGCTGTAGGTCACACTTTCTAGCAATTTTGACCACTTTAAAAACAGAGTACACAATTTAAAATCATACAGCAGTATACAAGTTAACATTTTGTGAAGGTACTCAGACCGCGACAAGCTAGCAAATATTAAAACAGGCCACCCTTAGCCTTCACCTATGACTCGCAAAAAAACAAGCCTGTTGCAATGGTAGATTCAAAATACTCATAGTGGCACAATCTTTCATACCTCAAGTCAAGCATCCCCCCCCCCCCGCCAACAAACAGAACCATATAACATGCAAAACTAAATTACGTGTTACACCGTAATGTAAAAGTTGCAACATTCCTTGGCCACAAATATTTAAGACACATGGGCCATGCAGAGACATCATGCTAAACTTAAAAGTGATGTGAACAACCAGAAACAACCACAACAAGCCCCCTACTCTCTGCTGCTAGTTACCAAGAGGGAGAAAAGGAGGGGCACAGCAAGGACTACTTTAATGCAGTGTGGAAGCAAAAGCAGAGCCAATATGACACTCCTGCCAGCAATGGGAAGACGGGTGAGGAATGCTTGCCCTGCCTGTGCTGCCAAACCAGCCACTACTATTTACACACACACACACACACACACACACACACACACACACACACACAGGAGGGGAGGAGTTGCTCATTTTCATTTCCAGAAGAATCCCATTATACCACATTAAATCTCATTCTAGAAGCTCTGCAACCTTCAGGAGCAGCTTTATGGATGGCATGAGGCGAAACTGAAAGGCTCCAGTGCTTGTACAGCATTTCCCCTGCATCCATTTCAGTCCCTGCCATTGTTATCTATGTAATCTACTGCATAGGTATTGGTTTGCATCAATCAAAAACTGTTTGAAGGCAAGGTATTAGCCAAGTCTAAGCCTTCAGAAGCTGCAAAGGAAATAGATTTTAACTAATAATGACAGTTTCAGGACAATGTCTAGGTATGTATAGTGGACGATTTACAGTCCTTAAATCAAGAGTAGTTAAGATAGCGCTCGCTCTTGGCCAGCTTTCTAGGGGTAAGTATGGCTAAACGTAGATGTGGGCATCCCACACTCCTGCACATGCACCACACAGAACCCAAATATACCTCTCTTCACACCCCCAGTACTGTGCCTTCTTTTTCTTGGGGTGGAGGGAAGATAAGTATCTTTCAGAGGCCTCAGGCCAGAGATTAGACACCCCTGCATTAATGAATAAAAATATATCCTACCTGAACAATGCATTATACGCTGACACTTCTGAGATTTTAAATTCATCTCAAAATGCAATGTGACACCTAAAGTTACAAGTTTTCAGAGATGTGCTAAAGTGTCACAGCGTAAATAGAGCTGCACAAACAGTACTACTATAATTGGCAAAGGAAAGCCACACATGCTGAGGGGATGAGATGTGGCTCTTGCTTTGTTCACTAAAATGGTGGTGCAATGGAGTGTGGCTAAGTGATATCATCATACGTCTCTCCTCTGCTGCAAGCAGCTTCCAGCAATATCTATCAGCAGGGATGATTTCTACTTTGAGAACATAAAAATACAATGTGCCTGGGGAATACAGAGTTTGAAAAAAAGGAAGATGTTGCAAATGCTACATCCAAGTCCCTTTCGACAGAACTGGATGAAATTTTCATGCAAAGTTGCCCATCTTAACTAAATAAAGTCTGCAAAATTACAGACAAATAGGTCCAGAGGTTTGGTGGCTCGTCACCTTTAGAAATTATTTTTTAAAGGAACAGTCTTTGATTTTGGGGGGCGGAGAAAGCAGAATTGGATTAAATTTGCAGGATTGTTAGTCCCTTCTGAGAGGTTGAGTCCTGCCAAATTTCAGAAGGAAAATTGCAGCGGCTTTCCTGAAAGGCTAGCCTTTACAGTTGGGGAGTGATTTTTAAAAGGATTCACTCACGCTCCCCTATTCTTCTACGAGCAACTTGTATAAAATAGCATACATGACAGAGATGTCCCTAAGTAAGAAATCTGCCAAATTACAAATTGGTACAGTGGGACCTTGACTTACGAAGATAATGCGTTCCGACGCGATTTTCGTTAGTCGAAAACATTCGTAAGTCGAATCCCCATAGGAATGCATTGAGTGAAAAAAAATCGTAAGTCGAAAAAATCCTATTCAAAAATTCGTAAGTCGAAAAAATCCTATTAAAGCGGCTGCGACTTCCTTTCGGAAGTCGAAAAATTCGGTTGCGGCGGCCATTTTTTTTCTTCCGGAAGTCATTCGTAACTCGAAAAATACGTAAGTCAAGTTGCTCGTAAGTCGAGGTACCACTGTATATGGCAGTTTTTGTGCTGGGCACCTTTAAAGTTGACTTTGTTGGCATGGGTGAACTTAAAGGGATTTGCCGCCCTCCCTCTAGTTTTGCGGGCAACAACTTTCTTATGAATATGTGCTCCTGGGAAAATAACCTGCAAATTTTAAGAAGGCTGGGTGTAAGAGGTACGGAGTTCTGATGCATAAAATGAACAGCTTCGGGCTTGCATTCTGATGAACTGCCACCCAAAGTCACAAAAACTAAATGCCAAGCTGGCTTGACATGATAGGATTTGTGGACATGCTACACAAAAGCAGAACTTGAATGTTTTGGCATTTTCCAACCAAGCACCACTAGGCAGAACTAGCAAAAGACCACAGAACAGACAAGGAAAATGTTACATTATTTCAACTTCCCTACCCTAAAGCAATGTTATTGGAGAGACCTGGTTAAATTCTGGTTTTCTCTGGGAAGAAGCAGGTTGTGTCAGACACAAAAGAGCTTCCTGACAGTGTTTTCCTCGCATGACAAGCTTGGAGAGAAAAGTTTCAGGTTTTGCAGACACTGTGTCTGCAGAGTTTAACATAGAAATCTCAAACGCTTTGGAGATCCCCTCTTCAGTTTAAAGAGCTTAAGAAAGACTCCTCTTTGGCTTGGATAAGCCCCAAATCCATCTGAAGTGGCCCACTTGAGTTTCAGGATTACTGAAAATCCAATGCACACCCCTAACTTTTAGTCATTGTAAAAGTTCTTTCCTGAAGTGACTGTCAAACCAACCAATTTCTCTCACAACACTTTGCATTTTCAAGTCACCTTTAATGCAGAGCACATTGCTTATTTTTGCTGTGACACATTCATGAAAGCATCATTTCTGAGTTCCAACAGCATGTGTTGGCAAATTGCACTACTGATATACATTTCAAGTCAGAAAACTTGACAAAAGTTCAAGCAAAAATGTATACGTAGCATTCAGCTAATTGTGATTTGTTACAAGGGTGTGTTAACCACAAAGATGACATCTAGATAAGCTGTCACCATCTACCAACCACATTATACAAAAACTCAGCTTACAGGAGGTAAAACAAACAAGTCATAGAAAACATATTTTTTAAGTTGGAAGTGCAAACATATTCCTGAATGTATCTTGAAACTGAGCAGAGTTTATATAAAAAATAAAAAACTTTTACAAACTAAACAAGTTGCCCTCAGTTGTGTTTAAAGAAATATATACTATATATACCTGCTTCATTCTGGCTTCGTGGAAGAACCAGAATGCAATACAGTGGTACCTCTGGTTACCAACTTAATTTGTTCCGGAGGTCCGTTCTTAAGCTGAAACCGTTCTTATCCTGAGGTGCGCTTTCGCTAATGGGGACTCCGGTGCGTGATTTCCGTTCGCATCCTGGGGCAAAGTTCTCAACCAGGAGCAGCTACTTCCGGGTTAGCAGAGCTGGTAACCTGAAGCGTTTGTAACCAGAGGTACCACTGTAAAGGATAAGAGACCAATATTGTCTCATTGGCTCCCATGGAGAAAATAAGATATAAAGTAACCACCATTTCATATCTAAAGTTACACCTCAGCATTGCTTGTAACAGCAGATAAATGTTTAAAACTAGGTCTGAAGTAGGACTACAAGAGCTGAGTAGACCTGACAGCAATTTTATCTTTCCATTGCTTTACAGTGTATTGATCTTGAAGAAAATTATTTTTCGCTATGTATGTTGTTAAGTTTACTTTGTGTAGCAGAACAATATCAACTTTTATTCCCATGGAAAATAACATTTGCTGAATACTCAATCTAGCACAATTCAGTAATTTAATATGAACTGACTCAGCAGACCAAATTCCAATAATCAATATCAATATTGATTTATTTACAGATTTACCTTACAGTAGAACTAACCTCTGATCCTCAGTGCATTCAAACCACAATTATCCTAATGAAATTTGATTCACCAATATGTTTTTGCCACTCATGGGGAATGGCAACTTCCTCTAACCAAAACCAAATTTAATCTGCATATATTTACACTAGAAATGTTCTGGCAGTCACTGCTTTCCCAAAATGAAAAAAAAAAAACTACTACAAATCCATAGCAGTGGGAAATTATCCTAAATACAGTATAACTTAAGTCCAATACATACTACTTATCAGTGGCAGTATCTCTAGGGGGCCCTGGGGGCCCGAGCACCCACAAATCACATCTGAGGCCTCGCAAGACCTTGGAGATATTGTCCAAAGCCTTGTGAGACTTCAGGACCTGACTTCCAGTGATAGGTCGTGAGGCCGCAGGGCACATGGTGTCATGACGTCACGTTGCGCACGCTGAGCACCCATAATCTGGGGCCCAAGTCAGTGCCCCTGCTACTTATTCTAAATGGATTTGACTTTTGAACTTCAAATGGTTATTTTCACTGGGACAGAAGAAACGTTTTGCCCCAAAGTATTTAGACTGGATGAATATTTTATTCTTTACGGTTAAATAATAATTCCCTAGTCCTATACCTTAATAAATACTGTTACCTTGCTCAGCAATTTGAAATGTTATGAAAAATATAATTCAGTATCTCTGAAATAAATTATTCTTCATGATGTACTAAATGCAAAGTATATTTGGGCAAAGCCACGCATTACAAGGGAAACACAATACTGGGTTCATATTTTCCAGCACTGAAACTCCACTAACAAGATATTTCAGCTTCTAGAGGGTGGGTTATTTTTGCTGATACTCCCTTCCACCTATATCCTCCTTAGCAAGAGCTGGTCCTTGACCGTAATAAAAATTTATTATTATTATTATTATTATTATCCTCCTTAGCCCCTAAAATCTGCTTGGGTGGACTGGGGACCCTCTAGAATAGCGTAGGAAATGGCTAGGGAGAGGGTGGCTTCAAGAGCCAAAAAATTGGTTTTACCCACCCCTACCCACAGAAGCCTCTACTGTGTTTTCAGAATACCACTATGGAGCAAGGTTATAATATTGTCATGACTTAATCGTAGCAGATTCACATTTAATATGGCTTGAGCAGCTTGTCTTTTGAGGCCCCAGTTCTTAGGCAAGCCACATCCTTAAATAATATAAACATTTTTCAAAAGTAAGTTTACATACGCAGTAGATGAAAGATTCCATCACAGGCGCTAATGTGTGACAAAAAGGCATTTCCTAGTCCCTGTCCAGCATGGGCTCCTTTCACAAGGCCAGCAATATCCACTACATTCAGAAAGGCTGGAATTTTGCTGAAAGATAATTTAAGATTTTTGTAATTAGAAACATAGTTCAATATTACCACATATCTGCAAATATCTTCAGAGCACACACACAGAAAAATCTATGCTGGGATGGGGAACATGTGACCCTCCCGTTGTTGATGGACTATTATTAATAATAATAATTTTATTATTTATACCCCACCCAACTTGCTGGGTGTCCCCAGCCACTCTAGGCTGCTTACAACACATACAAAACCACAGGAAAAAACCAACCATTAAAAACTTCCCTATAGACCATATAGTCCTATATATCCTCCATCTATATCCTCCATCATCCCTGGGTACTGACCATGCCGGCTGGGGCTGATCCAAGCTGGAGCCCAGAAACACCTGGAGGGCCACAAATGAGCCACCCAACCTGTACTCTGAACACCTACATGCAGTTTTAAGTGAACAACTGAAACTAGTAATAAAGAAAACATACACCCCTTGTAACTTCAATATTTGCTGTTGTAGACTTTTCAGTTTGCAGATCCTGAAGTTGTGGAAAGGACTCTTTAAGAATTGAGGCCCACCACATGCACACTAGGGGCCAAAATTGTGAAAACCTTTAGAAAAAGTTGCATTTCTAAGGTCTGATGGCTCATAACAGCAATCTTTTTTAGAATAATACCATAAAATAATACAGAAAAATTGTGTATCATTAGAAAGGTAATTTAATGCAGAATATAATGCAACAAACTCTGTCAAATTATCTTTATTCTATTAAATGTTATAGTCCAATAACCAGAAAAAGAAAGCACAGCAGCCTTATGTAACATGAAGTGGATTTCTTTAACTGAAAACTGACCAATGACAAACAGAGTGAAAAGAGTTGGCTAGTCACCTAGAAAGCGATGTAGTAGCCCTGACCTGAATCTAAAAGAAAATCTGTGGAGCCGATTAAAGAAACCTGTCAGTCAGAAGCAAGCAAGGAATAGAGCACAATTGATAGAAGCAATCATACAATCTTGGTTACACGTTATAACACCTGATGAACTAAAATCTTTGGCTCACTCAATGGGATGCCATTGTAGGGCTGTAATTGCAGCAAAAGGTTTCCACACTAAGTACTAACAGAAATGGTGAGAAGTTATGAAATACCCTTTATCATGGTTTTCTGTTTATACCTTATCTCATTTGGCTATAACTTTCACTAGAATAAAGATAATTCAACAGTTTATTGCATTATATTATGCATTAAACTATATTTCTAATGATAGATAATTTTATGGCACTATTCAAAAAATGACTGATGTCAAAGCTCAGAAATATATATTTTCCAAAAGGTTTCCACAATTCTGGCCACTAGTGTACGTTCAACCCTTGTCTTTCCTGGCAAATATGATATATGATATGATATGATATGATATGATATATGATAAATAAATAAAACTATTATTATTATTATTATTAGCAGCTACTAAAATAATGGAAGTGGTCAATGCCTCTCAAGAAGAGGGAGATTTTCCACTGGGCCTAAAGAGATGGTGGTAAAGCCACTTACAGTGGTACCCCGGGTTACGTGCCTGCTCTGTTCGGGGGTGCCGTTCTCACCCTGAACAGTGCGCAACCCGGGCGTCCATTTTGCGCATGCGCGAAAGTGTGATATTGCGCTTCTGAGCATGCGCGAACTGCGCAGAACGCTTCTGCGCACGCACGGACCGTGCGGACATGCGCAGAAGCGTCCGCGCGGCGGAATCCACTTCCGGGTTTGCGGAGTACGCAACCCGAACGTACGCAACATGGAACGTACGCAACACGGGGTATGACTGTATAGGCAGGGAGTACATGACTCCTAGATTACGAATCCTAGATTACAACTCCCTCCCAAGGTACATATGTTTAGCCCCTTCAATGCTGGCTATTAAACAAGCTTTATAAAACCTATTTATTCTGAGCTACTTTATGCTAATCATTTTAGGGTTTTATATTATTGCTAGATTTAAACTAATAGTTTGCTTGATATTTTGTTTTAGATGGGTGGGTGCTGGCTTTTGAAATGTTTTAATCATTTTTTAACTTTCATTGTATTATATTGGAATTATCCTTTTTATGTAAGCCACCCTAAAAAGGCCTTCCCAGTCTTTGAAACTTCCTACTGCCTTCCACCAGCAAGGATAAATCTTATTTTAATGAAACTTAAATAGCCACTCCCTAACATAGGTTGCCTGGCCAACTTACAAAACAAATACAAAACAGCTTACAAAACAAAAACTTATAATACATAAAAAAATGATTTTAAACTAAAAGTACAATTAAGACACAGATTTTAAATATAAGATGAATAATACGTAAGTTGTTGTGTGTAGTTTTTAAACTCTTCCTCCAGTTCCAAAAAGACTACAAAGGTGCCATCAAGCAAACCTGTATGAGAAGACTTTCCATAATTGGGCTACTACCAAAGAGGTCTCTCCCTGGTGGTTACCTGCCTCATCTTGGATGGTGGTGGCACTTAGACAAGGGTTTCTGAGGGAGATGTTAAGCTTCAAATAGCTACGTATGGGAAAACCAATTATTTCAGGTAATCTTGCTCCACACCATTTAAAGCTTTAAAACAAGAGTGCATAACCTGTGGTCCTCCAGATGTAACTGGACTACAGCTCCCAGTCAACATGGCAACAAGATCTGGATGGCCTCAGGTTAGCAACCCTTGCTTTAAAGCTTAAAACCGGCACTTTATATATAGAATTGATTTTAATCAGACTTTGGCAAACATTCATTTCCTAAAGAAAAGTACAAGATAAGTAGTTATATAAATATTTCATGCTGCTGACATAAAGCTAAACTATGCACTATATCTAACATGTTTTGCAACACAATAGCAATAACCCGAGTAATTACAGGTTAATAAAAATCTGAAATATATTTCTAATGCCATTTTGCTAAGTACAGTATTAACTTAAATCATAAATAGTTATGATTTAGTTTGTCTTTAGGGTGGGACAACTTAAAAAAAGAATTGATAGAAAATTCCTCCTGAAGGGGCATTTTGAGTATGTTAAGCTCCTGGGCTTAATAGCATGGCCTTGGAATCTTCAAATAATACCTAAATGGTTATTTAAAGTCAGAAACTTTACCTCATGACTTAAGTATTAGAGCAGGGTGGGGAATGTTTTTCAGGCAGGAACCACAGTGCCTCATAGAATCATAGAACTGCAGAGCTGAAAGGGACCACCAGGGTCATGTAGTTCAACCCTCTGCAAACCAGGAAACTTTTGCCCAACACGGGGCTCAAACCCACAACCTTAAGATTAAAGAGTCTCATGCTCTACCAACTGAGCTATCATGCCTTAACAGTGGGCAGGACCAGAGACCAAAAAAAGGGGGGGTGAACTCTTGTCTTTGTACAGTAGATCAGATTTGGGTTTTTTTATTGTTTATTTAGTATTTTAGGGCCATACACCTAAAACAAATAATTTCCAAACACATCACACCATGCAGACAAGCAAGACACATTGTCACAATTCAAATACACAGCACAGCACAAGCACTCAAGGAAGACACACAGCAGAGCCAGTGAGGCATCTCAAGAGCCAGATAGAGAGTATTGAAGAGCCAAATTTGACTCCCAGGCCTGACATTCCCTGCACTTGTGTTAAAGAGTCTTAGTTCACAAAGGAGACATCAGACAATACTTCACATACTGTATATTCTTGTAAAAACTTTGGAATGCATTCTTACCCACAACCAAAACAAAAACTGAAAACATATCAAAATGTTTAGAAACAAAAAAAGTTATCTATGTATGATTATAAAAACTGGAATTTCTTGTTCTTTACTAGTGATCTTCAACTAAAAGAACGTCCTTTGGAAAAATAGGATATTTACTAAATCTTTACAGACATTATATTCAAGTAAGCATGCCTTAACTCCATTAAAGCTTGGACTATAGAACAACCTAACTTCTTACTAACAAAAATGATATAACAGACTATAAGATTAAAAGAGCCAGGAGCTCAACATAGCTTTTTTAAACAATGCAATTGTGAAGCCTGTTTACTCAGAAGCAAGTCCCACCAACTGCAGAAGAACATCCCCCTACAAAGCATCCTAAGAATAATGGCTTAAGTTCTCTACAGTCAACACCAAAGAGAGCCCAGAAGGTAATGCTACACTATACAGAATGGTGATAGGATATAGGTCACAAGTAGAGGACTCTACAAGAACTAGTTCCATTGGAGAGAATTTTGTTGATCACAGAAGGCCCATCAGCTCATATAACAGCAGTGGGAAAGTAGTGGGAATTGATGCTCCAAATGTCAGAAGTTGGAAAGAATTTAGTTTTATTGTTTCAAACTAAAGGAACAAATTGTGGTTTTAATTTCTTGGTTCACTGTTCACTCTGCCTTAGATATAGGGGTATGAAGAAAATAGGCAATAGTGAAGCTTTTTATGTGATCTACTTTAAAGGCAGGCATCTAAGCAGCCACTTGTATGTGGTAAATATGAATAATATCCAGGTAAGGAGAATTTTGTAGATGGAAACACAGTCCTTTCCCCCCCTCTTTTCAGCTGTTCATGTGCCACAATGGCTTTCACATGTATGAACAAGCAGGCTAATAAGAAATTTCAGGCATGTTGACTTGCTTGCAAGATTATTTCAAGTTGCCAGAAGAATTCCTCTTTTCAAACTATGAGGTCCTCTCACTAGATTTTTGTTCAAAAGCAATCCTTTTTTAAAAAAAACCAAACAACACAACTTCAAAACACTTAAATACTCAGAAATGGATTTTGCGAAAATATTGCTTATTGAGAAGCTTATTTCTTTACGTAGAAACAACCAACTGATAACATGTGCAGTACTAACCTTGGGGGCTTGTGGTACTGGCAAAGGAAATCAAATCTTTCATCTGGTACAGGTACTCTGCTCTCATTTGGATCAATAGTGCAGAAAGGAAAGTTCTCTGCTGCAGCTTGATTCTTGGTTAATACATTGAAAAAGGTAGATTTCCTTTAAAAAAGAAAAGGTTGCAATATTTGAGATCAGCTTCCCAATAATACCACATGTGCAACGTTATGTAGTGTACATTTGTGTTGGACACTGGGCACCGCCATGTCCTTTTATACTTTTAATGTCGCCTATACGTTTGCATTATTTTTGTGCAGACAGCATGGGAAACATCTAAGTCTTTCCAGGTTTCCACTGGAATCCCTCCAAAGTTGTATTATCTGTAGCTCAGCAATTCTTTAAAGTTGCATTTCAACTTCTTCTTACCCACTGTAATGAATTACTAGATTTGGACAGCTTATGTTCAGGCTTTGGTTATCACATTAAGCACCCTACTCAATCATACAGAAGCTCCATTTAGTCTAGCATCCTGCTTCCCTCAGCAATCC
This sequence comes from Darevskia mixta, assembly GCA_034641385.1. Lineage (NCBI taxonomy): Eukaryota > Metazoa > Chordata > Lepidosauria > Squamata > Lacertidae > Darevskia > Darevskia mixta. The sequence continues at coordinate 2,196,538 of JAWWNH010000098.1, forward strand.
ACCACATGCTTCTGAGAAGCCCACAAGCATGAAAACAATACCCATCTGCCACTGTAACTTCCCAGTTGCAGGGCCTCTTCCAAGTTTTCTTTATTTCTGGGAAACAGTTATTCATGCTGAAACTTTAAAAAAATAAAATAAAAAGTTGCTTTTGCTAAAACAATTCCAACATTTTGGTCTAATGCACCATTATGGCATCTATGGCATAATCTGAAAGAAGCTTAGGCTATAAAAGCAAAGTCAGCCTATTTACTCTGAACAAAACTGGCAGATCAGCAAGAACTTCTTCTACCAAAGATGAGTGTGTTTTAGGTTACATTGGTTTCTAACTCAAAGCACTCATTTGAAGACCTGAAGTGCAATAATGTATCCGCAATACAATTTGTGACCACTATTTCATCAATATCTCATGACAGCATCTCCTACCACAGAAATCAGCGGCGAAATTCTTATTTATCTCCATGTCTCTTACATCTTAACCCACCATAATTCTATTTACAAACAACTTTAAATGCTGTCTCCACCTTCCAGTACTATTCCCCCAGTTTCAGCTATACTGCTCCATTTCCAAAACAGGCCTCCTTTCTGTTTGTGAACCACACCAACATCACCCTTTCTATATTACTATTGCTACACCTCTCTCCACTACTATTCCCCAATATTTATCTGTCAATTCTTGATCCAGTCTTCACAAGCTCTAGAGCAGGGGTCAGCAACCTTTTTCAGCCATGGGCCGGTCCACTGTCCTTCAGATCATGTGGTGGGCCGGACTATATTTTGAGGAAAAAATGAACGAATTCCTATGCCCAACAAACAACCCAGAGATGCATTTTAAATAAAAGGACACATTCTACTCATGTAAAAACACGCTGATTCCCAGACCTTCCGTGGGCCGGACTGAGAAGGCGATTGGGCGCATCCGGCCCATGGGACTTAGGTTGCCTACCCCTGCTCTAGAGGCCACAGCACCAATTCTTCAGGACATCTAGTACACTGTTGTCACTAAATACTGAAAGAGACAGACCCCAAAAGAAAGATTGTTTCTATATAAACTGTGTCCCTTCTTTCTGCGTAGTATAATTACCTTTATCAAGTAGAGTTTAAATACCTAACTAAACAGAAAAAATGTTGACAGTCTGACAAGGTTCTTTACCTTCATCTCTCCACCCGCTTCTATAAAAAGCTATTACAGCCCATTCCGTATCCATACAGCCAGATGGGCAGGGTATAAATAATAAATTATTATTATTATTATTATTATTATTATTTTGCATGGATCAGCCATAAATAGGTTAGAAGCTGTCAGCTTTCAGTGCAGCATTGTTTTTAATGCTAAATGTTTAAACTTCCTCACATCTTTAAACAATTCAAGGAAGCTGGTCTAACGAAAAGTGCCTATATGAAACAAAGACTTGTGTTCTTTTACGCATATTTCCAATAAAAAAATAACTATTCCTTTCCAGATAATTTACAAAGTAACATCACAATAAAAATCAACTGTTGGATAATTAAGGTTAAAATGTTTGTAGAGAAATTTCAATTATTTATAAAGGTATTTCCATTCATTAAAACAATTTCATTTCTTATATATCAATCTATTTATTAAGCCCAGTTCAGTAAAATATATCTACTATTTTCAAACAGCAACAAAGAACATCTGAGGTTCTTCAAATTTAGACAAACGTAGCTCAAAACACGTTTTGTTCAAAAATGATCTAATTTAAGTAAAACATAAGCATGAACTTGTAAACATAAGCATAAATGCTAATCTCAACCAATATTTCACAGTGTACATACTGCAGCATAACACTAATTTATTCAGGAGGGCCTACTATCTTTAGGATGAATAAGCAAAGTTTATCCCCCTTTAATCACCTACCCAACATTTGGCAAGCCAACAATGCCAATTTTCAGGGTTGTCCCGAATCTTCCAACGATTGGATGTGGCTTGAGTCCATCACCTCCCTTTTTGGGGGGCATCTGAAATGAAAAACAGAAGCCACTTAAATCACAAACTCCCTTGCTTACCTCCAGGACTCCCAAGGCAACATGCATTCTGATACATAAACTGAGGCAAACAAGTCAGCTTTCTAAAACATGCCCAATACCTTTTTGGGAGCCATTGCATCTACACATAACAGCAAGGCAAGGAGAATATCCTCTGGGATGCCCAAGGGCCAGCCACCAGCCAGGCACAACAGGGCTGCGCATGGCACCCTTCCTGCAACCACAAATCCCAAGCCAGCTGGACTGAACTGCTGCTGCAGCTTCTGCAAAGTCCCTAGAAATGCCGTGCTAAAAATAACCGGCTCGGATCCCAAAGGACGGATTGAAATTCAGCACCCGCTACGGCTCCACTTCGGAGCCTGACGTGCTCGGCTCTGAGTGGCAGCCGCAGAGGCTTTCCTGGGCAGTCAAACGAGCTGGCGGGAGGGCTGAGCGGAGGGAGCAGCACACCGGCATGGCGAGAAGCACAACGTGGCAGCTCGCGCGGAGATCAGGATCCTACAGCAAACCCCGAAGCCGAGCGAGCCACCACCACCCGCTTTCCTGCCAGCACCGCGCCTGCGCGCACGCGGAAAAAGGGCTCGGCTACCGGCTGCCCTAACTCGCTCGCCACTTCGCTTCTAGCTCAACCTCCCGGCCTCGGGCGGCAGAAAACAGCAAGCGGCCCAATTCCCTCAACCCACCCCGCCGCCTCACGAACCGGGCAAGGGGAGCACCTTCACTTTCCTCCCCACCCACCCCCGTCCCTTACCCCGGCGGCACAACCAGTAAGGCATGCGGCCCACCCCACCCCAGGCGGCTCGGCCACGGCCCCCAAACCACAGCGGGTTGGCAGGTGGCGGTGGGCAAGCGGAGCCCGACGCAGCCTCAGAGGGTCGCTTCCCAGCCACGCAACGCACCGACGGGCAGAAGCAGCAGCAGGCCTCTCTCTCTCTCCAGCCGGCTCGGCCCCTGCCGCCGCAATAACTGAGGGGGGTGCGGGAGCTGTGAGGCGGGAAAAGCCGAGCCGGGCCTCCTCCGAGCCGCCGCTTCGCCCGCCGCCTGAGAGGCACGCGGCGAAGAATGAAACGCGGCCACCCCACCCCACACTCCGCCGCCCGCCTCCCTCGTGAAAGCCGCGCGGGCTCAGCTGATCGTCTTCACCGTTGCCTTGTGAGGTGGGGGGAGGGACGGTTGGGACTCTCGCTCGCTCGCGCTCTCCCCCACCGCGAGACCCCTCTCTCGCGCGCGGACACGCTGCCCGTCGCCCTACTCAGCCAAGGAGCCTGCCAGCCGGCGGAACAGGCGGGACGCAGCTTCCCTATTGGGCGGGGACTCGGCCCGAGGGCAAAGGTCACGCAGGGAAAGCGGAGGGACGCAGTGGGTGTGCGTGAGCGTGCGCGCGTGTGCGTGTGGAAGGACTGGGTTGCCTGAGTACCTGCGCAAGGAGAAGGGTGGGCGGGTCTCGCGAGGGGTAGGGGTGGGGGCGGGAGGAGACAGGGAAAGGTGGCGCCGCCACAGCCGCCTCTTACTTCCGGGTTCTGGGATGCCATACCTGGAAAGACGCAAAAGGAGATGGAGATTCCCGTCTCTAGACGTGGACCAGAGACTCTCGTCGCTTCCCTGCTGCTGCTTCCTGCTGTGCCACCTCCACCCGACTCTTGCGCGTGGTTCCTCAGGGGGTTTGCCCGCCTGCCTGCCTGCCTGGAATGGAAACTGCATCAGCCGGTGTTCCCAAACTTGGGTCTCTCCAGCTTGTTTGTGTTTCTTTTTGACTGCAGTTCCCATCATCCCTGACCACTGGTCCTGCTAGCTAGGGATGATGGGAGTTGTAGTCCCAAACAGCGGGAAACCCAGCTGTACAGCAAGAGGACCTCAGAAGTCACAAAGGCTTCAGTCCTAAACCCTGGGGAAATGACCCCTATTGAAATCAATAGGACTTGCTTCTGAGTACACGTGCTAAGCCTTGTGCAGCTCTCGATTCGTTTCCGTTGCAGACTTCATTGGGAGGCGAAATAATTCAGTGGGGCTTGCTCCCAGAAAAGTGTGCATGAGACTGCAGCCGAAGTTTCCCAAGTATGGGAAACATAACGTTTTCTTTTTTGAAATCCTCAGAAGTTACGTATTGTCAGAGATTTGTAGGTGCTATAATTTAATTAAGGTTAGGGGGTGTCAGAGCGAATTTCCTCAGAGGAAAAAGCCAGACTCAAGTGTGTATTAGGCCGTAGTAGTATGGGGTGTGGTGGACACACTGATAAAGTAAGCACACTTCCTGGGTTGTGTATTGGACATTGTAATCCTAGCCAAATCAACAAGTGTTAATGAGGCCAGGCCAACCTTTGTGAAGTGACCACCTGGGGGAATGGGATTGTCTTCAGTCCTCAATCCTGGTGGAGCCAAGGCTATGAAGTCCTGTGTATGTTTACATGGAAGTTAGACCCGCTGAGTTCAATGGAGTTTAGTTCTGAGTGAATGTGTACAGGATTGCACCTTGCCAAACAAATCTTCTGTAACAATGAATCTCCATAACTAAGGATAGTTGTGGTCATGGTTTCTTCCTGACTGAGGAAACACCAGTTCCATCCCAGTATGAGTTTCTTTTTGTCACTTTTTTTTTAAAAGACTGCCATTCCAACTACACCAGGAGCAAAAGATAAAGACTGTTTTCCCCATATGTGCTTTGTACAATAATCTGTTCTGAAAATAACAAGCCCAAGTGCTGGTCATTTGACATGTAGAAATGACAGCCAAAGCACCAAATATCTCACTTCATTGTCACTCTGGCCAACATCAGCAATTTAAAACATTCTGCACAAATGGAAAGAAAACAGGTTACTGTGTCATTTGGAATGACAGTAAGTTCTCTAGGTTACGTCTCGTTTATTTTCTTTGAGAACTAATTAGATTTAAGCCGTGGGTGTTGAACATAAGGCCCTGTTGCTTTTTTCCAGCCCCTTTAAGATCCCTAATGTGTGGCCTCTGCCTCCTCTACTGCACTCCACACAACTGCTATCACTTTCAAGGCAAAGGTGCTTACCAGGAACTGCTAATACATCTGCCTTGGCCCTTTCCTCTAAAATTTGCAGTGTGGAGTGACAGGGGCAGAGATAAGTGTATAGTATACTGTGAATTTGTTCTAATCTGTAGCCAAATTAAGACTGTCCACATCTGAGTTCTTCCTTTATCTCCCCCTACACCCACCCAGTTTTTCATTGCCATCTGCCCTTCCTTTCCACACAAGTTGCCATGTCAAACTCTTGCATTCAAGTTCTTTCCCCATTTCAAGCGGCAAATGCCAAGCAGGTCAACATTCTTTTCACAGGATCAATAATGTGGGCAGATATTAGCAAGTAGATTCTACCTGTAAATCATTTTTTGAAAGCATTTCTTCCTCCTTGCCCTCACTATTTAGTGCCTCTGCCTGTTTGCGGCGCTGGACGTCAGCCGGTGCAACTCATTTTTGTTGGCAAATTGTTGTTTTTTAATTCAAATTTAAACTGAATCAGTGTTCTGCTGAAGAACCATATAGTCCCACTGCTGCGTCCTCACAATAGCCTTCCCATGTCTCTTATAGGCCTAGTTTGCACAGCAGCTTAAGCCAAACTATAGCTTAATTACTGGAAACACACAAACATGCAGGCTCCTGGAGAGAAGCACATAGTTGCTCTGGTTTCCCCTGGAGTTTTTTCCACTGCTGCTCTGCACTGTGCTAAGGCAAGGTTTGTTCTTGGCTACAAGCTCATGGCTAGTGAGCAGAGAGCTTAACCATGAGTTCTGGTTTGGATGGCATTCTAAGCCAAACCTTGGTTTAGCTCAGCTTGGCAGAGGAGCATCTGTGAACTTCTTTCCAGGATCATTGGTCCATCCATCTCAGCGCTATCTTCTTATTGATTGGTAACAGCTCTTCAGGATCACCAGCTTTTTCCTGGTCTGCTACTAGAGATTATTTTAACCTAACTGACCTATTATCAGGAGGCAACCATTTTAGGCGCATCCAATTAATGCAAAATCCCCGATGCATGGGTCCTTTGGGACCAGAAATAGGATAGAACACTTATGCACGCTCTGCCTACACACACGGGGGTGGGGGGGTGGGAATGACACTCCCACATGCAATGGTCATTGCCTGTATACACCAATGCTTTTTTCTGTGGGGATGCAGGGGTACGCATACACCTAAACATTTTGTGAATCTAACGGGAGAAGAAACTATTAAAAAGAAATTTCTCTAGCACAGTGAATCGTCAGTTCTGTTGCTACCTCCGATGGCAGCCTCATTTCCTGTCATGGTGTTTCCTGAGTCTCAGACGGAAGCGAGCGTTTAATGTGTGAAGTCGGAGTTGGAATCTAGCATGGTGATTGGTCAGTTTCGTTGCTACCACCTCCGATGGCGGCTTCCTTTCCTTCCCCGGCGATTTTCTGGAGTCAAAATGAGAGTACCCCTAAACATTTTTAAAGAAAAAAAAGCACTGGTATACATGGTAACCAAAACTAACATTGTTCTATGTACAGCCTGAGCCTCTGCATATTTAAAGGTAAAGGTAAAGGGACCCCTGACCATTAGGTCCAGTCGCGAACGACTCTGGGGTTGCGGCGCTCATCTCGCTTTACTGGCCGAGGGAGCCGGCGTACAGCTTCCAGGTCATGTGGCCAGCATGACTAAGCTGCTTCTGGCGAACCAGAGCAGTGCACGGAAACGCCGTTTACCTTCCCGGCGGAGCGGTACCTATTTATCTACTTGTACTTTGACGTGCTTTCGAACTGCTAGGTGGGCAGGAGCAGGGACCGAGCAACGGGAGCTCACCCCGTCACGGGGATTCGAACCGCTGACTTTCTGATCAGCAAGTCCTAGGCTCTGTGGTTTAGACCACAGCGCCACCCCTGTCCCTAGCACCACCCGCGTCCCTTCTGCATATTTACTCAGAAGTAAATTGCCCTGAGTTCAACAGAGCTTCCTCTCAAATCAAGCTGTAGAGGATTACAGAGTTAGGCTTATGAAATTTACGAAATAATTAGCACAAATGAAACCAATACCTCTTAAGCATCACTTCAACGTCACCACCACAGTCACTTCTTTGGATGTCCTTAGTAATTGCCAAATTATCCGCCAGCAATTCACAAGTAATCCCAAGAAAGCAGTTATCCCCGAAACAAATCTGAAGAAATACCAGCTAGATAGAGGCAACAGGATCTTGCCATGATGCTCAAAGGCGCAATTTGCTATCTAGCCCACTTCCAATACTAGCCAAGTGCTACTTCTCCAAGTTGTGAGGAATTAGTACGTTTTCTTCTTTTTCTTGACAGATTTGACCAGACAGCCCCTCGCAGCCAACTGCTAGTCCAACATGTTCTTCCCCCAATCGCTAGTCAGCTGAAAGCATGGGCATAGCCAAGGTGGGGCAGTTGGGGGCAGCTCCTCCCCTTAAAGTAAAACAATAGGACTACTTAACTATCACGTGGGTTCTACCCCCACCCCCAATCAAAAGGCCTGCCCCCTGCTAACAAAAATCCTGGCTACACTCATGGTTGAAATCCCAACTGTCAGAACTTCCACAGAATAGAATCTATGCAAATAAGCCTGTTGGAGAACAATTGGTGGAAATCTACTTCCATTGGCTTATTCAATAAGCACAAGCTATGATCTGACTGCACATGTCCATCCATCTTGCATGGCCTCTGCCATGAATGGTGGTGCCAAGTGTGCTTGGGATCTAGATTTTGGCGAACTTCCTTTAAAAATAGCTCCAAACTTCTTCTTCTTCTTCTTCTTCTTCTTCTTCTTCTTCTTCTTCTTCTTGGAAAAGCTCAACAACTTTTGTGTCCAGATTTTCACTTTTTGAAATATGGCAACCCTATTACATACAGTCTTCCGCCAGGAGACTGGAAATGCTTCACTCAGTTTCAGAAACCTGTTTTCCCTGCTTCCCCATGGAACAGAATGGTGACTTGTATGTAGAAACCTGTTTTGTGCAAGATATTGGACTATGCAGAACTGGCAAAACTAACAGCAAAATTAAGAGAATCTAACAATGAGTGTTTTATGGAAGAATGGATGCCTTTTTCGGATTACTTAAAGAAACACTATAGTATTATGAACTCGTGAGCAGGATTTGAGCTATGAGCAACAGAAGTAATTAGATTATAATATTGTGGTTATGTTTTAATTGATAGAAGATAGGGTGCAGCCGAAGGGGAGAAAGAGCAGCTCCATGGAAAATGGGGTTGGGAAGTAAAAAAAAATAAGAAAAAAGGCATAATTGTGTTTTGGTTGTATGTGCTAAAAATGTTGAAACTTAATAAAATATGATTGTGCAATGCCTGCTCTTAAACCTGCTACTGTGTGGCGCCCAGTGCGATCTCACCGGTTGTGCTACCCTAAAACCACCTCTCGTCTTTTCTCTTACTCTATCAAGTTAAGCGACAGGTAGAATCATAGAATCATCGAGTTGGAAGGGACCCTGAGGATCATCTAGTCCAACCCCCTGCAATGCAAAAATATGCAGCTGTCCCTCATGGGGATCGAACCTGTGACCTTGGTGTTATCAGCACCATGCTCTAAGCACACACAGCTGCCATCAATCAGAGAAGCTGCAGACAAAATAAACATTTTGGGTCTTCATAATCTTCAGAATAAAGGGATAATGGTTATTTTCCTCACCCAGTGCTTGTTAAGTCAGCATTTTCTCTGTAACAGGGTACGGTTACAACGTCCTAACGCGCCCAAAGATCCTTGTCTGTTCGGAACAGCAATAGGTCAGAGAAACAAATCCTCGAAGGCATTTTTTTTAAAAGAGATAGCAAAATGCATTTCCGCATCTTGGGGAAGATTCAAGCCGGGAACGAATGACGGAGGAAAGTTAATATGAAGCACTAAGCATGTGGAAATGTCTAACCACCTCGAAGAGTGAAATGAAGCGTGGAAATGGGATGGGGGGGGGACAACATTCAAGGACAAAGTGGTTGACAGAAAGAAAAGGCTGGTGGGAAACCGATCTGAACAGATAATAAATTCCATAGTTGCATAACGCTTGCTTCAACACACAGGGTGACAGGCTCAGCCGCCAGTTTCTCGCCATTATGAAACTTCTTTTCTGGAAAAAGCTGATCTTTTCTCAGTTGTTCAAGAAAAGTGTTTGAATGTCCTGACCTAGCTGCGGAAACATTCTTCTCAACTTTACAGTGTTGGTGTTATGTACTGAGCTGAATCCTAGAACAATAGGATCCAAAATGCAGCAGTCTGATTGGTCCTAGAACAATAGGATTCGGAATGCAGTAGTCAGATTGGTCCGCAGGAGCCACCCAATCCAGCTCCAGGTGGAAGTGAATCAGCGACCTGATTGGCCTGCAAGAGCAGCCAATCAGGCTCCTGGATGAAGTGAATCCGCAACCTGATTGGCCTACAGGAGTAGCCCAGAATTAGCCAATCACATGGGGCCCATTGTGTAAATAATGTATATATAGCAGACGTTTTGGGGAAAGATTCATTCCTTGCTACTATGAGCTGAATAAAGAGCATGAAATTCACACTTGACTCCGAGTATATTTCAGTTGTATTATTGTGTGTTTAAGAAAATTGGGTGCTAAGATGACAAACGAGCTTGCAGGAATCTGCCTGTATGTTAAGAGACTCTTTTGAGCCCCCTTTTTGGATCCTAACCCCCATTTTAAAGGCTCATTGGTAGTGACCAAATAGGTTCAATTTGTGGGTGCAAACCATGAAACTCCCTAGCCATGCAGGCTTCCTCAGTGCCTACGTTTTTATTGGCACCTGGTGAAGATTTAAAAAAACAACAACACTTTAGGCCTTTTAATAATCTGAATATGGCTTTAACCTCTGCTGGCATTTGTTCTGTTTTAATGCTCTGCTGTTTTAATATAGTTTGACTGTTTCGACCGTCTTCTTATTGTGATTTATTTGTCAATGTCGTAAACTGCTCTGAAAATGGAAAAATGAGGGGGCAGAAAATAATAAGTTAGTAAAGAAGTAAATAAGTAAACAAACAAATGGTTCAAAAGAGGAACAAATAAATTCAGACAAGGTTATTTAGAAAAATTATAACCACGTCAGGCGATATCCCAAGTATGTATATAATACGCTGGCCTTAGCAACCACCCTTGGGTTTTGTCATGAATGCTGCTTAGTAGCAATTATCACTGTATGAAGTTTTGCCTTGGAAATAATGCTAATTTCTTAATGGATGTAATCTTAAAACACATTGGAAATCACATAACTGGGATTTCAAAACCTCTAAGTTTGGACAGAGATAAGGAATTCTTAGGAGAACTGGAAGTGATCTAACAAACGATTTACTTTCCATATCACACACAAGTTTTTATTTTGCCTCATGGGACTCAGCTACATTAGTAGGAAAATAAAGACACTTGGAAGATCTGGAAATATTAGAGGGTATTGCTCATGGTGCAGTTGCATGACTTCATCAATTCAATTTTGTTGTGATTCAGCCACAGCCCAATCCTTACACAAATGGTTGCCGGCATTGCAGCTAGTTTAGCCTTTAAAATGCAGAGGTGACTATGAACACCACAATCAGGGATTTTTCTTTTGGACTGTATTCAGTTCTGCAGGGTGAGTGTAGACTGTTTTCAATCCCAATCATTTAAGGAAACTGTCTCCTTTTTGACTTGGCCATGTTTCTTTGCTGACCAGATATATATGACTGCTCTCAATGTATCCTCAGAAACATATGCATATTTCAGCATTGTTAGAATATTTCTTTTCTTTTTTTTAAGTGTTTGGTTTAACAAGAAAATGGCTCTAGTTTTGATTCTCAGTTCATATGCCATGTCCTTCAGCGAATATGCCAAGTAAAATAAGCGTTCAGCAAGTAAACAACAATTCTTTCCACCTAAATAGGCCCTGTCAAAATACATGATGCTGTTATTTAGGACATCCTCCTATCTAGGCTTTTTCAGGGACTGTGATCTCCAAAAGCTTTTTGAGATGATTACTGCCTGTAAAGAAACTGTGAACAACAGCCTAGACACTTCTGGAAACAATAACTTAAATGAAAAGGAAATGTCAGGGCCAGTTTACCTAGAGAGAAAATACTGTGTGCCACCTTTTGAGAAATATACTTCCATGTTCCTTTGTTTTCTTTTTGGTTTGCAGCATCCCAGAAGCACAGCAGAAGAGTAATTCACAAATCCTCAAAAGTTGGGCTGAACAGCAATGCTTTTCACCCAATTCAAAGAAAGGTTTATAACCCACCCACCACATTTGTAAAGTGGATACGTCATGTACACATACGCAGGATATCAACATGATTTGATTTGATTTATTGTATTCTATGCCACTTTTCAGTCAGTCGAACCCCATAGTGGCTTATAAACTACAAACAATAGCAACACGGTAGAACAGGGGTCAGCAAACTTTTTCAGCAGGGGGCCAGTCCACTGTCCCTCAGACCTTGTGGGGGGCCGGACTATATTTTGAAGAAAAAATATGAACGAATTCCTATGCCCCACAAATAACCCAGAGATCCATTTTAAATAAAAGCACACATTCTACTCATATAAAAACACCAGGCAGGCCCCACAAATAACCCAGAGATGCATTTTAAATAAAAGGACACATTCTACTCATGTACAAACATGCTGATTCCCGGACCGTCCTCAAGCCAGATTTAGAAGGTGATTGGGCCGGATCCGGCCCCCGGGCCCTAGGTTGCCTACCCCTGTGCTAGACTTCCACAACGGAGATCTTTCCACAATGTATGTTAACATCTGCATACCTAGGGATGGTCTGAGGGACGGTGGACCGGCCCACGGCTGGAAAAGGTTGCTGACCCCTGGTTAGCATGACTATGGTGCATGGCACACTTCTTGTACAGTGGCCCCTCGACTTACGAATTTAATCCGTTCCGAATGGACACTCGTAGGTCGAAAAGTTTGTAAGTCGAAAAAAGCGATTTCCCATAGGAATGCATTGGGAGAAAAAATATTCGGGGGAAATCGTAAGTCGAAAAAACCGCATCTAAAATTCGTAAGTCAAAAAAACCGCATCTAAAACCGGCAACGATTTCCATTCGGATGTCGAAAAATTCGTAGGCGTGTGGCTACTTTTTTCATTCGTAAATCGAAAAATTCGGATGTCGAGTACTTCGTAAGTTGAGGGACCACTGTATTTTTTCTTTTCGATCTATAAAAATGCACTCAGAAACTGGGCACGTCAGTGTTCTGAATGTGTTTACAGTTGTTCAGAGCAATAGCAGAGGGAGACATTACAGTTAATCTTTAGCAAGAAGATCTGAAAGTCTCTATACACTGAATTCCCACCAGTCATCTCCAACATTGCCAGTTTTCGTTCTTCCGTTTTATCTATCCTCCAGACTGAGGTGTTTGTTTTCTTTTTGGTAGAAAGTTTATTCTTTCTAGGACATATTTGCACGTGCATGCACACACCCTGCAACAGGGGTTTTCTCACTCACCCCTAAAATCTTTATGCTATAATTTTTATTTAGTTTGAAATTCTCAAAAACCGAATGTCTTGCATTGCATGTATTCTGTAGTTTTCCTTACATACCTACTATTATCCCCCTGGATCGTCAGCAAAGAGCATTGCCAGTTTCCTTCCTTCCCATTTTATTGATGTCATCCTCTATAAATATGTTAAATGGTACAGGGAACAGCAAGCACCCTTGACAGACCTCTTTACTAATTTTGGCTCTTTGTTCGGTGTAATTTACTCTAAGAATAGCTGCCTGGGTTTTGTGTAAATTATGATTCTTCTGTCCTCGTAATCTATTCCTGTTTTCAGCAACATGGTGAACGTTTTACTCCATCTGAGCTTATCAGTGCATAACTTCTGGGCACAAGATGTCAAAAATCAGAAAGTGTCCAGAGAAGAGGGAATAATTCTGCAGTTGTAGTTTTTCTATGCTTGCCTGTGAGTAAGTCTCATTGAAGTCTGTAAGTCTTGCTTACAACGTGCCTACAATCGGGCTGTACAGCTGCAGAACGTAGTTGTTTTCTGAATAAACATATGTTTGGGCAGCACGGCTGAAATCCCAAGCAAATGTACTAGGACACAGGACACACAGAATTCAGAGGTGAATGTCTAATTTGGCAACCACACGCTCAATGGAAGAGGAATGCATGAGTTTTGGGAATGACAATTAACAGACTGGATATGAAAGGTGGTACACGATAAATTAATAGATATTAGCTGTTTCCTTGGCTATAGCTCATGGGTAGACAACCTAAGGCCCGTGGGCTGGATGCGGCCCAATCGCCTTCTCAATCCGGCCCACGGAAGGTCTGGGATTCAGCATGTTTTTACATGAATAGAATGTGTGCTTTTGTTTAAAATGCATCTCTGGGTTATTTGCATGGCCTGCTTGGTGTTTTTACATGAGTAGAATGTGTCCTTTTATTTAAAACGCATCTCTGGGTTATATGTGGGGCATAGGAATTCGTTCACTTCCCCCAAAAAAATATAGTTCAGCCCACCACATGGTCTGAGGGACGGTGGACCGGCCCACAGCTGAAAAAGGTTGCTGACCCCTGCTATAGATCTTCTTTGTTTTGGATTTGGGGGGGGGGGGAACCATACTACTATCGTATTAGAAAATTATTATCCGATACAGTAGATAAAGAGACTTGTAAGGATATTAAAAAGAAACCCAAACCTGAGTTTTTGAGTCAACTATTAAAGAGAGACTCTGTCAAGCGTTTGCCTGCTAAGAAAATTGAAGGACAGAAAGCTTATAAAAGCTGTTCTTATTGTATGTCCTAGTTTAAGACTATGAAATAAAATTCCCATAGAGATTCTTTGTAAAGTTGTCAAGGTTAGGATATAGCTACACAAAAAATATGAAGAAATGTATTTAAGCCATTTCACATGAAAAGTCTCTTGATGCGTTGAGTTTTTATTTTATTTTAAATGGATAACACAATCTGACATCAATGGCAGATACAATCTTAAATAATAATAAAAAACCTTCAAAAAGGTGAATGCAGCACAAGTAACCCATAAGGAAGCCTTTAACTTTGCAATCCTGTGAAAATTATAAATACATCTTTAAAACTTGCAGTGCTGACACTACTTACAAAAAAATATTGAAGGGTTATAATCTAAATGTCCAATTAGGCAAATGGTTATATAAAAGTTACACTGATCCCTCATTTTTATTTTATTTGTGGATGGAAGAGACACAAAACTACATTACATTTCTTTTATCCCATCCATCCAGGACAGTTTACATAATATTTTATCCTAACAACAACACAGTGAGGTCGGTTAGGCTGAGAAACCATGACTGGCCTCAAGTCATCAAGTAAGCTTCCTAGCTGAGTGTATACCCTCCAACAGTTCTACGCTGAAAAAAGGGACGTCCCATTCCATAATGATAATTATACTTTTTATACCCCACACATCTTATTGGGTTGCCTCAGCACTCTGGGCAGCTTCCAACATATATAAAAACATAATAAAACATTAAACTTAAAAAAAATTTTTAAAAAACCCTTCCCTATACAGGATTGCCTTCAGATTCCTCAGGGGTCGGATAACTTCATCCCCTCCAACATTTCACCAATGAAAATAGAGACACTACACGGCAAATTCCTGCGGGTACCGATCCACGAGCACCTATGCCCATGCATGACCAATAAGGTGGAATCTGTTACATTCTTCTATTCTGTGAACTTTACAGTGAAGAACAGTCTCGTCTTATATTACCCCTTTTATCAAAATTGAAACCCTTGCAATATTATCTGGAATTTATTCCTGAAATCCTACGCAAATTCCTTTTGGAAGACTCTTTGAGCTCAGTATCCTATGCTGTGGCCAAGTTTTGCACCTTAGCCATCAAAAAACGTAAATCGCTTCTACTGGAAAATATAGTATAAATTTCTTTTACGCCATTGGTTTTTTTCCTAATCCTTAGGATTTTGACGCCTTGCAGCGATATTCTGATCGCTGGTTTGGAATTATACTGTACTGTATTATATTGCTGGCTTTTGCTGTAATAAACTGAGTTGAGTTGAGAAAATAGAGACATCCTAAGGAAAAGTGGGACATTCTGGGATCAAATCAGAAACTTTCCTGAACAGCCTTCAGATGTCTTTCAAAAATCACATAGTTGTTTATCTGTTTGACATATGCTGGAAGCGCATTCCACAGTGCGGGCGCAACAACAGGAAAGGCCCTCTGCCTGGTTCCCTGTAACCTCACTTCTCAAAATGAGGGAACCACCAGAAGACCCTCAAAGCTGGACCTCAGTGTCCGGGCTGAACAATGGGGGTGGAGACGCTCCTTCAGGTATACTGGGCTGAGGTCGTTTAGGGCTTTAAAGGTCAGCACCAACACTTTGAATTGTGCTCCGAAATGTCCTGGGAGCCAGTGTAGCTCCATGGCAGTGCATTGCTCCCTTCTTACGGATGGTTCAGGAAATTATAGCTCTAGATACAGAAATGTTCCACTTCTCGTGGAAGTTATGGAAATAAAAGAGTGCCTCAACAGAATGACCTGAAAACCAATGTCACTCTCCCAACACAGAGCTCATTGTACAACAGAGACACGTGCCGAAGTCAAGCAGTCTTTCAGCAACTCTGCTTGATTAAAAACAATGTTTAAGGCAGCACAATGATACCGCAAAAATAAAATAAAAAAGACCCACCTTGTGGTTTGTGTCACCAACATGCTCTTTCCCTTCTCCTGGGTAGAACATATATTTACCGCAAAGTCTGCAGCAAAAATAAGGGGTTGGTTTTCTTTAGAATATTCTCCGGGCTTCACTCAGGGTAATAAGTACTGTGTGCTGCTAGGAGGTGTTAGAGAGGGGGGCAGGGAGTGACATTGCTAACCTTTCACCGCCTGCTGCCTGGTGACTAGCTTTTCACATGCATTAAGCTCCAATTCTGTGCACACCTTACCTGGGAACAGGACCCACTGCACCAATGGGATTACTAAACATGGATAGGCTCAGGCATCAAGGCTGCAGTCCTATGCATACCAAACAATCATCTACGTGTCTGCTCAGAAATAAATCATACAAAAGGTAAAGGACCCTTGAATGGTTAAGTTCAGTCAAAGGCGACTATGGGGTTGCGGCGCTTATCTCGCTTTCAGGCCGAGGGAGCCGGCGTTTGTCCACAGACACCTTTCTGGGTCATGGGGCCAGCATGACTAAACTGCTTCTGGCGCAACGGAAGACCGGGACAGAAGCCAGAGTGCACGGAAACGCCGTTTACCTTCCTGCCGCAGCGGTACCTATTTATCTACTTGCACTGGTGTGCTTTCGAACTGCAAGGTTGGCAGGAGCTGGGACAGAGCAACGGAGATTCGAACTGCCGACCTTCTGATCGGCAAGCCCAAGAGGCTCAGTGGTTTAGACCACAGCACCACCCACGTCCCGTCAAATCATATATGATGCTGCATGGAGGTAACAACACAGCTAAGCCAAGGTGGCGTGTGTCTCACCTGTAAAGCCCCATGTGTAATTGAACCTACCATCCCTGTAAAGAGTCACTAGATCAAGACAGTGGTTGCAAAAGCATGGTAGATTATAGATCAAACAAAAGCCAAGAAGAAGAAGAAGAAGAAGAAGAAGAAGAAGAAGAAGAAGAAGAAGAAGAATTTTATTTTTTATACCCCGCATGTCATAATTTTGTGATGTGGCTATCAGGTTTGCTGTCAGAAAGCGAAGAGAAAAAAATATGTATGTGAATTAGCGAAATATTTTTGAACAAAGGACAAGGGATGAGGTTAAGCAAATGTTTCATTAGTCGGGCAGGATGGCTGTGCGGGGACAGCTCTCATGTTGCATAAAAGGCAAATAAAGCGATACAGCCTCAGCAAGCCTGCAAAAAACCCGTTCAATGGCTTTTCAAAGGAAGTCTGCAAGACAAAACTATGTTTGGCACAAAATTGTAAAATAAAGGCAGTAAATGCAATCACTATATACTTGAAAAATCATACTGTTAAGCTTCTTTGATTTTTGTTGCCCTTTTAAGATATGCTTTAATTTTGATTTTGTTTTATAACATGTGCCTTATGTTTCTTGGGGCTGGTGTGTGTGTGTGTGTGTGTGTGTGTGTGAAGGAAAGAAAGAAATAAATACAAGGACAACAGCTGGAAAGAGAGTGTTATTCAAAAAATAACAGAGTTCTCTAAGATCTGGAACAGGCTGCAACCTTAACGCAGGTCAGCCTGAGTTCTTACAAGATTGAAACAGCTGTGCCGCTTAAAAGGTAGCACTTTCTGCAATAATGATGGAGACTAAAACTGGCTGTATGCTATCAGAGGTCAGTATAGTGCACTTAAAGGAGCTGTGACATGTTCCTGTAGCCTTACTCATTAGAGCAGCAAAGAGCATCATAGTGATGCTTTAAGGAGGAGGGTAGTGGGGAGACGAGACTGCATCTTGAGGGAGAAATTCCACTGCAGGGGAAAGAAGGGGGGGGGGGAAGAAGCACAACCCGAGACTGTTAAAGGTGTTGAGAGTCTGATCATCTCCTAGAAGCCTCGCCGCACATGCAAGTACATTGTTAGTACAATCCAGGGAGTATTAAACTCAGTGGACCCAGAGGCGTAGCAAGCCCAGGTGGTACCCGGGGCGGAATATTTTTTGTCAACCCCCCCACTTTAATTTTTAAAAAATAAAAATAAATTAAAAAGTGTCACCCCCCCTCTGATGGTGCCACTTTGCGAGATGTGGGGGTTTTGTGTGTGTGTGTCTATTATCTCTTTTTTTTCAATAAAGTTAAAATAAATAATAATAATAATGTAAAAAATAAAATAAAATAAAAATAAAAAGTGTCACCCCCCCTCTGATGGTGCCACTTTGTGAGGTGTGGGGGTTTTGTGTGTGTGTGTCTATTATCTCTTTTTTTCAAGAAAGTTAAAATAAATAATAATAATAATGTAAAAAATAAAATAAAATAAAAATAAAAAGTGTCACCCCCCCCCTGATGGTGCCACTTTGTGAGGTGTGGGGGGTTGTGTGTGTGTGTGTGTGTGTGTGTGTGTGTGTATTATCTCTTTTTTTCAAAGAAGTTAAAAAAATTTAAAATTTTTTTTTAAAAGTGTCACCCCCCTCTGGGGTGAAACCCGTGGCGGCCCGCCCCCTTGCTACGCCCCTGAGTGGACCGTTCCCCACTGAGCAGGGAAGGAAGTGTGCTAAGATGGTGATGCTTCTTTTGGCACCCGTATGTCTTGAGAGACAATGGAAGAGTGTGCCATCAGAGGGGGGCGGGTTAAAGTCAAGCCATTGGAGAGTTACAGCGGCTGCTGTGGCCGTAGAAACCAAAACAGTGATGATTTCAATTTATATCCCACCCTTTCTCCCAAAGGAGCCCCCAAGTGGATGTTACATATTCAGTGGTCTGTGTTTGCCAGAGCTTGAATGAGGACTAAGGATTCTGAGCACCTGTGCTCTGATTTGATACATGATATCCAATCACAGAACATTTCAGGATTTGGGCCACTGCCATTGGCCCTTAAACTCTGAGTCATGATTCGCAGCTTGGAGGTTTAGACAGCCAATCACGTTGGGAGTGGGAGTGGCCCAGGCCTTCAAAAATGTATATAAGCAGTTGCTTTGCCCCTGTTGTCCAGTTCTGTTAGTTCAATATAGGTTCTTGTTGTAATCACTGTGTCTTGTCTCATGGGAACCCACCTACACCTCAATGTAGTCCATGAAATATTATTAAAAACATTATGAAAACAATCACATTATCTAAGCCAATGATTCCAGGGTTGCCAGGAACATTTCAGCCATCAAATGTCTGGGTAAATGGGAATGTTTTAAAATTCCTCTGAAAAGATAGTAATAAGGGAGGGAGGCACACATCGCCAAGGAAAGCCATTCCACCAATGGAGAACCACCACTTAAAAGGCCCTGCCACAGGTCAGCGCCAACCAGGCAGCCCAAACGTTGGCACCAACAAGCAAAAGCTCACCAAAATAATTTTTTCATGCACGTTGTTTATGTGGGAAATGTTATTTCTTCCATCCATGCAGCCTCTAATGTGATAGAACACCCCCAGATTTATTTGATGTTGTTGAAAAGGGATTTGGCCTGCTTTGGACTTAGGAGTCATCCTTTGCAGGGAGATAGCCCTCTTCCCCCTTCTTCTGGCTGGACTTACATTTTATTTGTTGATACTTATTCAAAGATATACAGAGATGCATGCCCATTACAAAGTATTATATATATATATAATATACTGAGACAAAACAGCTGCTTAATCCAAAAAAAAGAGCAAAACCAGAAGGAAGAATATGCAAGAAAAGGAAAAATCTAAAGAAGGAGAAAGCAAGAGAGAAGGGAAAGAAAGAAAAAGTTAAAGAAAGCTAAAGTAGAATAAAAGGACTTCTATCTCTCTGCAGCTACATATGATATTCATTCTTTAGAATCCAACCATTCTATCTTCTATAAGCCAGCATTTTTTTTTTCAATCTTCAAATCCAGATATTACAAGTTCATTTTCTCTTTCACGCAAAAAGTCCATAAGGAATTTCCAGCCCTGAACAAACGTTAGTAATTATTTTTCTCTAATTGAACATGCTAGCTTAGCCATCTCAGCTAAGTCCAATAATTTTATCATTCTGGCTGGACTGACAAGAAGAATAGGAAGAAAAGTC